>JAPXVT010000030.1:7931591-7942527 GCA_029823135.1 Acanthurus reversus | reverse complement strand
ACTAACTAAACTATTGTATCTTCATAAATCAGCTGTCTGTCTCAGATGGTAGTGAGACTGTAGCCAGAAGAAATGGCCATCTGGCGGCAAACTGAAGCGCTGAAAAAAATCCTACACTTAGCATACAATATAATGGATATTGATTCTTTAGGTAAGCATTTATATACATTGCTAAAAACCATTTTTCTGCTGACCCCCTCTGCAACAGTACAATGCTGACTTCAGTTGCAGCAATTTCTCCGCCCTTCTTCTAAAAGTGGCACCGCTGATCGCCATCTGCAGAAGGTAATAGACTGACTTTTAATAAGTACCTCATACAACCCCACTTCAAAAATGCTAAACAATCCCTTTAAAAAAGAATATATGTCAAAATGATTAGGAAAATTACTGCAGACCTTTAATAGAGATAAGTAATATGCTAAATGTCAGCAGTAGGCTAATTCATCAGGCGTAAACATGTTCATGTCTGCAGCCTCTTGAATTTGTGAGTCATTTGTCATCGAGTGGCATTTGTGAGCTTTGAGGCTGCGAGGTGTCAATTTGCAGAGAGGACACATCACCAAACAATGCTTGCAGCTGCTCCGGTTCATCTTACGGACAGTCTGAGAGCAAGAGAGCCAGACAGATAAAAAGCCATTAGAGAAGGGCACCAGCAGAGTGTGGGACACCTATAGCACCAGCATAATGGGTTTGACAGGGGCTCAGACAAGAAGCACGTATTGTACATACCCCGCATAAAACATTGCATAATGAAAACCTGCAACTGGGTCAGAGATGATTTGAATCTGACACCCTCAAGAGGAAAATATCCATTTACAATGCGCTATCACTCAAAACTGAAGCGCAATGTGTAACTTTTTGGACATAATGTTCTTTGCAGAGAGATTACCACGTGGAAAATGTGTGTTTTGTTGGAGGAATGTATAAAATCATCAAAAACATGTCAGTTTCAGCAATAATGTCATTATGTTTCCTCTGATGCCATCATTCGCTTTGCTACATTTAGTATCATTGCCTATTTAGGTCTTGCTATGGTCATCCCTTACGCTCCTGTGGAAGAGTTGCTGAACATTATGATCTAATTCTTGGCATCAGTGGAGCCAGAGTTGCAGACGATAAGGTTAAGTGTATAAACATAACTTGGCCTGGATTCAGGAGTGCCGCCCTGCTGTGTCGTTTTGCGGATAGGAAAGGAGGCGGCAGCGATGCTATGGCATGGAATCACAGCGGAACGCTAACGTACATGCACGCATCAAAAATAAACTGCGAGTGCTTTCCTTCACATGCCATAACCTCAGCACATATGTTCTGCCACATGCAAACCACACGGCCAGCCAAGCAAACACAAACAAACACACAAACAAACCCAATTCTGCTGGTGCACATTCCCCTGTGCGCTCACGCTGATGCTTACACAATGGTTGCTTATGCAGAAAGGTCACAAACATGCAACACTCATTCTCTGCGGTAACAACAGTTTCCCTTCATCTGACCATCACATCTCTGACCATTCGTTCTAACTGTGAGAAAAGAACCTCATCTACAACCAAACACATTCTGCCAGACTCAGGAGACAAGAGGGTACAGAGATGCCCTGTCTTCTTGAGCAAAAAGCTAAAACCCCCTTGTTCCGATGTAAAAAGGAAATGAGTCATTGATAATCTAGCAGATAGCTTCAACAATTCAGACACTTTTTGTTAAGTAGGTCTGGATGTGCTGTAAAGCAGAGTTGCTTATGAAACTGGAGCTGCAAAACAAGAGAAAAAACAAAAGGTCTCTTGGTTCATACACACACACACACACACACACACACACCCATTGATGCACATATAGGCCGTATGCCAGGGTTACATAAGTGTGTAAGGTTATTCCCTGGAGCACATTCTACACAGCTTTAAATCACATGAAGATGCTCCTTCTCCTGTTACAGCAATTTGTGTCAATGAAGAGTGTCTGTCACAACAAAGCTTTATTCACGACGGCCTGTTTCAAGTGCTTTCAATTTTGTCTCAAGTGGCTATTATGCACAGTGATGAAAAGTTGAGGATAAAAAATAAACCATTGCTGACAGGTACTTAAAAACTCCACCTGTTGTCATTGTGCTTTCAAGTGGTGGTGTTGGATTTATCCTGAAACAACGGGTATCGCTTCTGTTAATCCTTGTTTTTAAACTGTCACATCCAAGGACAGTTCCTGTGTGACTGGGGTCATTTCAGTGTTTTTGTTTTCTTCCTCTCAAGAAACTGTTTTAATTCAGGTGGTAAAATCAAATTATTATCTGTTTGGAGTTATGAGCTTCTGTTTTGGTCTGCTTCTTGAACCACATCTAACCTCAAAGCCTCAGGTCAAGTGTATATTGTGTAAAACATAGTTTATGTCACCTAAAAAGTTCTAAAATACAATCTGAAACAAACAAAAAAAAAATCACTCCTTTTTTAAACTCCTTTTAGAAACTCAAAGGAGCCTAATTCTTCAGAGCAAAAGTCAAATAACGCCGATTTGAAATTTGAAATGAAGAATTGGCATCTGTGATAAAATAATAATAATTTATTTATCCATTTTTATATTTAAATTTGTGGTTATACAGTGATGCAGACTCTCAGCCGTTGGCAAAATGTAACCTTTACTTGACTGTTGAATTGAAGTTCATGGCGGACAAATGTTGTTACTTTGAAACATCTGTAACTGAGGTTAGTCAAACTATTTGTAAAGATTAAAAAAAATAAAATTAAATAATGTAAAGGGAGCTATTATGCCTCCTTGCACCTACAGTCGCTGTATTTGTGACAAGGTGCTGCATGAAATGAGGCCTGACCTTTATGCTCACTGTGTCTGCTGTGTAAGTGTTAATGTGAAGGACACAGGCAGGTCAGCCCTCATGCTCTGTGTTTGTTTGTGTGTTACCAAGGGGAAAAAAATATGACTGATTAGAACAAACAATACTCATAATGTAAACACAAACTGCAAGTCATGCACATACTGAAGCTTGTGAGCAAAGACGCCGCTAATGCACGCACACACACTTGACCCTTCTTTGGGCTTGCTGCCTCTCTTCTTTGGTCCTTAATAACTGACTCCTCACTTTATCCACTGTTTGATAACACGGCGTGGAGTATCATGAATTTGTCTTGGCACCTCATAAATAATCCTACGGATTTAACCTCAGGCTTGACAAATGAATTGGACCGTTCCATCTAGGGACATAAAAATGACAGCTGAGTATGAAAATATGATATAGGATGTTACACTGCCTGACGGAGTGAGTGTTCCAGCACTCGCTGTACGTACCGAACGAGATGGATAAAGGTTTCTCTTTGTGGGTGGTGACAGTCAGACAGTGTGTTTGCTTTCCTGCATAATCACTCTATGCCTTTTAACCTAGAGGTCTTATTCAACCTCTCTGGGTCTGCCAAAGTGTTGCTTTGGCAAGATGGATGGATGAAAAGATTACCATAATTGCAAAATGCAAACATTTGTGAGAATGAAAATCTCCTGGCCCTTAAAAAGAAACAACAACAACAACAACAACAAAAAAAGCTTACAAAACTATCTAAAGCATTTTAATGTTTCTTGGATCAGATTGGATCAGTGCTGAACACATTGTTGCTCTACTTTAAAAACTTCAAAAGTGTAACCCACTTATGTGCGCTATAATCAGCTTATTGCTCAACAACACAAAACAAAATACTACTGCATAACTCAAACATAATGCATAACTCAAATATTAATATGCATCACATAAATGTTGATAAATATGCAGATAAAGACACAGAAAACACATCTATATATCACTTTCAATTTATCACACGTGATCTATGTTCGGATAAGACAAGACGTACATTTCAAGTTATCATGAAAGAGACAGAAATAAACCAAGTGCAACAAAATATATCAGATTTCTTTGCGTGAAATCATTATATGATCCAATTTTCAAACATTACTGAGAACATAGCCTCAACAGAGACAACTTGTACAGGGAGTTTTGCCAGGCGAGTGGCTGCCCTCAGAGTTCATCACCACAGTTTTGCTTGGCATCATGTTTAGACGCGTTGATGACTGGTGTCCTATTTGTTTTGGACGGTAACTCAACTCCAAATCTGAGAGACTCGCAAAGTGACAAGGTTTTTATCTGATTCATGCAGGCCAAGGCCAAGCTGTTTGATGCCACGGGCAGATGCTGACTGCTGATCATCACAAGGACAGAAGGTCAGACAGAGTGGAAGTGGTGGCGTTACTAGGTCACATCTGTTTCTGCTTCTTGTGCCTGTCAGCAGAAACAAAGTCGCACAATGATAAAAGATGCTGTCATGCAAGGTGAAGTGATTTGCAGTTCCTGTTCGGTTATGCAACACTAGCCGTTTGGGCAATTGAATTAAAAAAAGAAAAACAACCATGCGATGATCTTGCATGTTTGTGTACGTGCAAGAGCCAAAGTGCTACATCAGGCACAAGAAGACTTCTTCACGGCTGTCTGAATTCCTGACAAATATGGGGTTAGTGCCGGATGTGTCAGCACTGTGCGTGAGTCCAAACATTTTGGATTGTAACTGTAGAGAAGAGAAGGGTGTGGCTTTGTTCTTTTAGTGAACAACAAGAGAATTTGTATGTCATTTTTTTATTCCTTTGCATGGAAAATGCACCTGAACCGTGTCTTACTGTGCAGAAATAGAATTAAAATTAGAAGTGAGACAAAATGTTGCATCTCAGGGAAGATAGCAGAACTTTATAAACAAACATCAAGTGCCTTTCCAAGATTCTTTGCACGGATGCTTAGAGACATCATGTCTGCATCACAAATAACATTTTCCAACGGTGTGTTAGTCTTGCTTGCTGCCTTGTCAGGGGAAATGCAGCATGAAATAACCCGATATTCTCACCTCTGGTGGTCCGTTTTGTTTATAATCTTTTAATGGTTAGATAGCTTAGAGGACTTTGCTGAGGCTCTGGTCTGAGCTTTTGTCCCTCTATATTTGGTCTTGGATGAGGGGGCCAAACAGAAAATGAATATCTTTCCCAAGCGTCTCGTAGTAGGCATAAGTGGAATTCAGATTGTTACGTAAGAAGCATTTTCATTTTTGGCTTGTCACGCAACCTCCCATATTTGATTACACCACTGAAACAAGAACCAAGAAGAGGTTAGATTTGTTGATTTAGCTTCATGTTTTTCCTCTTTCGGTTCACTCGGTTCACTTGCTCTCAGAATAGTTAAGAAGAATTTCTTTGCTCAAGAACTCCTTTGTTTCCTACTGCCAAATAAAGAAGAAGAAGGAGGCCTTAAAAAAGATGTTATTTTCAGTGTGTATAGCTTCCAAAATGAAGTTCAGTCATTCATTCAAAACAGGCCTAGTGCAGGGCAGTTGAACTCCAGACAGAAGCTGTTCTGGGGGGAGGGTATTCAAATCAGTCAGCTACATGAGGCCAATCAGACAGTAGCGCGTGGTGTGGCTGGGCCTATCTTGCATAACCTCAAGGCAGACGGAGCCCAAAGCACAGACTGTCTAGCTCTGCAGACTCAACAGTCTTCACACGCAACAACTCCCCAAGCAAAGGGCTTGTGCCTGTATACTGTACAATATGTGCATGTGCCTAAGTGTGTTTGCTTAAGTCTTGCTTAATTTGCTCTGTTTGCTTTGTTCTTCTGACCTGCACCGCATGCATTAGCCTACATAGATTAATGTCTCCTTACGTGGCTAGTATATAGGTCACCACAACATAAATTCCACCGACTTGATAAGTAGGTTATATTTACATGTTTTTCCCATTGGCTCTACAGTAATAGATTAGGAATGTGAACATTGTTAAACCAAAGGATCGGAGGGAGGGGGGAGGAACTCTTTTATAAAGTCCAACTTTCTTATTTTTCCAGATTATGTGTCTGACTACATGCTATGTTCCACCAGTTAGTTTACTCCGTCTGTGCAGCAGCTTAATAATGTGCCACAAATTATAATAATTAACGGGAAAAATAAGTCAAGCAATAAACAAAAAAACATTGTATATTTTTTGTGAAAATGGCTATTTTTACAAATTGTCAGGTTTTTGTCATTAAAATCATAAATTATAAATCGATACACTTTTCTCTTCGGATGTTTTTCCCCCTTCTCAAGATACAGATCATACACGGAGCAAAAATAAATAACACCAGCTGTGCTCCACTCCTCTGGTAGTCAGGATATATAGCAATTAAACTCTGCACATAATGTTCTCCACAGTGCATGCTGGGACAGGATCCAGCTCCCTCTGACATGGAATGAATGAAGTCGATGACATGTATCATATGAGAGTATAGATGTGACGATAGAGAACTTAGACTGAGATCAAAAACGCTTAAAAAAAAATCCTGATCCAGGCAACGCACTCACATTTTGTATATGAGAAGTTGTCGGTATAGGCAGAGCCATTGCCAATATGAAAACACCTGATTCTGTAACCTGCAAGCCTTTTTTAACTCTTGGTTTAAAAAAAAAACAAACAAAAAAAAGATTTTTTTTCCCAAAACTGAGTGGGACACATATGATTTTTTTTGTCCAAATTTTCCTCTTTGTAGTGTTAAGAAAATGTTTTGCACTTTTCTTCCATATTATTCCAAAAGAGTCTGGTCTGATGATTTTTCACATACTTGTTGCCCTGACTCTGGGACAAGCACTGTCCCTCTCTCTCTCTCTCTCTCTCTCTCTCTCTTTCTCTCTCTCTGGCACAGCTGGCCCTTTCAACAACGCTGTCATCAGCAGTCCAGGTTTCTCATCCTCCTTTCTCTATTGCAGCTTCTCCATCTTCACACCCAGCTGTCTCTGTCAGAGGATGCATAGTGGCTGTCAGCTTCAAAGCATTCAAGTTGGTAAAGGCAGCTGATTGAAATTTTTTTGGTGCAGCTACCCTTTCAGATAGCCTAAATTTGGATTAAATCGTACGTGGCAGAGGAAAGCTCTTTTTCTCTGTGCAAATGAAACGTGTTAAACTGAAATTAAAGTTTCCACGGATGGACACATGGCAACTCTGAGTCTAAGAGGAAATGACCTTGTTTAACAACCAAACCAAAGTCTTTCAAACCGATGTCTTTTTGAAATATTCTGTCCGCATTAATTTTAAAACTCTATACGTGTGGATCAAAGCTTCAGCCTTAATCCAAAAGGGGTAAGAGAATGAAGTCCCATATTAATTCAGTGACCAATATGAGTTATGTGTGAGTCAGTGTGTGGGATCTGTTCCTCATCATTTACTGGAGGTGTCGGCGTAAGTGAAAACACTGGACGGCCTCCAGCTAGAATCTAGATGATGAAGCATCGGTACAGTACATCAGTACATCAGATTTCTCTGCTGTGTGTGTGTCTGAGCTGAGGGTCTCACACAGAAATAGAACAAAGGAAAGTCAAGTTTGTAATGTTTGTTGAGCAATATAAACAGAGGAAATTATTGGTTGTGCAGTTAAAAATAACTCTGCCGGAGTTGAACAAAACTAACGCAGCGTTGATGGTTCAACTCTTGTCTTCCACTTCCTAACAGCAGTGATAAACTGGAAAAACCATACATTTTTTTATGTTGATACAATTATCTAATTGATTTTCAGGAACTATTGGTGTTTTGGTATTAATGAAAAATAAGAATTTCAGTCAATGATGCTTTGTAGCAATCGTCAAACTCGTGGCTGAGACTTAGAGCCTGCTGATTACATGTCAATTGTTCGATTCTTGTATTTCCTGCTTTCTGAGCTATCTATGAACAATAAGTTCTCACAGTGTCACTGAGATGAAAATAAACTGGGGAAAGATTTGGAATCCTCTTGGCTTTTCCTGGTGCTGCCTCAGCTGCAGTCTCACAAAGTGCTATTCAGGTCTGACTGTGCGTTTTCAAGGAGTTTCCTGAGGGAAAGCTCGTCTGGCTCACTGACAAGACTAACATGCTGCTCTCTGCCTCTCCCCTCCTCTGCGGCCGCAGGGACTTGTTGGCCTGTAAACTGGACAGGAAGGATCACCAACCTACTGCAGAATCATTTCCTCTCAGCTGTCAAAGCACCAGTCACTGAAGAGTAGGTTAACTCTCTCATAAAGTGGAGGTAGAGCCGTGCTAGCTTAGGGCCCAGCTGCTTCCTGTCTCTGCTGAAGACGGAGAAACTGCCTCTGAGCACGAACCATCTCTCCTCAGATGACGTGGATCCTTGGCAATGCATTGGAACCATTCAAAGAAACAAATAAACAAACATGTACGTGGTTTTCTAAAGTATGCTTTTAGTCAGTAACATATACATTCTATTAGCAGCTTGTAAAAAATGCATTTGCATGCACAAAATCATATTTTGATGAATGTCCTATACATTAAAGGTAGGCTATTTCTCGAGATATATTATTTCAGATTAAGTATTGTGAAGTTTATTCAACTTTTCTGAATGTCTGTGTAACATGCTACGGGTTTATTAGCTCATGTTTCATTCTCAGTCTCTCCCCTGTGTTAAATATTATGTGAAATTCTTAAAGGTGCTCTTTGTAAGATTGTAGCATTTAGCATTTTACTGTCAGATTCTTTAAAACTCTCATGGTTTGTGGATAAAAAAAAAGATGAAAAAAAAAATCTGCTTCAGGTCATTTAACCTAGTCTTTTTCTTAATTCATTTTTTCAATTGCTGGGTCACAATGTGATGTATGAAATGGTCTAGCAGTTAGGATTGTTTCCACCCTGGTAGCCTGGTATCATCTCCCACCAATGGAACAGTCTCATGTCTTTTAGTCAAATTTCATTTAGCTGCCATACACTCTTCCAGATTTAACTACACATTAACTTTAAAATAAGCAGTACTAGTTGACCTCTAACCACCTCTGAATTGGGGCTAAAATGTAACAAAATGTAATTAAGTGTCGCATTTAGGTAACAAGTGTTTTGGAAACTCTTACTGATTAACTTTCAAAGTGATACCACGTTTATGTGTGTATCTTATTATAAAGCTAAAGCTAGAGAGCAGTTAGCTATGCTCAGAATAAAAAGTGGAAACATCTTGCCCTTGCCCAAGGTTAATAGAATTTATTTAATCTGTCAAAGCCAAAAGTAAAAAACGGCAATTTTTTTTGGGCTGGGTCATGTGCTCTATTATTTCTTCAGTGGAGCTTTTGCTGGCAATCATAGAACCCACAAAATTTCTAAATGTTTATTCCTTTATTGTTTGCATTTGTTTAGATGTAGCATACAGTGAACGGAACATTAAATATGATTGACCACAATGCCAAATCTGATAACTTAATGGTTGTTTCTGTTTGGCACATTTGTCAATGTCATCCAACTATGAGATAAAGAACTTGCCACATAACTGCTCACAAGTGCATTAGGGCTCTGCACGTGCTTTCCATATGTTCCCTTTTTTCCTATCAAAGTGCACACCTTGCTCTCTTTTTTCTGCAGTGATGTGTAATGAATGAACATCACCGACAGCTTGAATTTGAAACATGTGAGCTACATATTGTAGCTGTGAAGGTGTTATTCCTGGAAAGCATGGATCCAAACGAGATCAACCTTTACCCTTCCTTATAAAGTTATGGCATGTGACATTCTGCAGTATCGGATCAACTGACCTACATTCACTCACATGTTAACCTGACACTAATCTCTGGCTCAGTCCATTTGTTTTCAGGTCATGTGGACCACAGATGAGAGAACATTCCTGCTGACCATCGTTGGGTTGAATACATTTGAAGGGTGCTGACGCACGATGGACCGGGTGAATGTATTTCTTCTGTATAGCACAAATACAATAGACATATTAGGGTCATAGTTTCATAACTTGCACTTTTTTGTCTTCCTCCAGTGTCAGGTCATGAGTTCCTCACCCTGTTGCTCTGGTCAAGCTATCAGTAGTTATATTTGGGATTGGTGTTTTCCCAGCATTAGCTACCAGACTATAATAATCCATTTAGCAGAGCAGAGGTCAGTTTGTCCCACCATACAGTATGCGTGAAAACAAGCGCATGTCCAGAAAGTTCTCTCATTCTTGGAAAATAACTGATGACAGGAAGTTCAACAAATTATTTCTATATCTCCAAACTTCGGCCTGTTAGACTCTGCATACACATCGTACTGTCAATAAAATACTTGAATATGGAAGATAGATACAGAAAATTTCATCTACAAGTCATAATACTGTATACTTAGTTTCAGTGATCCAGATCAGGCTTTTAAATTAGTACATTAAGGCTTTGCAGACTGCCATCCCAAATCTGATTTTTGTACGAATGCATCTTCAGATATCAGAGTGTCTTTTGTATCACTCCACGGATATAAGGCACCTGAATGGAGTGCCTGTACGGACAAGACGTGGTGCTAGACAGCCACAGAGCCTGACAAACGCCCTATGGGCCATTCAAAAATTTGCGTGCCACCTCTCATTGTCAGATGTCCCAAGGACGACATGCTTCCACCAGTTACAGCTTTGCGGACAGCACCAAATCTGTCGCTACACAGAAGCCTGTCATGACTGCAGCACAAAACATTGTAATGTTCATCAGTCTCTTTTGTCACAGAGGCTGTCTGGTGCTGACTGAGGAGCTCAGCACCGTGACTTGACAGCGCCCCTTCTCCGATTTTAGAAACAAAACGCCTGCAGTGTGAACAAGACCTATGACTCCTTATACCATTGGATGCGATGCAGCTGATAGGGATTTGAGCTTTGTTGCTGCTGGTGACCATTACGTACATGCTGGCACACAGAGCAGGAGTTCACTCGCAATATTTTTGTGCTTCTGTGCATAATCTCATCCAAACCTTAAAAGCCGATCAGAGCAAAGTTTACCTCTTTGTCAGAACCTGCATAATGCTCTCAAATGTGCTTATTACTGCGAGCAAGTTCATTTGTAAATAACTGTGACACTTTCCCATGGTGCTTAAGAGCTGGGCCTGTGCAGCACTTTGACCAAACACTTAGACACTCCAACCCTCACAAGCACGTATGCAACAT
>JAPXVT010000030.1:7690325-7700839 GCA_029823135.1 Acanthurus reversus | reverse complement strand
ATACACATCAGGTATTTTCCTGTATATGTGTGATTATTGGTCATGTATCATTGGCTGAGTGTGCCTAACAACGGCAAGAGTGCTCTGTTCGCCCTCAGACCTGTAAATTGCCTGAACATCCCATGTGCAACAACCACGGTATTGCTTTTGATGTCTCTCCTCCTCTTTGACTGTCGCTGAGACCGGCGTTTCGCCAACCTTGACCCTTTTGAAAAATCTACATTTTGTGACAACATTAAGAAATAGTTGTCATATTTTACAAGTCATAAATCTAGCAAGAAAATTCTTTCAGCATTGACCCTGTGCAAAGTTTTTACAAATAGCTCATAAGGTATTGGTGGATATTTCCTTGTTCTATCAGACTATTTATATAATTTATCATAGAGTCTATATTTGTTAAAATTAAAGCTTGGGTAGGCAACGTCTGGAAATCAAGCTAGCTGTAGCATGAGACTCCTAAGGAAGCAACTCCGCTGCACCCTCCCCTCCCCGTTTTTGCTCCGGCTCAAGTTGTATTTTGTTGGTTCTCACTCTCTCTTTTAAGGCCAGTTTACATTAAAGATTCACGTCGAGACGAAACAGTTGCAGGGAAAGTTGCAGCGGTGTAAACTGGTCCGTCTCAGCTTGACTCGAGCCGTGTCGCCTGCGACTTAACTTGTCAATTCGCCAGAGGCCAGTTTTAGAACACGTGGCACGTTACTTGTTTCAGCAGCCAATCAGCTCATAGCGGCATCACCTGTCGCCAAGAAGCACAGTGTAGAGCAGCCAATAGGAACATGCGCTCTCTGAAATGACCCGTGATTGGCTGAAAAGTGCCTGTCATGCTTTACATTTTTGAAAGCCAGAATACAAACCAAGGAGAGGTGAGGAAAACTAGTGTTCTTTCAGACCACCCAAATTAAAATATGCTGAAAGGTTATTATGAAATTTTTGCCCGATGACAACCCAAAATTATCTGCCTGCCTCAGCTTTATCAGAAATTTAATGAACAAACCAAAATATTTTGTGAATTATTGAATCAAATATTTTGCGCTAAGATATACAAAATTATTGGTCTTTTTTCAGTATTTCTATACATGGTGTTTTCTCAGAGCCCTTTTCTTCAGAGGCATCATCATCATCATGAAACTTTAATGAGAAATCTTATAAAAATGTAAATGAAGAAATCTTATTGACTCACAATTAATTGTTAACTAGAATTAAAGGTTCATGCAGTCTTTGCTTTTACCTTTAATATATTAATATGTGTGTAGAAGCTCCTATGCATACGTGTTCTTCTGGCAGGTCCCAGAGCTGTGAGCAGAATAGGAGCTAAATCAATAATCAACATGACCCATGAGCAACGAAATATTTAAACAAAATAAATAAAAAATAAAAAATCTATGGTACTTTTGAAAGCATGATTGTATATTCAGGAAGTTTCCCCCTTTTCAACCAGGTGTGAGAAAGTCAGAGCTGTGCATTAAAAGGAAAGATCTAGTGTATGGGTCTGCAGTAATAATGAGTCAACACAGGACTAATAAACAGCGTGTATCAATTTATCATTTTATCCGGCAACATGTGTAGAAATACAGCCTGGGGGAGGCACGGCAACGGTCTCAGGTGGGATATTAAAAGCAGTATTTATAAGGCTGAAAACGTCTCATTCAGCTATGAGATATGGCATTGTTAGAGGCTCAGAGCAGCAGTATACCCTGTGGTGATATTGTGAAGTAATACTCTGCAAATAAAAGGCTTACATACTAAGATCTTGTTAATCTATTATTACATTGTAAGGGGGGAACTTTATATAGTGTATCTTCATCTTCTTGACAACACAAGTACCCAAAACTATACATATAGCTATGTCCGTACAGTATAATGCTGTGTTTTCACCTTTACTGACATACACCATAGGTCAGATGACTTTAAGTCTACATAACTGTTGAAATAACTGTGCCTCCAATGGAATATGTTATGAGTTAAAACAAAGGAATTATCAGCAAAAATACTAATATTAGGAACAGTTACATATTATGACACAGCCAATAAATGAACATAATTCACACTGAAGCACAAATAACTCAGTATTATTGAATAACAACAACTGCTTTTTGAATTGCATTGTACAATGATTTATCATGCAATATCATATTGGAAGTTAATGCACAGTCTGAAAGCAGACTAAACATCGAGAACATGTTAATCAAATAAGGATTTTAGCTAAGTGCTGCTTTGGGGCATACACATATTAATGTCATTGTAAAATGAATTTAGGAAAACTTACATTTTGTAGATCAATATGAAAATGCTGCGAAAAGTGCTCTTAGCAATTGCATCTTTGCAAACTTATAAGTAAAAAAAAAGCTACTGAGTTATATTTATAAATATTATTATGTGTATTGATATAAACTCTACAGCCTTTTCTCTCAAATGTATTTAGCTAAATAAACACATATGTGCTTTAACTGCAATAGACATTAACAAATCAAAAAATAGTGTAAGTGGTGAGTTGTGGGTAGATGGACCAAATGTCTATGGTTTAACTCTGTTGTTGAAATCAATGAACCGTCATAACAAAAGCGGATCCTCGTTGTCCAACACATTTTCATTTTTTTGCTCATTTTTCTTGCCAGTCTTGTTAATATTCATCCAGTATTTGTGTTAAGATCATTTTCCTGTGGCCCTGTGGTGATGCTGATTGTTGCTGCAGCAACAAAGCCTCAGCAGAAGAGTGAAGTGTGATAATAACACATGCAGGCTGAATCTGGCCTCTGAAGTATGCAGTGCCATGCCTTGGTGACTGTGCCATGGAGAACTGTCAGCCAGAGATCAAACACTATTGCAATAAATCTTTGCTAAATGGACAGCCATGACATATCTTATTGAAGAAAAGAGAGCCTTTTTTTCTAGTGATGGAATTCGAGAGGTTAATGTATTTAATTTCACATTTACTTAATTATTTCACTCTCATTTCATAATAAATATTACTTAGACTACACATCCTACTCAATATTCAGTTAGAGGTAGTAGTGCTTTCACGTTATTTTTCGCATTATTGAAATCCCATATTACTGAAAAGAAATAGAGTTGAATGAATGCATGTCTATGTACCTCATAGAAATACTGCAGCTTATTCTTTGCCTAGCTTTAAAGTACATTGTAATTGCTACATCCTCTTTTGTTTCACCTGCAGTCAAGCACAAACCATAACGATGATCTATTATGTGAAGTCACGTGTTAAAGCAGCATATATAGGACAACTACAACTTGTGAACAAATTGTGACTCTGTGTTCTTTGATATGCCTTCATTTCCTGAACACTTGCTTACAAGCCAGCGGTGTAATAACTCCGCAGGGAATGTTAATTTGCCCAGTTGGACTGGTAAAAAAATAAAAAAATAAAAAATGTTTTCAAAAATTGTTAAATGTGTTGATTATTCAGAAGTAAAAGCCATCGTGGTTGTACTTGACAGTGAGTTATTTAGTTGCAGGTACACACAAACACAGTATTACACGCTTACAACCCCCACTGGGAGTTGTGGGTCTAAAAATGAAAGGCCTAACAACACACATTTAAATCTCAGAGGGACGCAGGTGTTTCCAGTCTTTCTTGAACTGCACTGGGTCTTGTTACATCTTCCTCTGAAGTTGTTTAAGTCATTCTTTTGTGTATTTATTCTGTGCTGTTTACAATATTGTATGGCATTTCTTAGCTGTGATCCCTGAAGTCCCTTAAACATGGTGGAGATAAGGCCTCAGGGACCTTGTGAACGGAAACAAAAACATCTGCTTGTTTACAAAGCTGGCACAGTATATACAATTTACCTTCTGTGATATACCCACTGAGATTGTCATAAAGTTCAAGAAGGCAAATGTAGCACAACCATAGTCCACACTTGCACTGTAGCCTGAAACCAAACACAGGTATATACACTAATTATCAAGGCTGTGTTTTGTAGATTTTTCCTCATCAAGAACTGTTGGTCTTGTTATGAGGGTAAACAGACAAGCACAAACAGGATTGAATGCGTCACAGAAAAAATATTTAAAGGACTAGTTTAACCTTTTGAGTAATTTGCTTACTGGTAAGCAGTCTGGAAAGGTCTTTCTAAAGCCCACTAACTAAACATTGTCAGCCCTTTAAAATAATCCATTGGGCATGGCCCAAAGCGCATTGCACAAGAGCATGTCGGGGTTTGCTAGTTAAAAGGTGTGTGTGAAGTAAGATGCACAAGGGTTGTATTTAGTCTCTAGTTGGTTTTTTTTTGTTGTTGTTGTTTTTTTGAAGGGTAATATGATTTAACTAAAATCAGTGTCATCTCCCTTTCCCTCTAGTAGTCAGAGGTGCTAACATTTGTAGCATCCCTATCTAAACAGCAGATTTAGAAAGTTGTGATCTACTGGCCACAGAACAAATAAGTGCATCTCCCCATTAAGAGAGACTGTGTTCATTTATGCACAAGGCAAAGCCACATAGCTAGACACATTGACAAGATCAGTCAGGAACTGATGGTAGTAAATGCTCTGTGTTCTGTATTCTTCTACATGTCCAAAAGGACATGTTCATTCAGCAAAGCAGCTGTCATCCTGATAAATCCTGTGGGTGTCCTCTAGAGAGTTTCCTTTGTCCTGTAAAGTTTGTATGTACAGTTTTTACAGTTTTTGTTGCCCCCGTGTCACGCAATATTTCCTGCAGTGACATTTTTGGAAAAGTTTTAAGTAAAAGCAGCCTCTCTAATCAATAAGGAAAACACTTAAACATCAATAACACACACACACACACACACAAACAAGAAACACCTGAAAAAGTTGTGCTGTTGACATAGTTTAAAGGCAATCTCACCAACAGGGGCCTGTTGGTGGAATTAAATATCTGTGCAGACGTGGGTCTCTAAACTAATTAGTCAGAATGTGGCAGTTGGACGGTTTATGTGTACGTGCAGATTTGGATGCTCAGAACCAATCTGTGCACCACCAGTATGAAGGATGAGAAAATACTCTTGTAGATGAATCTCACAATCTGAATAATAAGCCCTTTATATAGCAGAAACATGCTTTACATACTTTTGACCTGCAACAGTTTCACAGCGTTTACCGTGCACAAGGCTTTGTAGTAGACTTTAACCCAGACAGTGTCAGTATGTGATGACGTTGGAATGAAAATGTGTCGCTGTAAGTGACTACCTGAAACTGCAAGCAATTGTTTCTCTGCCTTTCTTTGTCCGGTACTGACCAAACAAAGATGTAACTTTTAACCTTTAGGCAATATAACTTTGAGCAAGTAACTTTTGTAGTATTTAAGCTACTGTAAAATAAACAAGGTCATTATGTAACACACACACACACACACACACACACAAACACAAATATTTAACTCAAAAACTTACACAACAACAAAAAAATGACAGCATTTCAGGACTTTTTGAATTCATAAATCAACTAATTGTACTAATAAATTTGCTAAAATTATATTCTGACCTAACACAGTTGTCTTTACAATGTTTTGACTGTTTGACTGTTTCTTTTAATATCCATAGTGATGTTTTTCTTCAACATTCAAGGACACTGTGGATACTTGATAAGCATCATTTTTTCTTTGGATATGAATTTTGATATTGAAAACAGCATGCAGCAAATAATGTGGCTTTTATAAATATGTTCTCAGTCTTTGAAAATCCCCAACTAAGACCCTGTGCTTTGTTTCAATTCCACATCAACACAGCATCAAGCCTACTGACAACATCATTTATTTTTATTTTAACCCTATACATCTGCCAAATGAACAGATATCTTACCAAACAAGACCTATTGTAGGATATGTAAACAAACAACAAAACAAAATAAGATTATTAGTCGTAATGAGTGTAAATTTTAGTGGGCCGCATATTAGTTTGGCTCTGCATGTGAATGTCAAACATCACAAGAAGCATTCGGAGGATAAGGATGCTGATTTCAGAGCACTTGTGTATCCAAAGAGAACAAATAATTTGATCACCTCCACTCTGGGGAAAAAATGTTTGAAATGTATTTTTAAATGCACCAATGATTGAATGCTGGTTCAGTGTTTAGCACTTATGTGAAAACCCTTTATAGGTGTTTAGCAGAAGAGTTTGCTTATGTTGAGGCAAATGTACAATGTCACAAGTTGCAAGCTGAATCCTTGGCCTGTCTTGCGTGCTACCTGACAGAGCTCAAATCAATCATCCAATCAAGCAAAACAGCATTTGCCCAAAAATGAAGCTGATAGCTGGAGGTACCTGCAAATTACAAAACAAGGCTGCACATCTGAGGCTCATGTAGAGTTGCTGCTCAGTATTTTTCTTAAAATTTACTCAACTAATTGTGTTCTTGTTTATCATTTGGCATGTTTTTTTGTTGTTGTTCTTGCCGTTATACTTGCATATTTATTTATAGTATAAGCCTGCTTTTACAAGTAGTGGTATAATATTTCACACTTATCTAATGAACTACATGATGAGATCAGATTTGATCAAAACTCATCCCCTAAATTAATCAGTGGAATAGAATGACAGCAGTCCCTTTGCCTGTTGAGAATATTTAGAGAAACTGCGCTGCCACCAGCAAGACATTTATTATTTTTAGTATCCTAAAGTGTTCTGAAACATCAAAATAAAGAAATGCACTACACAAAGCTGTTTCAGTCATGCAACAGTAAACGTTCAGCAGAGATGTTGGCTTGAGCAGCAGTGGAACGTGCCAATGTTCACAGATAGAAGGCAAACAGTCCACCAAGGCATTGTTGTCATAATGGCAGCAGAGGCTTTATCTTTTCAAATACTGGTGCCACGGTGAGGACAGGGCAGAATATGGAATTATAGCACAATAATACAGATTGGCTGGTAACAAGGTTAGAAGCTGATAGGATTTGGGGAGAACCTTGTGCTGCATTTCTGCGCAAGGGTGACTGGAGTATCAAGCCCTGGTTAAGAATAATGGTTTCCCTTCAGGAGGATGTGAAATTGGATTGCTCATACAAAGTGCTTGCTGAGGATAAACCTGTGTTATCCAATTATCCACCTAAACTACATTAAAAAGAAGAAGAAGAAGAAGAAGGAGGAAAGGTGTGGAGTCCTGGCAACATGGGTGAGACTGAACATAGCAGAACAGAACCAATACACATGGAAAGCAAACACTTATGCTTGCTAATTGTAGTAAAAAAAATGTTGCTGTTGTTATTTTATTTTATTTTATTTTTTTTTGAATAATTTTGTGGAGAGTTTGAACTGGAAATAATGTGGAGTGTGTCATCCTCTCAGTTCATCTCCTTGATAACCTGCTCACTGCATGCCAGATCCAATGCAGATAGCACCGCTGCCCAACAGAGGGCAATAGTTTATTGCATAATGCATCCCACACCCGAGCACACGTGTAAATTAGTATCTCTTTCTCTTGTTAATTATTATCTTCACTTTCATAGTGGTCATCTTTTCTGTAGCTGTTAACACTATTTGCAGAGAAACTCTTTGATTACTGTTAAACTGCAGACAAAAAGTTGCTGCTGCAGCACAAAAAACTGGCCTTGAGGAGTCTGTGCTTTTGAATGCAGCAAGAAATGTCTGCTTTCACACTTAAAAAAGTGAATTTGTTAAACATTGACACTGATGTGACATAACCTAGAGCATTATTTGAACTGCAGCTAACAGAGCTTTGTGTTGTTGCAGAGATGGGTATACAAACTGTCACAATGCTCTGACTCTCTGACATTCATTTTTCCTGTTTTGATCCTCAGTGAAGATCATGTCATCAGCTGGCAAAACATCAGATATCAAGAAGAGTGACATTCCCTGCCCAGGTCAGTTTACTCCTGCACTAATGTAGTGGGAAATGGCAAACATAAATACTTTTGTGCTCGATTCAGAGTGCTCAGCTCATAAATCTTCTTTTATAAAAATTATGTATCTTAAAATGTGCAAATGTGGCACTGTGATGATGTACATAGCAACGTTGTTATAAGTTGCTTTTGCAGCTCATTTAGAGGAATTTCCATTTCCTAATGAGTGTGATTCTCAATAGGAAATACAAAAGCCTTTCTACTTCTAAAAGCGTCAGTCAGCACACATTTGCATAAAAAAGCCTTTGATTACGATAGATATTGCCTGCAGTCTGAAAAACACTGGCCTGGGGTGGCTCTTCAGTCAGTTAGCCTCCAGTTATGGCTGATATTGTTCTCTGATTTGAAAAATTATGCACCATGTTTCTCCTCTTAAAACCGCAGAAGTGACTTGCCTTATTGTGTGAAAATTAAAGATAACATACTAATTAGATACTAATCCAAACACACAAACAAAACAATTATGAAACTTTTTATTGGGAGCTTCCCCACTTTATCACATGGGAGCGATGGGAGATGCAAGTTCGTAAAGACAGTTTTATTGTTGGAAGGTTATATGGGAAAAAAAATCTAGCACAGGGTGCGGCATCTAGACAGACCGACTAAGTAAAAGATTAAAAGTGAAACTTCTAAAGTGGGAAATAAGATGAAAACCACTGGGTTCTGAAAAAGAGAGAGGACCAATGAATTAGTTATCAACCATTACTGACAAACCCAGCCGACTTCATGCCTCTTAAAACGCAAAGAAGACGGCAGCGGAGGGGCGAGGGGTTGAGGAGATGGAGAAAGGGTGGGTGGGGGGGTCGAGGGAATTAAAAAAAATGTTCTACATTTGCTGTCACGCTCTTTGGAATATATTATTAGGTACAAATGGGGAATGTAAAGCAGTGCAATCCAACGATGGCGTCAGCAATGCAAAGAACACACAGTGCTGTAAAAAGTCTCCTTTTCTTTTTCCCTCCTGAGTGACAATAGCGTGGACATCCCACTGCATTACAGATTGTTGTTCTTAAATACGGTAATTAGTGTGTCTGCTTCCGTGAATGCACATTCATTAAGAGTATGAGGACTAGGTTTCTAGTGAGCAGAAGTCTGGTCTACCTCGGCCTTTGGCCCCCCACAGGGATGTAAAGTGTCAGTAAGAAATTCTCAGCAGGCATGAGAACGGCCTGTGCCAGGGGTGATCCGGCGGAGAAAAAGCTGCAGCACTGCGAGATACTCTCTTTGAAGGGTGCGGTAGTAATGACCTGTCCTCTCTGTGTGGCCTCCAGTGGCGCCGGACCCCGCCGTGTCAATGCTGCTCTCAGATTAGGCCTGCATCACAGGCTCTGGGTCACTCTTGTCACACTGATGCAGAGGGATCGTATTGGTTCCCTGACAGGTCTGGTGTGGGAGGTGGACACAGAGGGAAGTCCAATCGCCTATTGGCCCCCTGACACCCACCACCACGTAGACTCATGATTCCCTGCAGCAGAGGGATGATTATGTGCATGACAGAGCCTGGTGCATTTGCAGCCAGTGACTATGATAGTCCCTGGCAGCAAGCATTTTTTAGTTCACTGTCTCATGCTGCTGTTAATTTGATGACAGGGTGTCCTGCACAGCTGCAGGAAAGGGTGTGTGGTTGCATTTCATAAATAATATCATTTAGTTAAACCACTACACGGGATGGATGTAATGCAAAAAGAAAAGGATCACAACAAAATCCACCAGAATATGGAAAGGTGATTTAAATTTAATGCTTCCCTGTCTGGTTTTAAGTCTGTTGCTTTTACCCTAGGGGACAAAGCATACACAATAGCTTGCTGTAATGTGGAGGCTATCATGATTCAAGTCCATACAAACATGACATGAGCTCTCCAGAAGGGTGCACGACATCTTGACAGCATGAAATTACAATGTAATGACTCATTTTCTGCCAACAGCATTGTATAAGATAAGTATAATGGAGTTTTCATACTGTGAGGGATACTGGTGTGAATGCTGGAATCTGTTATTCAGTTATTCTTTGATGAAGTACAGAAAAGTGAGAATGGGTAACATTTGGTTCAAGTTTACAATGGTCATGTTCATCTCACACTCCGCATCTCATACTCTGTGATAAGAAATAATTCATATTGGCGAATCATCAAAAGTGAAATCAAGAAGAGGGGGGAAAAAAATGTCATGTTCTGCTGGGTTATTCTGTCAGAATAAATGATAGCAATTAAATAATAGATTGTTGAATTTGAAAGGAAATTGGTTCATTGTGGGAAAAGCTTCTCTGTGATTACAAAGAGATGAAATCTTTCTTTGCATGTAGGGAGAGGTGTCATCGCTTTGCCCAGACTATAAATCCTAGACAGGTCATGGCTGGAAAATTCATTTTTCCGTGTCCCAATTAGAGCCTGGAGGATCCCAAAGCCTACTGTGATGTGACATGGCTTCATAATAGCTCAGAGGCAAGGCCCAGTACTGCACACAGCATAACACTGCGGGTATGAACAAAGCATGGCTTGTGATTGTGCTTTCTGGTATTGCCCTGAGACACTCTGCAGTTCTTTAGAGGAGCTTTCTGGCTATGCAGATGTTTCAGAGCTCGCAAAGCCTGCGGTGATGGTGTGAAAGAGGACTGAGCTGCCACCAGGGATGAAGCATGTTTTCTCAACTATCTTTTTTTCAGCTTTATTTTGCATCTCTG
>JAPXVT010000030.1:7287648-7301506 GCA_029823135.1 Acanthurus reversus | reverse complement strand
GCTAATAAAAAAAAAAAAAAAAAAACGTACACAACTTCAATTTCAGTAAACACCTAATCTGTGCCTATTTGGAAAAGCATTTTTTGTATGTATGTCTTTTTAGAGGTACCACAGTGTCCTGAATTTTTTGCTCTATTTGCTGCTGTGCAGGGAGAAAGAACTCAGATATACATGCACGAACACACAACCCCAATCCAGCCTCGACTTCCCCCTTTTTTTTATTGTGTCAGTGAAAAAAAAAACATTCTGCACAAAGGTTAGAGGACTAATACCTGAGCAGGTCTCCTCTTGGACCCACAATATGTCGTCTCCTGAATATACTTATACTTCGGGTATTGTGTACATCAATATTGCCTTTATATGTGGTATTTTACTTTGCTCGAGTGTAAAGATCGATACTCTATGAATTTTTAAGCACATCTTAGCTTCGGGGACAGCCTGTAACCTGTGGCGCTGACAATCTCATTTGTGCCCCCAGTCCTCTTCAACGCTCTGAACTAAGTTTGAAGCACCAAACCAATCTTGACAAGACACAGGCAGGTGATTCTTAGTGTGTCCAGAGGTATCAGAGTTAAAATGTGAAAGAACATCGAAATTTTTTAAAGATACTTGGACATGTTGTTTTTGTATTTTAAACGGGCAATTAATCTTTCCCCTGACCTCAATCCTGCTATAAGATAAATTGTATTCTGTACATTGGAACGTAGATATTCCTACACACAAGCTCCGATGCTTTTACTCTCTGAATTCCCTCAGCTCTGTGCTGTGCTTAGAGAAATACTTCAGGGCCAGTGATGGATCTATAAAAAAGGGCCCAGCTCTCCTGTCAGTAATAGAAAAATGGTGGAGCAGAGGGCTTGATTCAGCTTTACATTATTCGATTCTAGTTAAATGAGAAGTGAAGAGTGAGCAGTGATAAAATGCAGCTTTAAGCTTTGCAAAGTTTCAGAATAGGGAAGGATTTCAGCAAATGATGTGAGGTAAACTCTTTGGCTGGATCCTTTGCTGACCACTGCACATGTGCCTTAAATAAAATTGTGTGTGCTGTAACAGTTCATAGACAGCAACTGGCACGCCTGTGATGTGTTTTCCACTCACGCCAACTTACACAGACTACATAATTGGCTGCTTTGCATTTTGTGGATGTGCTCAACTTTATTCTATTTCGAGCTGACATCCTCAGCTGACTTTTTTTGTGGAGTGCTTTTTTTTCTTCTTTTTAAATGTGCAGAGAACATTGCTCTCAACTCTGCACTTTGCTTTGGCTGCAGTGGTTGAGTTCGCCTAAGCAATCTGACCTTTGATAACTGGGATTCTCGCCTCTGAACTGGCATGTGACATAATTTTTTTGCTGCTGTGATTGAAGTTGTGAAAAAAAAAGACCTCAGATTGCTTAAATCCTATTCTATATCTTCTGGTGTATGTATAATCAGATTTTTTTTAAAGATAGATTTTACTCTGAACCCATTTCAAAAGGATACGAAATTGTTACAGCATTTTTCGTCACTGGAAATATAAAAAAAAAAAACTTGTGCAGTCTAGATGGCTTCATGCTAAAAAAAAAATGTATGTATATTTAAAGTAAGATATGGTTAATTGGGTAATGTAATTAAATCAAAATTGTAATTCAATTGTGTTTTAATTTTTCATGGAAAAGCCCTCAAGGTATTTCTAGGCATTGGCAGGTGAACCTATTCATTTTCTTGGAATTAAGGCCAAGAGCTTTTTGCCCCTGGTTTCAAAAGCTATGGGGCCGGTGCTGGAGATGAGTGATTTAAATATTTCTGATGCTGTGCCCAAATTGGGAGTTAAGCTCCAGCACAGCACAGTTGTGAATACGAATCATTTTGCTTTGATATGGATTTTGGTGACATTTAAAGGAAACATTAACACAGTGAGTCTGTTTTGTGGTGTTGGACCACTGAGAGCTGAAGAAGAACGACTTCCAAAGCAGCTGACAGACTGCACTGGGATAAGGCTGTGAGCTTTTTGGGAGCTGCCGGTAAAACTTTTTCTTTTTTCCTTACACCCAAGTCTAACAAAGGCTTTGCTCTGCACACAATGAGTATTGTTGTACTGGTATCTGAAGTGAGATGGGAAATCAGTCTGAAACTTTATGGTAGACTTTACAGAATGATCCTCACAAAGGCAAATATATAAACTTAAGATTATTGTTTTTTAGAGGAATCACTTTGAATAGAGTAAAATGTAATAATAGACTAAAGCATGAAGGACGACAAGTGTTGTCCTAAAGAAGACAAAACATTTCTTTAAGATATTTGTCTTTTTGTGTGTATAGACCTGATTAGATCTACTTTGCATGACTATAGGCAACGTTTTAGGCGTTCTATCGAAATCCCTATGAGGAACTTAGAACTGGTTATGAAGCTATCGAAATTTAATACTGATTCCTCACATCTACATTGGCAAATCAGATCTGAGGGAAGACTGTATATTACTATCCTGTCTTTTACAATGTCTTTGCCCGGTTCACTCAGTCAGCAGTAACGCCATAAAAACATTTTACGGCACACAGACCAGAAGAGAAGATGTGCATGATCAATCTGCTGTTCTCTCTTTTAACAATATCTATGGAGGCAGGAGGATATTTTTCTTTAGATATTTTCTGAATATTTTTTGTTTATGACCAAACTGGCATCATGCAAATAAGTGATGTGTTTCTGTCTCTCTCTTTCAAAACTTGCACTAGACAAGATCTTTACGAGAGTAAGCAGTACTGCTTTTGTCCACACATGTCGCTATAATTAACACAAAATGAAAGTTTCTTGGAGTTGTCAAAATAATTAGAAATCTGACTTTCATTGATTTGAAAATGCCGGCGCTAAAAACTAGTGCAAAGACATCACCGTCTTTCATCTGAAGTTCAGTACTTTGATATAAGGACAACATTGTTTTAGTCAAAAATAAGATCCACCTCTCAGAATTTGACGCAGTCTGAATTTTCTGTGACACATGATTTCTCGTCCTTATCATCAGCTCAACCCTTTTTTTAAGTTCCCTTGGCAGAGAGAGGTAATGCATGTGGGGACGGGTGGGACCGTAATCCCTGTGGATACAGTGAATCTACATTGGCAAAAGGACAATAGTAATGATATTCACCTAATCTCCCCTGACAGATTCAGGACATGCTTTTCATTAACACAAAAGTGGATAAGAGAGCAATAAGCACTGTTTCAGAGTTTACCTAAATCCTTTGAGATTCACATTCTGGTGTCGCCTGTCTCTGTCTGCTTGGGCTTAAGCCAATGCAGGTATATTTACAGAGTGCTTTGACATACTTTTTCTTTCAAGGTGCGACTACAAACAATAGCAGAGACAAAGCTAATTTCACAGCTGACCATGTAAACTTGAACTACATGCAAAGATGTTAAAAGAATAAGATGCATGTAAGCAGATGTCCCCCCTTTTTGTACTTTAATGAGAGCTTTTGACATTCAGTGTGGATGGGAAAAAAAAGGTTACTGTAAAATCCAAACTGTGAAGAGGATGTGCAAAGCTTCCCCATTTCAAAAGAATTTCATGTTTGCTAATGTGCTTAATGTCTTCAGAGAAGCGTCTTTATATAATCTAACTGCTCAGGATGTTGAAGTGTTAAATCCCAAAGCATTATAGACATATCAGGATAAAAACAACCACGAGACGATGATCTTGTTAGATTATGATCTTGTACAATTTAATTAAAATATATGTGTTCCAGTCTGTAGAGATCTTTTTTTTTAGACGGACAGCCTTTATTGTTTGAAGAAGGAGCATCAGATTGTGCTGTCAATCACTTTCTGTTAAGAACAGGTGTTTTTCCAAACACTCCCTGTCTCAGTTAAAAATAAAATTTTCACTTCTTGATGTTTGGATGAGGTCTGGGAAATCTAAAAAAAAAAAGAAGAAGAAAAAAACAGCTTCTCTCTGTTTTTACATGAAGCAAAAGTGTCAGTGGAGTTTCCGTTCAGATTGCAAAGGAGGTAAGAAGAGGGAGGATAGCACTTATTTTTCTTTTTAATTAGCTTCATCTGAGGAATTATCCAGCACTAATATAATGGCTCGATTCATCTCCCACACCATCTGGTGTGAGAGCAGTGTACCTCTGGAGCTGATTGCTTTCCCCCGGTGCTGTGTCGGGGTAATAGGCTGTTCAAAGGCTGCTCTGGGCTCGGACAGCTGAGCAGAGGTGGGGCAGGAGCAGCTGGCCTTGGCGCCGTCACCTGCTGCCTGTCAGAAGGCTTTCGAATATGGTCCATCCATGCCCTAAGTGTATGTATCTACGAGTGCGTATATGTGTGTGTTTGTGTACAAGTGCAGCATACTCAAGAGTCAACTTCAGGCAGAGCATGATTTTTATCCTCTCGGTACGCTGAAACGAGAGGGAGAAAGAGAGGGTGCACATCATTAGGACTCTTACGAACATCTGGGTGAGGTGAGACAGGTGACAAATAAGCAGTAGTGTCTGGAGATGATAGTACTTCAGTTAGTTTGCACTTCTGCACCTAATGTCAAGTGACACAGCCAGGAAGACATATAATTTGCTGTATATAAATTGCTTTTTTGGGAAATGGTTCACAAGTGTAACTCTCAGCTGTATTTCAAACTCCTGGGGCTTTATCTTAACATCTGCATGTTGTTTTTAATCATTTCACTGAAGTTTTGGTACAAATGCTGTGTTTATTAAAATCATCTTGTCTTTATTTGACGCTAAGAGAACATCTGTTTTTCTTAGAGGCTTCTAAGCCTGTCCCATAATGCATTTGACCCAGCACCTCCACTGATACCTGATGACTGTGACCAGCTTTCGGTCAACACCTTGAGGTAAAAGTTCATTTTACAGCTTGGTAAAGAAGAAGCCTCTCAAATTTACTGAATACATGATGCTGCAAATGTCGTACTTCTGAATATTTTCTGTAGTGACAACAGAAAAATATCACCAACTGCAATCAAACATGTGAAAGATGTCCAGTCAACAGCGAATTATTACCTGACACTGCGGGTTTCCTAAAGTTAATGTTTTTGTGAAAAAGCTCTGAGAAACAACATGAAAAACAAATGCTACCCGCTCAGCACTAAAGCAGACAGACCACATTAGCCACTGGCTTGTAAGGACAGTGAAACATTTACTCCAAATGATTGCTAACGTTGCTATGACATTTGCTGGATCTTTAAATAGGCAGCTGTTTGCGGGGTCTGTTCGGGAGACTGTGCCTCACTGATAATTGTAGAAAAACATAACTTAACAACTTTGCCCATTGATTTTCATGGAACTGGATCATATTTTATAAAGAAAATGTCTTTTGGTTCTCCATTTGATGTCCTTCAACTGCATAGTATCATGTAATAGCTTTGGTGCTACTTGTTGCTAAAGTAACGACTAGCAGCCTCTAACTGTACCGGGCTCAACAGCTTCTGAAGAACAAGGTCGGATCAGGACTGATGACAAGGAATACAATGCCAGGTAGATTACTGAAAGAAAGCTGAGGACCCACTGACCGAACACTATTAAGTGTAGGAATTTGTACACCTAAATGTGAATGTGTATGTGTGTCCATGTAGAGGAGGAGAGGTGATGAAGGGAAGGGGTGGGGGTTATTGAGGGTATCTTATCTAACAGTTGAGCAGCTTTATGGCTTCTAATAGGCACCCTGTCGGATTGAATTGTAAATATGGAGCACCATTGTGCATTCAGAGGTGTGTACATCCTCTGCTTCATTTAGCAGATGCTAAGTCATGACCAACCTGTTTATTACACCCTGCAATCCACAATTAAAATGAAGAGGCTCAAAAGGAAGAAAGCCATTTACCTTTGCCCAAGCTTCCCTAACACGCCAGACACAAATTTCACTGTTACTTGAAAACTTTCCATGCATGGAGCACATTATCATTTGATTTCCATCCAGAGTTCTCAATTAAAATTATACAGAGGTTGCATTTCATTACCTGAGCTCGGGGCAATTTGCAGGCCATTAAGCTTCTACCTATATCAGTGGAGATGTTTTCGAGGTGAACATCTGGGGTTGAGGAGGCAGAGCATGAAATGAAATGCCCCTGGCTCTTTGCTCTGCCTTTTGTCCAAAACGGGCCAAGGGTATTAGAACGCCATGCATAGTAAAGAGTGTGTTTCTACGGGCTGCAACAAATTGGTCTGGGATCTGAATTTAAATAGAAAATTGACCATGAAAGTACCGAGTTTGTCAAACAGCCACCAAAAAGCATAAAATACAGTATTTCTGTATTTCAGTTTATGCTGTTGAATGGAATTCTCGTGGTTGGTTTCAGGAATTCTGCAGGATTTTATTATTATTATCACAAGATTATATTATAACATGATTATTACAATCATCATTATTATTAAGAGACATTTCCCAGCATGCATTTGGCTTCCAAACACCTTGAACATGTCCCCAGTGAACATTTTCATTTGCTGTAGAAATCCTGAAGACCTGTAAAAATGCAAAGTGTTCCTTGCTGAATTCCCCATAAGGGATCAAGAATCTCTATAAAACTTAAATTGATTTCTGTTCCAAGCAATAATAAAGACTTACCACGAAGAAACTGCTCTTATGAGACCTTTAAGGAATCAGACCTCATTATACCTCAGATCTAATGTTTTTGTTTTTTTCCTATGATTGATTAGAAAAACAAACTGGAATTATGTTTCCTAATGATATAATGTAATTTGGTAATGTAATAAAACTAACGGTTGTTCTCTGGGATTCTTTGATCCAGATCTGATATGTATTCCTTGTGCATATTTTGCCCGGTGTGAGATGAGAATAAAATTTGCCCACAGACTGCAGTGGTAGATAAAAGGAATCATATCAGATTTTCATTTCAAGTGATTTAAATGCCACAGTGATGTGGGTTGCATGAACCTCTTGGAACAAAATGTTATTCTTGTAATGCCTCAGAATGTTTATAGAAATTCATTAACCTGATGTGGATGTTTGGCCTCAATTTCAACAAAGTAGAATTTAATATTATTTTTTAAGTCAACACTTTTTTTGTGACTCACTGCGGCATTATTTCTCAGGTTTTACTGTTTTCTCCAAAAAGCTGACTTTCAGGCGATGCATTTGAGTGGTGCAGTGTCTCTGCACAATTCAAATTAGTGCAGAGGTTTAAAATTCCCATTTATGGAAGAGATCATACAGATGGATTAGAACAATTGAGCAATATTTCATTGCATCTGATTTTACATTTCTCATCACATTTAACAGCACGCTGGCACATTTAAATTGACTCGTTCCCTTTAAGAAGCAATATCTATGCAAAGAACTGTTTTATCAGGTGTTACTGTGCTTTGCAACAGAGTACCACCCTTTAATCTTCTGTTCTTAAAGGAAGTAAAAAGAATAAAAAGTCAGTTTTATATCTTTCATGAAAAAATTGAGAAACAAATTATCCGAACCCCATAGCAAAACCCACAGTTAGTGCAGGGCAGCTTTGGTGTGTCTCTTTTCACACTGTTGTGAATAATAACATTTCTTTGTTGGGGATTATAGGTCCTTGCTACAGGGTGTTCCAAATAATTTTTCTTGTGACAGCCTGAAATGGCTTTCAGTTTGTCAAATAACTGCAGAGTCGCTGTCTAAGTCTTGCAGCGAACATTCGAAGATCACTTTCCTCAACACTGTGAAGCAGCAGCGTTAAGAGAGCCTCAACACAAACTAGCGCTTTATTTCTGTTATCATTCTCCAACAGTATGGGGATCTCACTGGAGATTTGTGTGGTACAAGTTGTATTCTAGATGATATGCAGTAATCAGGCCCTTTGAGTCTCCTTCTGTCTCTCCCTCTCTCTCACTCTGTCTCCCTAGTCTGTCTCTCCCTCTCTTCTCTGCCCTCACTAAAGCTTGTGAGCACTCAAGTTTTGCAGTGTTTTAGCATTACATCATTCCACATGGCACACTATTAAGCTTCTGGGAACTGGGAAGACGGCCCAGGCCTTTAGATTTGTCATAGCATTGAGCTCCATTGTTGCACTGAACAGATGAATCACATGCTGACCAAACCGGCACTAAGCTAGGGGAAATAATTAATGCACAGCCCTCTTTTTTTCTCCAACACAGCGCACGGGCAAGTGGTGTCACCGCGACTAGTTGTTAAATTTTGTCCCTTTTGTGTCAACATTGAGGACACATATTTATTCTGCAAGGGGCATGGCCTCCATCCATCTATCCCTCCATCTGCCCATATGATATTCCATCCAGGTACAATGTCATGGCGACGCTTAGTTATGCAGTGGAATTTATTGTCTGCACTGCGGCAGATTACCATTGCTTAACATGCCACACAGGAGACTTAAAGAGGCAGCACCTTTTGCAGTGTTGAATCCTGCTGGCAACTGTGTTGGAAAGCTTGAGGCATGCTGGGAAGCCTTGTCTTTATGCATGGTTTCCAATGCTGTGAAGGACACAAGGCATAAGGTGTAGTGCATAAAAAGAGAAAGGGGGAGATGGGATGTATTTAAAATGTTGAATTCTGTTTTTCATTTTTGCTTTTAGTTTTCAGTGTTTTAATACTTTTTTTTTTTTTTTTTTTGAAGACTCAGTGGTGCTAAATCCCATTGCATACTTTGCCGTATTAACTTGGGCTTTATTTGCAATTTTAGTGAAAATGTGATTGACTTTTGGGATTATAGCCATTGGAAACCAGCTCACATGCACCAGTCATTTGAGAATATTTTCTTGAGAACACTTTTACCTGCTAAAATGTGATGTGCTTAGGGGAAATCAGGGGAAACATTACGTTATTTAATGATCAGATGCTCAAACCCAGTATTTGCAAGGTCAATATCTTGCATTTAATTCACCCAAAGCAGCTTTCATAGCTTGTAAGTTGATGTATTTTAGTATTCCTTCCAACTCCATTCTATAACAAAATACAGCTTCAACCTAAATAATTTAAACCCTCTGCACGTCAAACAGGGGTATCAGGCATGAGCCTCAGGATGAATTTGAAGGGAAAGTTCTTTACCAAGCTAAAGGCTATGTAACAAAAGACTTAGGCTACTCTGAGTACAAGAGATTTTCCTGCAAAAAAAATGTGTAGTAAGATGGGAATTAATCTTTTCAAGTTGTTATCTGCATATGCTATCAGATTCAGGCACCAGGCTATAGGAGGATAAGAAAGGTTCGGCTTTTGTCCACCGTGGGCAATCCTCCTGGCAATATGGCTGCCATGTGGGTTTTGCCTGTGTGATGCTGATTGCCTGAGGTTAAGCAAGAAACAAAATGTTCTAAAAGTTGATTAAATCCACCCTGGTGTGTCTCTGTTCAGATTCCATCTGTAGGTCGTTATAGACTATTGCCTACAGCTGAAATGCTGAAGCAGAAGTGTTCACTTTTGCAATATCACTTCATCTCACTTGCACATAATTATTACTTTAGAACTTCCATTCTCTTGTCGCATTCACATACTATTATTTCATCCCTGTGCATGTGCTACATCTGTATATTCTTCAGTGGTTTGAAGCTACCTTAGCTGTCTGTCTCAATGGGATTTGAATGACGAAACATACTGCTGTATGAGGGATTTAAAGTGATTTAAAGACTTGACTAATCTGTTGTGTTTTTACGCAAATGAATTTCCTATTTTTAATCTAATCACTCATCTGTCAGTAATTTTCTGCAAAGACCTCTTACTGCAGAAGAAGTTACATGTTGTTCTTTTGTCATTTATTCTATTTTACATAAAGAAAGAAGATTGTTCACAAAAGAAGTTTTGCCACAAAGACGAAAAATAAACAAAGCACTAGCTTATGTGCCCATTAAAACGCTCATCAATAAAAAACAAATCTCAGTGAAACGATGCACAAAAGTACAACAGGCCAGCACCAAAGGTGGTGCCAGAAAAAGCCACCAAACTGTTGTAAATTTAATGACTTAAACAGTCGTTGCTATTAACTTTTACTGTCTCAAAGATCACTTGGTACAGCATGTGTTAATTAAAAGTCAAACAATCAACGGGTCAGTCTTTTTTCTTTTCTTTTCTTTTCTTTATGCTAAAAACCTCAGTAACTAATTACATGTTTTACTAAGAGCAGTATTGGCAGTTTTCATTTTAACACTACTTAGCCTATAGATTAGATTTATGTGGTGTTCAGAAATTTTCTGATATCATCCCGACAGTTTCTCACAATAAAAACAACTCAACAGAACCACAGTACCCCATCATTTCTTTCATGTTTTGTTTGACAATCTATGTTCCTTGAAGCAGCCTTCACATTTCACTGGGAACTATACTGAACCGTGCTGAACAACGAAAGAATAAACAAGTAGAAAGTAATACATGGGGTGGCATTAGAGTTTAGCACTGCTGCGTCATGGCAAGAAGGTTCTGGGTTCGATGCCCACCTGTTCTCCCCATGTTGGCATGGGTTTTCTCTGGGTGCTCCAGTTTCCTCCACCATCAAAACATGTATGTCTCCAGTCAGTACCCTTGACTGAGGTACTGACTCAGAATCTGGTGCTGGTTCCTGGACGCTGCACTGTGGCTGCCCACTGCTCCTCAGGGATGGGTTAAATCAGAGACCAAATTTCAGCAATGGATTCAACTCTCTCTGCAATTATTTCACATTAGTGTGACAATTATTCATTCTGGATATTGTGTGGTAAATAAACCAGATTTATGAGTTAACATTTGCATATTTCTCTGTGTATCTTTATTTTGTGTTGGCTGTGAAAGCTCAACACACTGCGGCTGCAGAAAACACAAATCAAGAAACACATTCACTAATCTAACAAGGCATGCAGAGCAAAGAGACACACTGCAAATACAGAAAGCACAAAGACGCATCGAAATGCTGTGAGTCATACACAAAAAAATGAAAACAAATTCACAACCAGTGGATAACATATTTTATAACCAGTGCTGTCAGATTCGGGCCTACTTGAAAAATTTGATCAATTACTCATAACATTTGTTTCTCGGCTTAGCTCTATCAAAGCTGCTTTAAAACACCTCCAGCGGCTCCACAACCACACATCAGGCCTTCTGTAGTTAATGCTTGTAGAAATACAAAATGAGACATTATGGTTTAATAAGCAGCCTGACAACAGCAAAGAGGTATTTACTGACCAGTAACAGCTAGCTTAACAGCACTCTAGAGATTCCATCTTCACAATGAAGCTGTGGGGTTCAAACACCTTCCAACTGAGAAAAACCCAGGTGACTCTTAAATGTGGGCTTGCAGTGGCTCAGTTAATTAGCCAGCTGAGTAGACAAACATAGCATTAAGACAATTTGGGGGTCTCTAGGAACACTTTATTCCTCTTTTGGTTAAGGCTATCTGCCTCTTCATGCGTCCATTCCTTCAAGTAATGTGTTGTTGCTGAAACGCTTGGTCTAGACTGCAAAACATATACATGACAGTAACAAGAAATACTGTTTACATTGTTATACAATAGCCCTGTTGCCTGCTTATCTCTAAGGACTGGGTAAAGCATAGCTTTCCAGCATTCTTGACTCATTAAATCGGGTAAATAATTATTCTCCAGAGGCTTAGTTTTTGAATCAGGTTGCTAGCTTACTGCCTGTCTAGAAGCAATATCGTTAACTTTTATACATAGTTGTTTTTTTAAAAATGGAAACTGACTCTCAGACCTTCTTTCACTAAATCTAGGGGTTTTATTTGTGGGGACATCACCGTTTGTCACATTGGGAATTGTTTTAGAAAGGTTTAGAAAAATACAATGTGATGCAAAAATGTGTGTTTCCACTGAAATCTGACTGGATTTTAATACATGAGAGACACTATTGGGACTCTATAGAATGATATTAAAACAAACAAACAAACAAAAAAAAAAAACCCAAATAAATGATGGGCTCGTCCTTTTAAGTTATGTTAATCTCTAATGCTACCACCAATAATGATTCTGTTTGCCAACATTTAAATTAGCCCATAATTCACGAATCCTAATCAACATTGCTTTTAGCACATACACATATCATTTGCCTGTAAAAGCAAAACCACAGTATTTGCTACAAAGTTACATGTTTAGTGTTTACAGGACTTTTAATTTTGTCACTTTAGCCCTTTAAGTCATTTCGCCTGTGTAAAATATATTTATGGTAATAGTCAGCAGCACTGTTGATAAGTTGCCTGGCATTCACTCTCAGCTTTGATATTACTTGACCATGAACTGCCTGTATTTTAAGCAATGCATGTTGACCTAAGTAAATAAAAATGCCATAGTTATGCTCAGATTCCCCTTATACCCTTTGAAACAGATAAACATACATCAGTTTCTGGTTCTGTTATTGAACAAAGAGAACAGTAAAATTACAAAATGCAAGTTAATATTTGATAACACTTCACTTAAAGCATGGATCTGTAATGCATTATGAACATACTCATATTGGGTTCTAATGCATCTATAGTGTTGTATAATCATAGTTATAAGCTGGGTTAGGGTAACCCTAACCATAACCATAATCCTAACCATAACCACCTATAATGCAATATATGTTTGCTTATAATGTGTTATAATGTGCTATATATGTTCATAATGTGTTACAATGAATTATAGTCAGGCTTCATTGAAACTGTTATCAATATTTTTGTAGAGATGCAGTGCAAATTGATCTGTTATGAGTCAGAGTGCAAAATAAATGCAAGTTAAACAATTATTTCCAGTCAGAATGGAAAAAACATTGTTAGCTAAAGCAAGTTTTTGAACACTATTGAGGTGTAGTAGACATTTAGGAGTTTTAGTGTGCCCTGGGTATTTCCATTGTGTTGTGCTGGTCTCTTTTGTTTTTTCTGCATTTGCAGTAGACCACATTTTTCAAATTTTCACTATTTTTCCATAATCTCACGCTGCATCCCTCCAACTTCCCACACGTCTGAATAACCCTGACCCAAAGCCTGCACTGCGGTGGACATTTGCTGGCTCCTCACCCATTCCAAGGCTCTCCATTATGGTTCTGGATGACAGATGTAGATACGGCAGTGTTCTCCCTCCGGCTGTAAAGCATTAGGCCTAACCTTCTTTCCAACAGAAGTAATGGTCCACACCTTTAATTGTCATGGGCTGTTCATCTTCACTAACAATAGCAGTAAGCAATGGGTCTGGGAAGGAAAGGCAGTCGTGTCTGACAAAGGAAGTGATTTAGCTCTGGAGGCAATTCGTAAGCGGGCGTTGCAGGGGCAGCAGTAATGTGCGGAGAGAAAGATCATATAGGGTAAGAGGCGTAGCAGGCACAATAGTGGCATACAAGCAGAGGTAGATGGTTTGTTTTTTTTTTTCTCTGCCATTGCCAAGATTTATTTGAGGAAAGGAGGCAGTAAAATGTATATTGTGTGTGTCCTTCATGGAGTGAGAGTATGTGTTATTGAGGTGAACATGCTGTTCTCTGAATATGGACACTGAAAAAAGGCTCAGAAAGTAAGTTGCACAAGATCAACTTTGTCACCACAGCTACATTAGCAAGAAAACAAACAACGGATCTCATTTAAAGAATTGGGCTGTTTGCGTAGGTGATTTTTTTTTCAGGTTTTGATGCTTCCTCATTATTCCATTTGATGCCACAACATCATTTGATGCTCAACTTTCAAAAGTCTGCTCTTAGTTCTGCATTTCTTTATTCCATCCCGCCATCTAAACAGGCAAAACTGCTCTGAAAAAAAGTGCCACTGATGGGTCACCAGTTTACTGTCTGAATTAGACACATAACATAAGGAACAGACGAGTTCAGTTACCAAATTAAAGCATGTTTCCTGAGAAAGTTGAGGCCCATTAAAATGATAGATTGCATGGCATGTGCAAAGGGATGCTTTACACCCACAAAACAGTCTAATTGCATTCATTCCTGTAAGAAGTCCACAAATGTTGAATCTAGATTCTCAGGCG
>JAPXVT010000030.1:7189110-7199759 GCA_029823135.1 Acanthurus reversus | reverse complement strand
ATATGCGCTGATATTTAAACATTTTTTAAAGGCCAGAAAAAAATTTGGATTAGTGATTTAACCTGGTGTAATTATGCTGTTTGTCCAGCAGAGGGCAAAGTGGCTTCTGCAAAAAAATTTTAGAGAACAGCCAAATATTTTAAGTATTTCTCTGAATAAAAACAAATTAGTCCGGTAAAAATACCAGAAAAGATCAAGAAGAAAGATTTTCACTTGCTCCAAGAAATAAAGGAGAAACAATTAAAACAGATCGAAAAGAATCGGTTAAAAGAAAACAACTTCATTAACAATAACTTTATTCTTCTACTCCACTAAATTCAAAGTAAAAGAGTACAAGTATTGTGTTTTTGGATGTACTGGACCCAAACTGGTTTGGCAGTTATTACAAGTTACAATTCAGATTACCATTTTTCATTTTGTTTCTGATTAGTGAAAACCGTGTATCTCCAAATTTGATGACTGTTAATTTTAATCATTCCCTAATCATTAAACTGCAGCATTCAACATACACATGAATGCATCAGTAATATTCAAGGATAATCCCAAAATTTCACATATAATACTTAATAAACACAGGTACAATTTTTCTGCATAATGAGTACTTCTTTGATACCAATAAAATAATACACAATAATACAATTCATTCTTGCATTCTTCTGCTTATTTTTGCTCTCTTTAATTTAATTTTGCTGATCTAAGCCAAAATGTGTGTTCCAGTCAGTGACTTTTCTTTCCACTCTTCATTTGCTCAAACTTAGACCAGTGAAGCATTGCAACTAATTGGACAATTCCTTCCAAAATAACTTTTAAAATCACTGTAAAAGTCAAAGAATTGCTTTATCCTGTTTGTGAATCCCTTTAATTTCACTTAATTTAATCAGCGCTAATAACTGGATTTTCTTCATCTTCTTGGCAAGTGAGTCACACAGTGAAACCAAAGAGACAAGGGAGAGATAATGATCCTGTTCACCACATCATCAAAAATTGATTCCTAAATGAGTTACCACATGCATCGTTTGTTACATTGTATGCAACGTGTTAGCATGCATGTGATTTTGTCCTCTTTTGCCCCCGGAGCCCTGTGAGTAAACAGAACGCAAGCTGGGACTTCTCAAAACAAAGTGGCCCTAAAGTAACCGCTGAGAGCAGAGTGTATCCATGGAGAGATTACAGCTACAAAGAAATCACAGTCAGCTAATGACAGTGTGCAGTACTCAAGATACACTATCTTACAACACACAGGTCACTCCGCCTGATATTTGCCATCACCATAGTAACTCATCATTGGTAATCTGTTTGGAATTCCCCCGTGCGCGTGCTCGCTAACACACACACACGCACGAACACAGCGATGATTCAGAAAGGCGAACTGTTCCTTTGGTAAAGAGAAGAATGTAAAGGGAAAAAGGGGAATGAGAGACAGACTGAATTGTGGTTTCCATTGCAAGCTGTGAGTCACGAACACAAGGGAGGGACGGAGGAAAGACTATTCTGGGATGGCTGCTATAGCAACATAATAAGCAAGGGGGCAGGTACTTGCAGAGATGTTTCCATAGCAATGCCCCTGCGTGTGCATGTGTGTGTGTGTGTGTGTATGGATAAATATCACATGCCACAAAGCAAGTTTGTAAAATAGTGAGGAACTCTGTTCTACTTTGTTACACAAAGTTTGTATCTGTTTTCAAGAGATGGCAGAGAAGATGATCCTTCTACACCCTTCTAGTTTGTTTGTTAATGAAGCCTTGTGGCATTCTTAAGTCCGCACAGTAGACCAAACACTGATGGTAGGAACACCTAACACAGGTTTAGTCTTGTTACCACCGTCACATTCTGTGGTCAGCAATTAAATAATTCACAAAAAGTCACAAAAGGTGTATCACTGATGCCTATGTTCCAACATATCCCCTCAAAGACTGATGTAACTCCATATACCTGACACATTCATGGATCCATAGATACCTTTGTGTTTCCATCTGAGTAACTTAATGTATGAACAGTTATCCAGCATCCAACAGTCACTCACTGTTAACTGTTTAAGGCTATTGATTTTAGGGTGTGATAAGGGGTTTTGCAAGAGTTTCTCCTCCCTGTGTCTCACCGCCCATCTGTTGTTGCTTCAACACAAGCCGATACCTTCCCGAGCTGTACATTCCAGTCATAGTTGCAAATGTTCCAACACTCCAACTCTTTCTTTGGGTGGGATGTAAACCTTAAAATGCTGCCAGCAAGTCAATACATGAAACGGCAATCAATCCTTTCACAATCAGGGTTGGGGTACCTGGTTGTCTGAGCTCAGCCAGGTCTGAACTGCCTCCTTCTAAGCTGAACATTGCAAGAAAAAGTCTTTGTCTTGTGCTGACTTTAGTTTTTATACCCGCAGAGTACGTATTTGCAACAAGGGACAGTTGCACTTATGTTTTATGAGAAAGGTAATGGATACCTTGGGCCTATTTTAAGATTGATGGTTTAGTACACACCCAAAGCAGACAGTGGTTGTAAAGCTATTGTGCCTAACTTTTTAGAAGTAATATTTACAATACTCACTGCTGAGTAACTTAGTGGTGAACAGACTTAACTGATGATGAAAGAGAATCAATTAGTACAATTATATTGCGTTATTTTAACCAAAGTGTTTTTCAAAGGCAGTGATAAATATTTCTTCTCTTGGTAGTCATGGTAGTGCGCATTTCAGTTTGGTTATGCTTTAGTTTGACAACATCACTCCTCGTGCCCCACCTCCAGATTCTCGTAATATGAGCCAGAAGCAACTCTGGGGTTTCATGTCCAAAAGTGCAGGGGCTGTCTGTTTTCCCTCTGCCGTACCTCTCCTCTCTTCCTTCGTGTCACACACTTTCCTCTCCACTTTCACACTGCCAACCTTTGTTGCAGGGCAATGCAATCCTGCTAAGAAGCAACTATTTAAGAATTACTTCTCTAGACAATGGCTGTCCCACTTCAACTTCTGTGAGTTGCTTGCAGTCATATATGTGTGGTCTTGCCTGTTTGGTGGCTATATCATATCATCTTGTCTCTCCCTACCTTCATCAGCTATTTCCCCTCAGCAGTCTCACCTCTGACCTCCCTCATTCCATTCCAGTACTAAATTACTATGCTGCGTTTTACTGCTACAGAGAAATGTGCAGCTCACACCCCTTTAAGTGCACGAATGGGAACAAAGGCCCCTCACTCCGGAACCAAGGTTATGATCCCAAGGTCACTTTTTCTTGCCTTCTAACAGATACGCCAGGATATATGCAGATACGCTTTTCTACCACCATTGAAAGTTTGTGAACTTTTTCACTACATTGTTCCTCTTTTTTTTATTAAAGCATTTCATGTATGTGTCCTTACTTGACTCCTTTTTTTTTTGACTTACTTGAACTTACTTGCCTTTGCTTAGATTCCAGTTTAGCACTCATTGCCCTGGCTGTACCTCAAATGCAAAGAGGGGACGCTCAAGGTGAAGTAGCTATCAAGTGCTGACTAAGGATCTGTTTTCCTGCCCCCATTCCTTGTGCAAAACTTTACTGTGTGTGTGTGTGTGTGTGCGTGTGAGTGTAAGTGGGATTTCAAGCAAGCCCAACCCCACAGTCTGAGGAAAACTCCATAAAACTCTGAGGGTGGGACTGTGTATGTGTGGTGTCAGAGTGTTGTTTCTGTCCACCAAGACACAGCACTCCGACCAACTGACAATGCTTACACATGCTTGTATTAGCTGTAAACATCAGGAAAAGAAAATAGCTATTTAAGGACTTTGCGGCCACAGCTTCATCCTAAATAAATATGCCCATTCTGTCTAATTATGACTGTCTCATTCTTGTCATCATGCTAAACCCATAGAAGTGGAACTTCTTAAGCAGTAGCATCTGCAATGTATTGAGGTTTTTCAGAGAAAACTGTGTTGGATCTCAGCCTCGGATTCCCCAGCGTTAGCTCTTCACCTCGCTGTTACAAGCTCTTCACCGACTGCCTCGCTCTTTTCCAGATGTGTGTCTTGCACCACCAGATGCTCAACACATGCATACCATGCCTTAAGCCAACTCTTACGTGGGGTGCTGACAGCCACACAGGGACCTTGTGTGGTCAAACAATACCGCCTCTCTGTGTTCCTCCATCGACGGCACTCCTCACTGCTGCAACTGCTTTTAAGAACAATCCCCCCACCCCACCCCTCTTGCAGGAACGTAGAAAAATGTCCAGAGTGCAAGGACAGGGAAAGAGGAAGGAAAAAGAAGTAGTGAGTGTGTCGCCAAGAGAGAAATAAAGACCAGGGAGAGAAAGGTTGGCAAGGATGGAGGAGAAAATGTTGGTGTTGGCACAAGTCTGCGTATTGTTCTTGTGGCTTGCTTTGGTTCAGCTTTTTAACTCTGAAGTTACTAAATACAAAAAAGAGCCAGGTTAGTGTACGGACTCGATATTGCAGTCAGCACTGCGAAGGGAGGTTTATTCAACAATCTTAAAACTGTCTTTTCTTCAAAACAGCTACATATTAAATTCCGTGATTAAAAGGCTTTCATAACACCATTCCTTCAGCCATCCAAGGGTTATCCATCAGCAGCGCAGTAACTGCTGCGATGTTGAGGGCCAACTTGCCGTTATTTGCTCAAGTTATAGCCCTCTTCCACCACGATCTGCAGGATGGGTGAGTCATGCGTTCAAGGACTTTTGTGCTAGGCTGTTGTGGGAACATTTCCATTTTCCAATTTCCCTGAGACCACAGAACAAACTAAAATGGCCTCCCCAATTCAACACTACAGTGGAAGATGGTTGCACCAAAATGAACTTGAATCACACTTAGTAAGTAGGAAAAAATTACTCATCTGACTCACTCTGAGATGAGATTCCTTCCTCGTGCATTTCTCGCATGACTGTGTGACAGAGAAGTAGAGATCTATCCGAGATCTAACTTTAGAATTGGACACATTGCGCGATTAAACTACGGTAGATTGTGCAAAACTGGCAACATTGCTTCTCAAGATCTACATTCAGGGATTAAGTGAATTCATAATACAAATACACATAAACTGGGTTTGTTATTTGGGTTGGGTCAGGTGACCTATTTTACCTGCAGCAACTGTGTATAGAGCACACAATGAAGCACTGAGCAAAGAAGTCAGGAAAGGTTAGCCTAGAATGCAGTTGTGAGAACATCAACAACAAATTATCAAACTGGTTGGGCATGTGTTATTAAATAAATGCTTTTAAAACAGTCCAACATTAATTATATGAACTTTTTTGGTTTATAAGGAATGCCATTGCACTAAATTATTGTTGTTGTTGTTGTTGTTGTTGTTATTTAATAAAGCAAACTTGTAGAATCCAAAACATGTCATTTCTGCATTTGAGTTGGGTGTGGTCAAAGCATAAAGGAGATTTTCCTTTTTTTAAATTTAATCTGCCTGTCAAGAAAGTACTTCATCCTAAAATGCATTTACAATATTCTACACTGTTCATGTAGACCTACTTTATAAACTCGTCAGCGGAAGATTTAACAAACCATTAAATCCACCTAAGTAATTTTAGTTTCAGAGTTTCAGCCTTTTCTCATTTCAGTCAATCCTAGTTTACAAAGTATTTATGTAATGTATGACTCTTGGCTTTGTCACTGTCATTTTTAAGTGGCATTCAATTTATGGATTCTCTTTATAAGGATTTGTCACTGGCTTTCTCTACATGAGGAAGCACAAGTCACATCAAAAGAACTCCTGAAGCAGACAAAAGTGTTGCCTTAGTTTGAGCAAACCACAGTGCAGCCCACTCATTTTCTTTTTCTGTTGGAGAACAGCTTCAAAATAGCAGGTCATTACATGCCCTCTGCAGGGGACAACAGAGCACTGCAGCATCAGATGGACCTGAAACCAACAGTTAAAAGTTATGTAACAGCTGTTTACCCCTAGACTCTTTTTTTAAAGTCTTCTCGGTATTACCCAGTGGGGAGGCATGCTAAATCTGTTTACCCAATGACTATAACTTTAACAATATAAGTCCAACTGTGTTTACTAACATCACATATCTGACAGTAACTTGATACCAGTACAGAAATGACTATTTCACTGACCTCTTATGGTGAAAAATATCACTATGATATATTTCCAACCACACTCAGCATCACCACTAGACTTGCTGTGTTGTACCCATCAAGCTGATGTGAGTATCAAGTTAACATTAACAAAACTGTGTGGTAGGAGGGGTCTTTTGTCACTAGAGATCAAAAAGGAAAGATTGGCCTTTGCATTTTCTTGCAAGGCTGCTTACTGATAATGGGAGTACAACAATACTGGTGGGTGGTACTTCAGACAGAGATCCTGGAAATAAAATGCATTTGTAAATGCGCTACTGCTGAAAACAGAACTAAAAAAAACCCAAAATGAAGTCAGACAAGAGAAATCAAACCCACAGATTGCATTGTGGAAAATGCTTTATTTCAAGGGTCAAAACAAAAAAACTGTTTGGGGCCACTGAGACAAAATGTCTTCAAACACTGTCATTTCCAAGTCATTCTTTCAGTAATGCAAGCACGTGGTGGCTGAAAGTCCATAGGTTTTTGAGTGCTGGAGGGCGGAAGCGCAGAGTGCTCTCATTCTCTGTCAGTGTCCTCTCACTTGAAGATCTTGCCCTGGTTGACGGTTTTACCCATGTGCTTGAACTCTCCCTCCCAGACAAAGTATTCCTTTACCATGGTCTTGCACTCTTCGCTGTCTGGATCCAGCTTGCGCCAGTCATATGATTCATAGTCAATCTGCCAGTCTGGACACAGCTAGAAGGGGAATAAAATTGTGTTATTTAAATGCAAGGTCTGTAGCACAACAGATGAGAACATTTCGACCATCTCGACCATCACAGTGTGCATTGAAATGCAGTCCATGAAAGCAGCACAATGTAGGCTTAAGAAAATCATCTTTAAAAAAGGTATTGAGCTGATCTTACTCATTTACTCAAACATCATCTCAGGCAACTAGAGCAGCACAGACACCAATTAACCCGCAACATTTAATACTTAATGTCCACTTTAGATCTTGAGCTTTGATGTAGTTTGTGCCCATAGCATGAACCAGCCTTTTACTCACTAAGACAGAGACGACTGGGATGAATATGGTCTCAAATTTCTCTTTCCCTGTCAGATTAAGACTTGGTGCCATGATTCGACACTGCCTTGCCCAATGACAGGGAATTGTCCACTAATTCTGAGATGATGAGACCACCATCCAAACATTTTGTCTTTTTGGAAACTTTGGTTTATTGTCCAAAGCTTTGTAAAGAAACATTTAAATATATGTCTACCCTTTAAAGCACTTACAGTGAAGGCCAGCTCCTGGCCTCTGAAGATCCAGATGCCAGAGATGGCGCTGTCGTTATTGGTTCCAAACAAGAGGACACTGCCAAAGGCGTTCTTTCTGAGTTTGTCCAGGCGCTGGAACATACCTATGAAGAACATGGAAGAACCCATTTTATTAACTGAAAGAACAGGAACATATTAGCGTAACTAATAATTGAAACAACCGCCAGTGCTGTGATATTGTTTGACAACAATATTTGTTTGTAAGGGTTGCACTGAGTAATAGACTAAATTTATCCGGAACAACAAACTTAAAATCCTCCTTTTTAGAAATGGCAAAAGAAAAAATACCAAAACCAAACACACCTGTTAAATGTTCTGTTTAATAAAAAAATTTAACCAACTACTACTACTTCTTCATTATTTATTATTATTATTGTTGTTATTATTGTACCCATAGCTTGAACCAGCTTTTTACTCACTGAAAGAGACGACTGCTTTAATTACACACTACTAACAGACTCCAGTCAATAGCCTTTAGTGTGAGTGTGTAACAGAGACAATGAGCAGCAGCTCACAGACACGAGATAACAATGCCCCTTGGTTGAAGGCTTGCCTGGTAGTCTGTGTTTCCAGTGTTACACTGTGGTGCAGCATACAGCGATTGCAATTAAAATTACTTGCCCACCAGCACCACTGTCACTTTGCCTTTTAAAAATCATTGTTGTCAGATGGACAGATGCTCTCACATCCATGCAGCAGCAGCAAGGCCAGCAGCTGAGTTGCAGCACAGAGTTGCACTACAGAAATGATGCAGTTAAATTTCACTAATAATTTGAGGAGTAAGTTCAGTTGACCAACAGAACAATACAGGAGGATTAGTTTTTAAAGCTAAGTGCTAATGGCACCTACTGCACAATATTTCGGATGCTAGAGAAGTTGACTGAGAGAAGTAACGTGGGTTTGTTATCTGCCATTTGCAGCATTCATTTAACAGCTCCATTCTTGTTCCATTACTTTCGTAGACAGCATAAACTACTCCCAGACATTTTTAAAATTCATTCCCTGTCAGCAAATGCTGAAAATGACCGATGTTTAGCAGTCAGCTAGCCAAGCTAACTGAACATATTGTATATCCTGTGACTAGCCAAACATTTACTTCAAAATAAAAGTGAACTCGCATTTTGTCAGATGCTTTTAATGTGAAGCTGCAGCTGGAGGAAATAATCCATTTGCATTAGCGGTGGCTGACTGACCAAATACATTTCCATGCAGCATACATAGCGATACATTTTGATATACTGTGCAGCCCTCAAACAAACCTTATTACTCATCCTTTGCTATGCACTCTTGGGACATGATATTCAAATACCCCCAAAACCCAGGCTATTTTGACATATGAGCTTAAGCTGCTCCAACGACTGTGAGAGAAAAGGGTATCTATTGCTCCATTTACAAGCCAAACATGTAACGATTATTTAAAATAAGGAACATGATGTACTCCACCAGTAAAGAACAGGTCTTGCCAGTGAAGTCAACCTTCCAGTATTTGCCTTTTCTAATCTTTCAGAGCCACAAAATTTTGTCCTAAAGGCCTAAAAACTCATGATCACAATCACATGAACAGAAACTTGCATTATCTTTCAGTCATGTGATCAAACGAGCAAATAAAGAAACTCATGAGAACACATGAACCAGCAGACCCCCATACATGAAGGACTATGGCTAAACACTATACTTGCAACACTAAAGCCACCATACTGCTTCAAATAACAGATAAGTGGGACTAATAAAAAATAAATTAATGTGCCTTCACTAAAAGCACTTCAGTAAAATCATTAAATCATTCTTTCATGGATCAAGGTGTTTGATTAAGTGGCAGCAGTCTCACCTGTGATAAGGTTGCAGCTTTTGAAGGTTTGTTGGAGCTCCTCAGGGTATTTGTACTGCCCATACCAGATTGAGTATCCCTCAGGGTCAAAGTTCTCCCAGAAGTGGGGAAGGGCTACTGTCAGGGTGTCCTCGTTGGAATACTTCCTCTTGAACTCGTCCATCACAAACGTGCTAAAAACATTAAAAAGAAAAAGATCAAGTCTTATCTACTGTCTGAGAATGAAGTTGGGAGAAAAATAAGCTGTCAGAATGAGGTTAGTGACTTTACTCAACAAATGCCTGTTGGTTCAGCTCTTGATTCTTTATTGTCCCTGCATACAAACCTGGCAAGAGTTGTTGCCTGATTGCCAACTTCAGGACCAAATTCTCTGAGCTGTACAATCAAACTTAACATTCTTTTTACACAGCCTAACGCATCTTGCAGTGCAGTTTCCATACCACAAGATCAATATTAGACAGATGTTCTATCTGGTTTGTGCCCATAGCATGAACCAGCCTTTTACCCACTGAAACAGAGTTGACTGGGATGAATATGGTCTCAAGTTTCTCTTCCCCTGTCAGATTAAGACTTGGTGCCATGATTTGACACTGCCTTGCCCAATGGCAGGGGACTACTTTTTTTAAATTTAAAAATTTCATAGAGAAGGACATAATAAAATAAAAAATAAACTGTGAGCTAAAGATGGTAGTACATAGAAGATGCATACCAAAACAAACACTGCAGAAAGGAAAGCATTTTTCTACCTCTTTGGCAGGAGTGCGAAGGGGTCCTTCGCTTTGGGCTCTGCAGCCAGAGCAGCATCACAATCGTCCATCTCCTCTTCAGGGTCGGGCTTCTTCTCTTCCTTTTTCTTTTCTTTCTTCTCCTGGGGCTTGGCTGAATCTTTTCCTCCCTTCTCTTTCTTAGCAGGGGTCTCTTTCTTGGGCTGCATCTCAGCAAATTTCTTGGCTGGAGGACCATAACAAAATAAAAAACATGTTTTCTGTTAAATGTTCCATAACCTGACTGGTTTTTCACTCTGGCTACGATTTAAGTGATAACCAATGAAATATTGCAAGCAATGTGACATTTGTTAGGAGGGGAATTTCCTTTTCTTAAATATAATTAAGCCTATCATATAAATTATAACACTTCAACACTTAAGTTCCTCACTTTTGAACATGGAACTCTTTAAAGCAATACGATGCAACTTAGACCGAGACCCACTGCTTTGAAAAAAGAAACTTAACAAGGCACATTCATACGTTGCATAAAACAACTATTTGAGTGAAACCAGGTCATATTTTATGGAGATCATGTCCTACAACTGCTCTGCCTCAACTCTGATCCACAGAGATTCCTGAAAGCAACATGTAGGTTTCCTGCAGACCAAAGCTGCAGCTGCAGCGCTGGATTGTTGCTGGACAGACAGAGCAGTCGTCGAACATCAGAGGGAAAACCAACAGGCATTTTCTCTGTAAAATATGATGCAGTTTTATT
>JAPXVT010000030.1:7083394-7094287 GCA_029823135.1 Acanthurus reversus | reverse complement strand
AAGTTGATGTTAATATGCTAGTCAAAATGTTATAATAATCAAATTTCCAGACAATTTATAAATTTTTTTATTTTTTATTTATTTATTTTTTTAACCGTGTATGTTGCAGGGAAAACAACAGGCTGTATATGGAGATGCTGCGCAATGCACGAGCTCACCTGGACAGCCAGACGGGTGGACACAGATAAAAAACAAACACTGCAGTGCTTCTGAGGTGGTTATGGGGACGGGGAAAGATCTAGATGGACAAATAAAAATACAGAGATGAAAAAAAATGTGTGCTTTTCCTTTAAATCTTAAACATTTACACGGATGTGTTTTAAAGGTTGACCATAAGCTTTAGCCTAATGCTGGAATGTCTTAGTTTTGCCTTTTGAAGACTCAGTTTGTTTTATGTGTGCATCAGAATTTAAAATAACAGTTAAATGAATGCAAAGCATCATCAACTTGTAGAGTTTATGCAAAAAATCCATCTTCTATTGTCTGTATCCATTTTTGCCAGTGTGTAAGTCAGTATAAAAATTTACAAATAGCCTACATATATTGTTTTGGTTTAGATGAATACTGCAGTGTTTAAAATATACAGTTTCAAATGTATTTTTATTTATATGCTTTTCAAAGATCTTTTGGGGGAAAAAAAACCCCCAAAGATTTATGTTCTGTGTTGTTGTTGTTTTCTAGTTTACCAGTGGGTGGTGCTCTCACTTCATAAATAATATATTGCTAGTGCTTTCCTCTTCACTGCTTCTGTTATGCATTTGCAACCAACAACTGCTTTGGAAAGTCTGCTGATCTTATTTTAAAGGCTCTTTACAGTCAAATGCATAAAAACAATGTATGAACAGCTTTGACATTAGTGTCTCATTTTTATTTAAACACATGTGAGTGTGTTGATTCTATAAAAAAAAAAAAAAAATTCACATTCTAGATGTGTTTCCTGGGTTTATTTCATGATATCTTGCTTTGCAAAGCAGGACGTGGGCCTGAGATGTTAAAATTTTGTAAGAGTTTTTAAAATATTATGACCAGTTTTAATTTTCATTTAAGAGCAGAGCAGAGGTAAGTTTTTCATTAATAATGACAATTACATGATTGTGTACTTAAAATAGCTTTATTAGTGTGATAAAGTTTATCTAAACAAATATACTGAACTTTTTAGGACTGTGCAGTTTGAAGCAGAAAAGTCCAAATGTCTTAATAAATTCATTACATTTTTATCATGTTGCTTAAAATGGTTTCACTAACTGCAGTAACTTGAATATAGCGAGTTTTGCAATTGAGGGGAAGAAATAAAGAAAAAGTAAAGAGAAAGAACTGATATTTTACTGGTTATCAGTACAAACAGTTCAAATACATCACACATTTCAGCTCTGATCAATCACTTAATGACTTTATTCCCCTACATAGAGAACATCTTCAAAGATTTTACAAACATGTTAAAGGTTGTTGCATCTCTGATGAATGTGTTAGGTAGTTCTAATGTTGCTGGTACCTTGAGAGGTAAAATAAATTCCTTTTTGTTGATAATATACTACTAAACTAGGCCTAAGCAGTTAAAGTAAGGTATTTTCTGCTTTTTGTGCTAACAAAAAAAAACCCTTTCTCACCCTTATTATTGTGACAGAGTTGCAACCTATTTATTTGAGTAATAGCTTAATTGTATGAATTTTAGATTCCAAAATGGAATTTTCCTGCAGCCAGGTAAAACACAAAACATATCCATAAAATACATCAAAATTAAAGGCAAAGTCAATGAGACACACAAAAAAGAACGTAGTGAGAAAGTGGGCTTAGGACAGTTCAACTGTATGACGTCTCTTTTCATTTTAGTTCATATGCTTTACTAAAATAATATGTGTAATCTTGTGCACTTATAGCTGCATGCTACTTAAAGCCATTATGTGTAAAATTGAAGTTTTATGAATCTGGCAACAAACAGGCTGTAGAGCAACACAGGTTGCCCAACAGATTGTCTTGTGCTTATTTATCTAGCAACACAAAAATTATGCCATCATAATAACTGAAAAATATTATATAATGTGCAAAAAAGTGACACACATACTGACTTTATGACATACAGAAAATTTTAAACAGTGAGTCCTGAGAAGAAACCTAAACAACTAAAATCAAAGTTCTCATTTTAAAAGCATCAGTCGTAGCTTCCTCCTCAATGGTTTGCAGATTGTTGAAGGTGTTTCAACAGTATCCTGTGAATTGGGTGTGTTATTGCTACTAGTTTGAAGGTGGATCCTCGCTTGCAGTTGGAGGAGGGATTTTCATAAACTTCTGCAGAGCTGGAGTGAAGATGAGAATAGTGCCCAATACTGAGACGGTGAGGAAAGCCCACAAGAAGATCCTGTCCAACACTTGGGCCACAAACTTCCAATCTTGCACAACCTGGGATACAGAAAAAATGAGACTTGATATGAGGACCATATGCACATGTATGTAACATTAAACTCGTTCTTGAACGATATGATCGAGGTAAACCCACCTCACGAATGAAGTGTTCTTTGCGGATATGTCTGCTGATGTAGCGCACTGAGTAGATGGCCTTGTCCAACATGGTCGCCCAGGCCTCGTCCTCCTTCCCCTCAGAGGTTGTCTGTCCGTGGGCTGCGCTGTTCGCCCTCTGGCCTCCTCTCCGACCTCCAGAGCGAGGCTTCAGCTCAGGGCTTTCAGGAGCGAGCTCTGGGTAGTGGTAGCGGTCAGTGTGTCCACGCATGCAGAGCAACCTCGGCAGCTTCTGAAGGAAGAGATTTCGAACCCATGGCGACATGGGATGGTAGGTGGCCGAGGAGCGGTGGTGCACGTTGATGACAAAGACGGTGACGATGATCGAAAGCGTGACGAAAATCATGATGAACAGCAAGTACTCTCCAATGAGAGGGATCACCTTGGAGGAGGAAGGGATGATTTCTTCTATGACCAGGAGGAACACAGTGAGCGACACTAGGACAGAGGTAGAGAGTGACAGCTTCTCTCCTTCATCTGAGGGAAGGTAAAATACCAGGACGGTCAGGAAGGACAAACCCAGACAAGGGATGATAAGGAAGAGGGTGTAGAACAACGGCAGCCTCTTCAGAATGAAGGAATATGTGATGAAGGGATACGAATACAAGCCGTCCTTTCTGTTCCCTTTGGCACCAGTCGCACTGAGGATCTCCCACTCCCCGTTATCGAAGAAGTCCTTCCGATCTACCTGGTTGTCGATCAGAATCAAGTCCACCATGTTGCCATCGTACGTCCAGGAGCCAAACTTCATGGTGCAGTTTTGGCGGTCAAAGGGGAAGAAGGTTACATCCATAGTGCAGGCAGATTTGTAACTAGCAGGTGGCGTCCAGGTAATGGCACCGTTGTACCTGACAATGGCTTTGGTCATCAACGAGCCCTCGAATCGCCCATCAGCACTGAAGAAACATGGAAAATGATCAGAAATAAAACAACACTTTTCACTTTTTGTTGCTGTGCTTTTCATACTGGCAAAGAGTCTTAGTCATTAAGTTTCACATGAAGGTCTGTCAGTTTATTCCCAGCACATCAGAGCAGTCTTACTTCTCATACAGGACGATGTCAGGGAGCCAGATGTTTTCAGAGGGAACTCGGATCGAAGTGATTCCTCCGTATTTTTCTGGATTCCATCTCAGTTTGTAATCGATCCACTCCTGGTCAACATAAACACAGGACACAGGACGCAGCATCAACAGACCTCTAAAGCACAACATCAAAATAGATAAAGCATCTTTTAATAAGTTATCTGCCCCTGGTGCTGGATCGCATCCATCAGATTGTCTTGTGTCTCCCCTAAATGTCTCCTTTTCTGGTTTAAGTGTTATTAAAAAAACAAAAAGACATACTGAAATAAATATTTCATAGGATTATTTTAGAAGAAAATAAAAAAGCACGTTGTCCAGTTATATGCTATTTGAAAATGCTTTACAAAAATCCTTCACTGTCTTATTCCTCATTTCTCAAATAGGGCAGAAACATGCGGTGATCAAGAACTAGTGCTGAACTTAATTTGCAGTTTTTAAATTGGCATCTGTATTTCTGTGAAGGACACTCACTAATCCATATTAATTTTATCATGTTACTTTTTAGTAGACTGCAGTCTGAATAGCTATCAGCTTGTGTCCTCCTATAGACCTGTGGATTAGCACAATAAAAATATTTTGTAACCATGAAGCCTCAGGTCGTATTTGTGTCTCACCTGACACAGCCAAACGTTAGTTGTCATCAGCTGGTTCTTCTCATCCTGAAACAAAGACAAAAGTGCGTGATTTTTTTTTTTTAAAGAAGGGACAGAACCCTGAAGGCATGTCAAAAGCTCCAAAAATCACTCTCAATCGTATTGTTAAGAATTTTAATACATATGCCAGTATAAACAAAAAACTTAATCAAATCAGTTTTATTTCCTGATCCTTAAAACAGGTTCAGTGTTTCGTAAATTTTGCATTAAATTGGCTGTAAATGTCAGCCTCCAAACTGTAATTACAAACTTTTTGTTGTTGTTGTTGTTTTTTAAATGCTTTGTATACATCAACATAGATGACACACATTGCAACAGTATCAGCTATCTTCACATAAATAAATCTCTTTTAACAAGAGACAAGAAAAAAATCCATTGCATCTTATGTGATGTTACTTGTTTACAGCACAAGCTGTTTCTAATCTTTGCGCTTCCATCATGATGTTAGATTTGATTAGTGGACCAGACGAGAAGCTCGGTTGAAAGCAAACCAAATCATCTTTTTCTTTTCCGTGAAATCAGACAGACTCTCATTTACCTGTCCCTGCCACTTCCTTAGCAAACAAGACAAAACAAAAACATGAAACCAGAGGTGCAGTGAACCAAGCTGAAGTAATATTAATGCAGCAAGAGGTAAATACAGGCAGACAGGAATAGAGGTATGGAGGCCGGTAAACAGAGGTGAAAGTATGAACAATAAGGGGAAGACTGAGAAAAAAAAGATGGAGATATGCAAAGACAAAGCTGTTCGGTACATCCAGACCAGGCCTCAGCTGTCAAACACAGTTGGATGTTTTGGTGATTACGTGGAGCAGAGATGAACCATAATCTAATACAGAGACATGCAGCAGCCCAGAGAGACTCGAGGGACACTCATAGTGTAGCCAAGATGCTGTGTCTCTTGTTAGCTCTCTTCTAAAATCCAAGACATCATCCACTAAATCTTTTTCGTCTTCCGCAAAGCCATGTGAGGGGCTTTGTTTAATTCAACACTGACTGTTTTTGCCAAGCTCATGTGTTAGCTATGAAGAGCTGAAGTTAAACTGGTTAAGATGAATATTTTAAGCAGAGAAGAGTTGCTCCTCCATTAGCATTTTCCGTGTCCTTCTCTTAAACACCTAAACCATCTCAACCTATCACAGCAAGCCTCTGAAATATTAAAGGGACACTCCGCAGTGAGACTGTGTGTTTATGGATATGAAGAGAGTGTTCAGCATCTATTTCAGGACCGGGGAAAGCTCTGAGCTGCGACGCAGCCAGAGGCCTGTTTGGTTTCAGCACCACAGACAGCGGCACTGCTCTGCTGAGACAGTAGAACAGAGGAAGAACCAACAACATAAAATTTAAATTATAAATTGTTATTTCCTTGTGTTTGTGTTCACTCTCTAGTTTTGAGCAAATTAACAAAGTTTCCAAGTTGCTTTGACAGCTGAATGATCTAGCGATGTTATATATTTTTGTTGCTGTCAACAAATTCTAAAGATCGACCAAAACCAACAATGTCCAAGTCAAATACTTTTCGATGTTTGTGGCTCTCAGTCCAAAGCTCAATGACTGTCAATTAAGGCATAAGTCTTTAAAATGGATCAAGAACACGTACTTTAAATGTAACAATTTTAAATTAAAAAGTCCTTTGAACTAAATATTTTCCTCAAACAGCCAAGCCTGGCAGATTTTAGCAAACTAAAGCCAATAAAGCGTATTAAGAATTTTTTGGGGGCTCTTCACAGATTTGTTATTACTGACAGCTGCATCATTCACATAGGACCAACTCCAAGTAAACTACCGGGCCCATGATTGTAGTAATCATGGAATTTATTACCAAATACAATAGTGTGGTCCTTTGATGTGATTTTAACAGTTTCTGAACCGGAATTTAAGTTTATGGCACAGAGAAACACACTATATCAGGCTATAACACAGAAAAATTTTTCAGAAAAATGCGAAATATCCCTAAATGTAGGTTTACCTTTAAGATTGACTTCATGGTTAGGATAAAAGTGTTTGGTTCAACCCTTTTCTCTAATTACATTTCTCCTTAACTTGATTCAGAATAGAAAAATGTTTTCCATATTCCATATACATCTGTTCACTGATGCTTAGATGATGACATGAGTGACACGGAGCTTAATGTTTTCCAAATTAAATAACCGAATACACATTTCAATGTGATTAACCTCTTTGATATGTCTAGAAACCCACAACAAGGGATCTTGACCCTAACCTTTTTGTATTAAAATTTTTTTTTTAAATCTAAGTGTGCTGACAGCGATAGATTCACTAGTTGCAAAAGTGGTGGGGGAGACTTTGTTAGGATTTGGCACAGATTAAGGAAATGTACTGGCCTCAGTTGTGTAAATACTATTATAGCAAAAGGTTATGAATAAATGAGGACAACAAATTTCCTGATGAAGACAAAGTGCATGAGTATGTGTTTGTGTTTCTAGGTGTGTTCTCACCACATCAACCAGCTGTGAGATCTTGAGTCCGAAGCGTACTTTAATGGTGCCGTTGGCGTGCTGGATGGGCCTGACCCAGCGCTGGTAGCCTTGGAAAAGGTTCTTTAGCAGAGCGTCCTCCATCTCTGCCAGGGACACAAACTCACTTGGAGCTGGAATGGAGAGAAAGAGGGAAAAACGGTGGATTCACTGTTCATCACAATGTTTGATAACACAGTAACTGCAGGATAAAGTTGAATAGAGTAAGAAAAGCTTTAATGGTCCTAGGAAATAATAATGAATAATAATAATTACAGAAACAAAAACAAAGTAGTAATATCTCTCCTTCTGTCATTTCGGTAGACAGAGATGAAATATAGACACTTCCAACTAATTAACTTACTGCTGATGAAATACTTTGTCATGTATTTTCCTTAAAAAATCCTAAAAAACATTGAAGTAATGCTACTGTCATTTTTTTTTAGAAGTTTTAGGCTGCTTTTCGCATCATTTCCTCTACCTCGTGACTTTTTTTAAAGAGTTTTCACACAAAGAAAACTAAAAAAAAAACAAAAAAACTAAAACTTTCAAAATAAGTTTCAGCACGATGGACAGTAACCCTGCTCAAACACAGTTTAATGGTTTTCACGATGACAAGCCACCACAGAGAGCAAAAAGAACAAACAAAAGTGTATAAAATCAGACTTTTCTCTCAAAATCCACCCGTATGAAGTTGTTCTCCTCCCCTGGAGAATCACAGCATAATTTAAGTTATCCAGCTTTGTACGGAGGCTGACATTCAACATACATGGGAATAAAAAAAGAGGATGATGAGTGAGTGATGCAGTTCTGCACTGAGTAACAAATGTGCAGGGGATGGGGGCAGAGATATCCGTAACAGGGTCCAGTAGATGAGCAGGCAGCATGTCAGTTGGTCTAAGGGGATGTAAAGTCTCTGGAGGGGCAGAGACAGAAATCCTGACAAGACACGGGGGATGCAATATGTAAGAGGAAATGTTCGGTGAGGGAGAGCGAAGACCTTTCACCTCCTGCATGTGTGTCTGGACTCATTGGTTTGAATAAAACAAAACCGCCTGCTGTCATCAGTTACAAGGCATTTTAATCCCACTGGATCAGCTCTTTCTGGGCTTTCAAGGACTCTCATTGAGAGGTGCTGAGAGCTGGACGCTGAAATCTGACACCTGTGTTCCTGCTTGTGTCCCTGACCCATTGGGCTTCAGGACAAACAGAGCTGGGTGCTGCAGCACAGTGGAGCATGATGGGTAACTCTGATAACATCTGATTAATTTCATTAGTTTAAAATATTGATCTATATTGCATTATTGTCAGTGAAATTACAACTCTAGCAAAAGCTGGTTTTAGTGGCATTCCTTCTCAAATTTGGACTGAAGTTGAGCAGTATGTTGAACCCTTTAAATCTTCATGCTCAGAATTAATTTTGTTAGTTAACCAGAATAACAGACATCTGTGGATATATGAGGAAAGCAATAAACTCGAATTCTGTGACAAATAGCTGCTAACAACAATAAGCCAGTATTTGGATTATTGGTGAATTAATAGGTTGTTATTTTTCATGATTTCAACCTTCATCAGATCTCAATGTTGCACCACGTGGTCTATCCGTGATGCGCTTGTTCTCTAAACACAAATGACGCTGCAGTGTACAGAAAACTAAAAAATATCTGGATACTTTGGAGTTTTCTTACCGGGGATGTCGGCGGGGGACACCGGGCAGAACACCGACGAGAGGAGGAGGAGGACAGTCAACTTCATGGCGGTGTCCCGCTGGTTGGGCTGAGCGCTCTCGCAGCCTCCCGTGTGCAGCTGGAGAGGACCACAGCGCGCGCACCGAGACGGCAAAGGCACCGATGTTCCTATCAGTGTTACTAAAACAAGCAAACAAACAAACAAACAAAATAACAAGCCCTCTGCAGGAGCTTTACAAAAAGCAGGGACTCGGTGTGCGACTGGCCGATGACCGCACACTGTGACTCCGGTCGAGGCGTCGCGGGGAGCGGCGGTCAGCGGAGTGGCTGTCTGGAAGAGGGAGGAGGAGGGAGGGAGGGGAGAGGGACGCCGGGTGGAGCTGAGGCGTGGAGCTTAAAATGAAACTTTTATTTTTATCCTCGTAACGTCACTCTCCCTAGAAATGAGTTTTATTACCGTTTTCTTTTAACACTATGAAAGGATCGAAAATTTGTTTAATTGAACTTAAAGCTGCATGTATTTGTACTTTCCCTATAGTCCTGGAACTTAAACATACAATGATATGGACTTTTTGTTTGTTAAAAGTTGTATTCCTTTTCACTAACACAGAACTCTGTTTTATTGTACATTAAATTGCCGTGTGACATAGGTTGGGTGTTATGTCACATATAAGCTCATAACCTTATCCCCTATAGAGGGCTCTGAGCCCTCCAGTAATAGTGTAATAGGCCACAGCGGCAGATGGCAGATGTGAGATCAGCTGTATCTCAATCAAAGCAATGGATGTGCATGTCAGTGTCAGCCTGCCCACTGGAGGACGCTAATAGGAACAACAATCCAGACATCATGTTGTATATATCTTACAGGGGGGAACAAGGAATTCTCACTGTTCAAAGATGCCCTCCACACAAGTTGTACAATAAAAATAGTCCTTAAATGATAATTAGAGTCTGTCATGTTTTTTTCAACATCTAGCTACTCCTTGTATATTTTAAAAGTTCAAAGACTGAACGCAGAATGCTTCCTAACTTTACTTTTTAAAAAAAGTCCGTCCTTAGACTGTGAAGTGGAAGAATATCAAACTCTGTAGGGTATATACAACAATTTGCAAAACAATATTATTGATAATATTGTCCTATAGCTGACAATAGATGTTAATAACTCCAGAAAACTTGTGTAAAAAGTTAATTTTCTGAATCGTTTTACAGATGTATTTATATATGCATTATTTTTTTCCCATTTTGTCAAAGTACTTTTTCAGAGGCGACACAAAATCATCATTTGGGCAGGACTACTCTACATCTACACTGACCACAAGTCTGGATGACTCCTCTCCTTCTTGCAGCAGGTTTTTATTTATGTAGGCTTCTTCTCAGCTTTTAATGCAGTGAACACACTCTATTTAACAGCCTCTCTGGATCGTAAGTTATCCCAGTACTGCTGCCAAAGATATTGTGTCAAGCACAGAGGTCTCATTGGGTCGTGTCTCCTCTTTCCTTCTGTTTCCCACATGAACTGCAACACAAACTGACAATTTTAAGATTCACAAACACTAGTGGTGCATATCACCAGTATGAGGACTGTCAAATCACCATGGTGACAGCTGAGCATCTCTGCTTTGGGATGAGACTAACATCTCACTGGTTGAACCCTCTTGAATTAAAAGGGCAGGGGGTGGAGCGGGTGGGGGCCTTCAAACACCTGGGCCCTGAAACAGACAGAAGTCTCTCTCTGAGGAGTGAGTCTGTGTACAGTGTGGCTCGGCGGCCTCTTTCTGCCAAAGAAAAGACATTTTAATTGTTGTCTTTTTGTCACAGATGAATCAGTCCCCCAGTGCATCCTGGGGCAGCTTTCTCTATATTTTAAATAAATCAAACTGTTCTCTGAGAACAACAATGCAAGTAAAAAAACAGGAACCACCCAGTCTTTACTACAGTATCACATCTCTACACCACTCCAGTTAGACTTTACAACCCTTATCACAAAAGAGCATTCACACCTCCCCCACAACTCAAATCATTATAACCAGCTGCCATTAAAACAATACACAAGCTGCGTGTATGTTTTTATTCTATGTGTACCTTCATAAACTTGTAAAAAAAAATTAATCAGGTATGTACAATTCACCTTGTATATGGTTACCTGGAGATGAAACACACACACACACACACACACCTTTTCTGTGTAGGTGTTTCCATGGTGTCCAGCCTATGTCTTAGTCTGAACTCATGTACATTCTGACATGTGTCACAGCCAGATGTTTCCAGAGTCAGATGCTCAGTCAGCCATGAGGTCATCGTCTATCCTGGGACATGCGTCTTTGTCAGTGTTCATGTTGTGTCTAAAGACAAAGTAAATGTGAGAGTATTGACCACAATGTTGCACAGACTTATGGCAACGGAGAGCAGAGTATATCGTTGTGTGAGCTGTTATTGTCAGTGCAGTAGGTGGAGAGACAAAATACTGCAGTGCTGGTTA
>JAPXVT010000030.1:7012189-7023800 GCA_029823135.1 Acanthurus reversus | reverse complement strand
CCGGAAGATACTCAGGCTTTAACTGTGTCATATCCTTAATGATGCTGATAGTCAAATAACATGAGCTCAGGACATTATGCTACATTTATAGGAATCAGGCAGATGGTAGACAGTAAACCAGACGTCATTTTAGTGGAGAAGAGCAGGAAGGTAAAATTTGATGACGTCGGCAGAGAATTCAACATTTCTGTCAAAAGTAAAAATATTTTAACTTTTTCTCTTCTTTTGCAATGGAATTTACAACCGGATGTTACGTAGTTCATCAAATGCCTCACTCGAGGAGGAAACATGGCCGAGCAATCAGCACAGAGCTGATTGCCTTTGCAGTAAAATATTAAGAGAGAGCAGCATTTTACAGCCTCATGCATTACTAGATTAATTATACCAAATAATTTCATCGAATATATTTTATTCCATTCTTTGTAAACAGTAAGACATCATTATAGCAACACATTGTCATGCGTATTTCGTTTTGCATCCTGCCATTCCATGGGACTATTTGTTTTTTCTCATACTGTTGAGAAAGGTGTCGCCTGCCATCTCCCTGATTCCATGTGAATGCAGCATTAGCATGTCCCAGATTTATTAGCAGTCTCCCTCCCACTTTCCCCTTTCCTGTGCATGAGCACAAATGCCCCAGTTGCTAATTGGCTGAAAGTGTTGTGGTGGTCTGTCCAAACCCCTTTGTTTGTTTTCCATTTACAGAGCGAAGGCTGTTTACAAACAACAAACAGCAAGTGGACCATGAGGAGATATTCACTGAACTTGACAAACAGAATATCAGATTAGAATCACTGAATGCACCTTTAATGTTCATGTAATTCATCAGGTCAGCGTGTTGGTTTCATCTCCCTTTATTGATCCAGTCAGCAAGACATCAGCTCCTGTCTCAGTCCTTTCTGTAAATTTTTGCATTTATTGTCCAGACAAACAAAACTCAACAAGTCACGTAACATGACTGGCCAGTGGGAGGAAAAAGTAAAACTGTTTCATTCCATCCACTGAAAAAGCAAAGCTGTAAGAAATTAATTCATCTGGATAAGTACAGTACACCTTTTCCTTGGCTAACATTTGTAGCAGTGACAGGCGAGTGTGTTATGTATAATAGTGACAAATAATAATACCTCTGAGAAATAATTACTGGCCACAGATTCAAGTAGCATCGCTGCACACAGACTGCCACAATCAAGCATATGATATGATGGAAGGTGAGTGGAGAGCCAGAATGTTTGGCTAATATGCCCCCAGTTCAGTGTGTATAAAATACTGTACAATATTATTGCTGCTGGTTTTACTGGTGATGGATGCTGAAGAGCACTGCTTTAACTTAATCAGTGTACAGTGCCTTTAAATGATGCACTGTGAGTAACAACAGCCTAAAGATCATTGGTTTAAGTTTTGTTTTGTTTGTAACACGGCCGCTTTAAACATCAAAACAGCACCTTCTCGCTCTTATTTTCAAGGCAAATATTAGAAAGTCATACACGATGTGTTATTGGCAAACAGACACAGGGAGGTGGTCGTCTTGTATGTATCTACACAGAATCGATTTCTCTTCTTCTGCTCAGGGGATGTGTGGTAAATACGAGGCCCGTATCTGCCAAATGAGTCTGCTTGTGAGCCTCTGTAGTTTTGTTCATCTTTTGGCTCTCTTTAAAGGAGCTATATACAAAATCAATTCACCATTAGTGGTTGCAGTTCAGTACCAACTTTTACACCAAAACAAAACTTCATGTCAGCCACACCTCCCCTTTCCCATAACAGTCCACCCGCCCCACCCCCTGTTCTTAGCAATTCAACTCAGTGCCAGCACCATGTTTGCTTTGAGAGGAATTTCAGGCTCTGCCACACCAAAAACGTTACTGAAAACTACACAATATTGAATAAAAGAATTAATACAATGCAACAGATAACAACCTTGGTGACCCAGCTAGTACTGTTATTATTATTATTATTTTTTTTATTATTATTATTATTTTTTAATGTGGTTACTACATGTAAGGAAGAATTCAAGCCTTTAGTAGGAATCTTTCTACCACTCTGTGTGATGCGGACCTGAGATGCAGCTATGCAGATCCTACAACACAACACAACAGAGCCAAAAACGTCTAACTGTCTCTTTAACAAGTTGCATGGCGAGTTAGAATCTCAATCGCAACACAATATAACAACAGTTATGTGATTATTGAAAAACTGGTGAAGTCAGCCGAGCTACTCGTTTGCACTAGCTACAGCCAGGCCTGTAGCCTTCTTCTTGTGCAGCTGGAGAGGCCAGAGCCCCGTTAGCAGTTAGCATTAGCTCGGCTGTCTCCCTTATCTACTTGATGACAATGTAATGATATTTCAAGCAACTTAACCTCTTAATCGTCTCTTTACACGATGTATGGCAAGTCATAATCTCAATCACAACACAATAAAACAGCATTTATGTGAATATTGAACAACTAACGGTGTTAACTGAGCCACTCATTCACACTAGCTGCAGCCAGGCCTATAGCCTTCTGCTCGGGCAGCAGGCCAGAGCCCCGTTAGCAGTTAGCATTAGCTTGGCGGTCCCCCATCTTCTCAGTGATAATGTGATGTTATTTCAAGTGAAAAAACTTCTAATTGTCTCTTTCCACGATGAATGGTGAGACAGAATCTCAGTCACAACACACTATACCAGCATTTATGTGATTATTGAACAACTTGTGACATTAACCGAGCCACTCGTTTTTGCTAGCTACAGCTGGGCCTGTAGCCTTCTTCTCGTGCAACAAGAGATGCCCAGCCCCATTAGTGGTGAGCATTAGCTCAGCTGTACCCCTTATCTAATCAATAATAATTAGATAAGGGGTAGATAATAATAATGTGATTTATTTTAAGCAATTTAACATCTTCACTGTCTTTTTCCTTGATGCATGGCCAAGCCGCTCATTTGTGCTAGCTGCGGCCAGGCCTATAGCCTTCTGCTCGGGCAGCAGGACAGAGACCTGTTGATAGCGCAGCTGTCCGGCATATCTACTCGGTGATAATGTTATGTTATTTTAAGCGAAAAAACATCTTACTGTCTCTTTCCACGATGCATGGTGGGTCAGAATCTCTGTCACAACACAGTTTACCAGCATTTATGTGATTATTGAACAGCTTATGATGTTAGCCTTCCCACTCATCTTTCGTTACCCGGGCCTGGTTTAAATATAAAAATATGCTCGCTGCTGCGTTTTACAAAGGGGGTGGGGGCCAGTACCTCTGAAGGGTGGGGGCTTATTTGAACTACCACGAACACGTGGCTGTCCCAGCTACCAAAACAATGAAACTTGGAAGCTTCGTAACAACACACAGAGACGGCATGTGACTTCACTGTCCATTCTAGACGTCAATACACCATTATTTTATTTCATGTTTTTTCTGAAATGTAATAAGGCTGAATTTTGTATATAGCTCCTTTAAGTTAAAAAAAAAGGATTAAAAGAGAAGTTACAAGTTAGCAAGTCTGTTTTCAAACGGAAAAAAAAATCAAGTCCTGAGTTTCTGTTGGCCAGGTAAACTTCTGTGAACAGTGATGGGGGTCAACACACTTTCAAATTAGCGATGAGCAACATTTACAACTTTGGAGAACTGCATTCATATTAATTCCCAAGCAAGAGCAGCAGACTAACAGGTGGTTTCACTAATATTTTGGGTTTGTTTTTGTATTTAAGGGCATTTTTATCATGACATCGTAAGTAATACTTGTAGGTTATGATATTGGAAGTATTAAGTATTTGCTGCTGAACATTGAACCAGGAAGTCAGTCTGTAAACTGTGATTAATGCTACAACAGATATTATGGATTATGGCAGAACACATGGAGGCTCAAGAGGACAAGGGGTGGAGGCGAGGAAGGGGACATTTAGTGGAAAAGGGCTAAAGTGCATAATTATCATTTCCCAGTGACCATGTGGTGCGGATGTTTGAGTTCAGGTGTTCAAATGTTGTCAGAGCTCTGTTTCTGGGGGGCCTCTCGAAGTTCATGTCTGGGTCATGTTGAGATCAGAAAGTTTAGGTTTCAGTTTCAGTTATGGTCCATGTCTTCAACAATGGGGGTGTTGTAGCTCTGGAACAGAGGCTGCATGAATAGGCCAACAGTCCCAACCACACACACCAACACGAAGATCCACAGGAAAAGACGGTCGATCACCATGGCAACATACTTCCAATCTTCGATGATCTACAGAGAGAGGAAAGATAATAAATATTATGCATTTAAGTGAACAGAACTGAAGTTAATTCAATTGCTGGGGGAGGGGGTTATTCCATGATTTCTTCCCTTGCCTCCAATGCATATCACTTCTTGTTTGTGAACTACTGAGTCTTTTGAGGATGCCCCTTTCATACTCAATTACAAAACTGTAACCTGCAAGTAATTAACACGTTGGTTCCACCGGTGGAAAATTTCAAACAGTTTTTTGAGTATTCCAAACTTTCCCAGTGTTTTGCCGCATTTGACCCAACTTGCTGAAAACATGTTGCTGGCATCAAATTTAGAATAAGCCTATACCATGTCACTATGAATCAGGGAAATAAAAATTATTATGTAACGTGTATATGAAGACCTGAAGGCCTTGGTGCTTTAAATGGCATTGTTGCTAGATGTAAATTCAGGGGATTGACACAGACATTATTCATGCTGTGGGCCTTGAGAATATCTGAGGCAAACTTAATGTCAAACGTTTCAATGGTAATGAAAACAAATCAGTCAGAGCTACATATGTCAACCTTACGATGGGGCCAAATGAAGAGTCAAGGGATCACCAAAGTCAGTAAGATTAATCTTCAAGGAACCAAGGCTGTCAGTGCAAAATTTCATTGCATCGACTCAATATTTGCTTTGAAATTTCATTCAGAACCAAAGCGTCGGATCAATCTAAACAGTGTGGCCACAAACTCTATTCTATTTTATCCATTTACTTTCATCCTGCCACAAATGACATATTCTCTAATGAGCAAATACAACATGTGTCCGTAGGCATTGAAAAAACTGTTTAAGCCTTTGCTGTGTGCTGCACATATGACACACATACACACACACCTACCCCTTCATCATCATCCTCACTCTTCATCTTCTCAGCAATGTAGCGCACTCCATCCACCGCGTCTTCCACGTCAATGTTGCACTTAAGTGTCATCCTCTTCCTGAACTCTGTGTTCTCTGACAAGTCGCTTATCTTCCAGCCGTAGCGTTTGGCTGATTCCTCGTTCACATAGAAGGATGAAGAGGAATCTGCCATTCCCGCAGGACTTCCAGTTCCTCCGTCCGCCCCACGCAGCTTATGGTCAGAGTACGATCGCTGCTGGTGTTTTTTCCGGAACTTCTCACGGATGTTGGAGCTACCAGGTCTTCGCATGAAGAGATAAGAGGGGAGACGGTACAGGAAGACACGCTTGACCCATGAAGGCATCGTGTGCGTACTGGGGGACCGATGGTGTACGTTCAGCACACATACGCTGGTGACAATGGAGAAGGTGACCAGCACCATTGTAAACATCAGGTACTTTCCAATCAGAGGCACTGCTAAAGACGTGGGTGGCACAATCTTTGAGATAAGGAGTAAAAACACAGTCAGGGCCAAGAGGACAGAGATACAGAGAGTCATCTTCTCACCACAGTCTGAGGGGAGGTAGAAGACCAGAATGGCCAGCGACGTGATCAGAATGCAGGGAATGATGAGGTTGATGGTGTAGAACAGAGGTTTCCTCTTGATAATAAAGTCATAGGTGATATCCAGGTACCTGATGTCATTAGGGTCTTCGTTCTTGCGTCCAGGCAGAGAAACAATGTCCCACTCACCACTGGGTTTAAAGTCGTCACGTGAGGCGTAATCACTGAGGAGCATGATGTCAATCTCAGTGTGGTCGTAGGTCCAGGAGCGAAACTTGAGGGTGCAGTTCTGCTGGTCAAAAGGGAAATCGCGGACTTCGATTTTGCAGGCAGACTTGTAGATAGCTGGTGGGAGCCAGTTCACCTCGCCATTGTTAGAGACTACAGCATTGGAATAGAAGGAAACTTCGTAGGTTCCATCGGCACTGAAAGGAGGAAAAGACAGGAGAAATATTAGTGTCACCTGGCAAAAATTCCAAATTAACCTTTTCGCATAATTGTCATTCAGGTGGTCTGAAAGAACATTAGACTTCTGTACCTCTCCTCGGCTCTGTGTTCAGGCTTTAGAAAATGAAGACTCTGATGGGTCTTTTCGACCAATCACAGGCCATTTTAGAGAGCGTATGCTTCTATAGGCTGCTCTATGCTATGCTTCTTAGTAAAAGGTGGCGTCACTACAAGTTGATTGGCTGTTGAAACAAGTGACATTATGTTCTAAAACTGGCCTCTGGAGACTTGACAAGCTGAGTTGCAGATGACACCGTCAGCCAGCTTGAGTCGAGCTGAGACTGACCAGTTTACACCACTGTCCACATCACACATTGCTCCTCCAGCTTTGGCAACAACTGCATATATGGCAAAGCAAACCCAAAAAAGGAATACTGACATATAAAGATAATCATCTAAAAGAGAGAGCAACAACAAAACGAATAAAACACGAACCAGGTGCAGGGCCAGTTGGAGCTATGGAGTAAAAACCAAGAGGGTAAGGGGCAGCAGAGTTGCTTCCTTAGGAGTCTCACGCTACAGCTAGCTAGATTTCTAGAAATTGCCTAACCAGGCTTTAAGTCAAAGCACTCAAAGAAAAACTGAAAACTATTGGAAGGATCACGGCAAATCATACGTAAAGACAGAATGTCCGTCTTTCAAATACATACCTCTAACATCTCAAAAGTCTCAAACATCTCAAAGATCAAGATACTACTACTTTACATTAGTTTGAGCACTGATAAGGATACCACCTGGACAGCTGCCAATTTAAAGCATCTTTTTGGCTTGTGAGACTTTACAATGAAAGTGTTTAGTTGACATACATAAATATCAAACTGTGGATAAATCAGCAGTACCAACCGGTAAGCTTACAATGAGGACGATGACATGGTAAAGGGAAGCTGATATCCTCGACCAGTGAGTCACTCTCTTTCTCCATTCTCACCCTCTCTCACTTTCAACCTTACTTAATGACAATCACTCTACTGGCAACTGATTCAAATCTATGAAATCATTTGTCAAATCCATAACAGTCTTGAGCTGGCTATTATTGTACCTGAGAGTGCATTAACAGAGTCAGTGTTGCAGAAATATCTTCAAGAGGCAATACAGTGAGTAAATCAATGACTGTGCTGGCTGATGCTCCGATAGTGAAATGATTTCCTGACTGTTACTTGTGTCTGCAGAACTGACACACGCAACACTTATGTGTGTTGAAAGTTACAAGATGTGTTTATCATCTCAAGGGAGGAACCGCTTAGGACGCATCCCAGCAACATGGCAACGACTGCCCCCTTCACCTCAAATCTGCTGAGACTGACTTTTTTCTTCATCTCACCAAGGCTGTAGATGATGCATAATAGATAAGTGGCCTATCAATTATAAAGTAGGTCAGGAATCCAACCATCACACTCACTCTCTAATGCTTTGGATCTGCTGTAAATATGCAGACTAATTAAAAATGCAGAGGCCCCACCTGCTCACTGCAACCTCTGGTCCCCAGACTTGGCCAGAAACCTTGACCTGAAGTCATAAAGTAATGCCACTCGTCTCCTATCATTTTGCCTCTTACGCCGTTATGATCATTATGTGGTCTTTAGCTGACCAGCAAACTGTGTTTGTAAAAGTTTAATGCCAATCGGTCCTGTATAAGCGGTGGAATAACTCGTCTGACCAAAACATAGCAGCTACAAATCCACACAACTGTGAGCCTGTCAAACTGTCTCAGGTTCTCCCATCTTAGCCTCAAAGTTCATGCTTGACCTTCAATACAGTAATTGTGAAATAACCACCCCACCAGGTCCATTTACTATGCTCTTTATCTTTTGATCGCACATAGTCTTCATCAAGAGTTTTCTCTGTTTCCAAAGTTTCAAAGTGCAACTAAATGCACCGTTATCTTACCTGCAGATTTCACCATTTCAATATGTCCCTGTCTTTCTACGAAAAATCTGATCTGTAATCTCTCAACCCTTACAAGATCACTAACTCCCATGAGAGTGGTGTCTGTGACTGTCTAGACAGTGTTAACAAATAATTTTGGTTTTGTTCATTTGGTTGAAAAGCAAGGAAAAAGGAGAGATAAGAGGATAAAGGGAATAAGAGGATATAAGAAAACAATTTAGGAAAATGGGACTTTTGTAGTAAGTTGCTCATTGTTTGTGTTTGTTCCTTGTTTAATGGCTTAGTTTTGCAGACACACACAAACACACTCGTTCTGACTTTCACAAACCAGCCGTACTTGTTGTAGAGGACGATGTCTGGCAGCCAGATGTGTTGTGACGGGAGGCGGATTTTCTTGATTCCCTCATACTCTTCAGGGTCCCACATTAATCTGTAGTCGTGCCATACCTGATGAGGTGAACACGCAGGAAAATAAATTCAAAATTCAAAAGTCATGCAAGCAGAAACATACATAAACATGTGAGTTCATGAATACAAATACACACTCGGGTTCAGTCAGCCACAATGAGAGAAAAATGCATTTTAAACAACTGCAGACTGACATGTTTGTCCTACATACAGTAGCCGACCTGGCGAGTAAACTGGCTGAATTTACCTACACATTTTCTTTAATCTCGTGTGTCTGTTTGTTTGGTTTTAAACTAATGAAAAACAGAATCAGACACTTGTTGTGCTGCTCAGAGGTAAAGTTTGGACAAAGCATGACCCCATTCACACACACAGGAAGGAGAACAAAAGGACGAGTTAGGACACAAACCTGACTGAGCCAACAGTTGGTGGTCATGATCTGCTCCCTCTCATTCTGAAATACAGACAGGCAGAAGGTTTGTGGATGACTGACAATATCTTCTAGCAGAAACAATGTCTTGACCACGTTGAATAATGTTAAATTAGAATATATGCATTGTTCAGTATATGTGCATGTGTGTGCGTGTGTGTCCTCACCACATTGATCAGCTGGGCCAGAGACACCTGGATGTAAATGGTGACCTGCTGGCTGTTGTTGACAGCTGGTCTGATCAGTTTGTTGTAGCGCTCCGGTGACAGCAGGTGACTCACAAGCCGCTCCTCCACCTCCGCACACAAGGCAGCTGCTCACACACAAAAAAAAAAAAAAAAGTCAGAGAAGGACCTCTATTAAGTAAAATTATATTATTTTTTATTGGTAAGTGAAAGTTGAGAATATGTTTCATAGAAGACAGTTTTCGGGGTTCCAGGTGTCATTTTAATACCATCTTGATGCTGCTGTGTGATGAGTGTGATGAAAATGTTCGTCTGTTGGCTCAATAAAACCAAGGAGTAGCCAAGCATGTAACACGAGAGCCATATTGTTGGCCGTCCATTGTTGTCTTCTTCACTTTGCCATACATATTGTATCTTTCAGGTTTTGTGGTAGTGGAAGTGGAAGTGGAAGTGTGCCATTTCAAACAGCCACTGTTTGTAGTCTGGCTTCACTTCACAATGGACAACTGCATTTGTGTAGCTATTTTTGGCTTAATTTTCCACGTATCTGGAGTGACAACAAGTCAACCAATGTCAGCCATCTTGGATAAATGAACACTCAAGATGTTGAATAAATACAAGGAATGAAGCATTTACATCTTGAGAGCTATAGGATGGATTTGCAGAGGCTGAAACCTTAAAAAGTCAAACTTTTTAATGACAGACCAAATTTCCATCAATATTACCGTCCTATTGTATTCGACCTTTTTATTCAATAACATGGGAAATCGTTGTATTACTCTCACACTATCTATAGGCAAATTACAAGCTAACATAATCAGCATGATCATGGTTGGCATGTTATCACTGACATGCTCACATAGAAAATTCCTTTGGGTGTCAGGGTTGCTTTTGCATTAATTCACACAACATCCCACAGGTCAGATAAAGCACTGCCATGCCTAGTCACTTTGCCAGCCTTTGTTCTGCTGGCATCTGTGACTAAAAGGGGTTTCTAATTAAGAGCTTAAATTTTTTTCATCATTGTTTCTATAAATCTGGAAAATGTATAATGTGTTCTGTTTATATGACAAAGTGCAGCAGTATATTATGAAGGATGATCTCTGATTGACTCACTTTGATCTTATGGATGCGTGTTCAGTTAGAAGTTCATGTCAGAGTGACTGTTCATAAACCTTGAATTTAATGTAACCTTGAATTCAACTTTCCAGCTCTTTGACCTGATGGGATGAGTACACATGATTTGCTCTGCCGAGTAACAGCAAACAGGTTAAATGACTTTGATGTCTAATTAAATTAACACAGTCTGGGCACCTTATGGATGGATGAGGACTGAAGGACAACTGAAAAATGAACAGAAATAAAAGTTGCATGTAACTTAGCAGTTCTTTCACTGATCTAAAAAAGTTTATAGTTTATTAAACCTATTTTGAACTTTAAAAAGTATTCCACCGCTCCAAATATTATCTTTATGTAAGGCAAGGATGCCTTTGCAGCGGAAAGAGCTACATAATCAGACAGAGAAGGAGCCATGGGAGACAAGGGATGGAAGTTTAACTTAGTTCATTTGCTCATGCAACCTATATTGTAATGATAAATAGTTGGTCAGAAAAGAAGCAAAGAATCTCCGTAATCAAAGTCCTTGAAGAGAAATAAATGAATAAATGACATAAAACTTAACTTCATTCATAAATATTCTCTGAAATAACTTCAGTTTTGTTGATCACAATAATAACTAGAAAAACCCACAGTATCAAAAGCACACACAAACACGCACACATGCTCAGAGCGGTAGTTGGTGAAGCGATGTTTAAATCTCGTGCTGCAAGGTCTCACCAATTAGGTGCTGCAGCGATGCAGCATGCTGCATGTCATCAGATGTAATCAGTGTGTAATGAGAGTAACAACGCATGCAATCTGCAGTCAGTCCATATGATAATAATGAGTCACATTTGAACATACTCACATACACACACTCAGTGATCCACCGCAGGGCTGATTTCACCCATGTAATCAACAAAGAACAGTGTCTGACCGGGTCACAGAGCTTCAGCGATAGTGGGTGGTTTCGGACACGGATGTTGCCAAACTTTCATACATTATGAACTTGTGAAAAAAAACACAGAGTACCTTGTTCACTCAACTCAATTTACCTTTAACAAAGGCTCTGATATCGACATTGTTATTCGTGCATATCTGCTGTCCCTCCGTTGAGAATCCAGAAATATTCAGATAGATTCATCACGACTGGCTTAACTTTCCTCTGCAGTCTAAGTTACCTGTTTTCTTTTATGATTCTGAACAAGAAAACAAGCTCTCTGTGTCACATATGCTTTCACTTAAAAGCCTTTATTCTTAAGTTGGTCTTGTACCTGTTCTTTCTTTTCTTTCTCTCTTTTATCCGTCATTTACTTTTCTTGAACCAAATCAATATTTCACATTTAGCTGCACCCAACAGTGAAAGCCCTCATCCAATTTCAGGTCATTTCAGCCAACCACTAGAGCTTATTAGTCCAAGGAAGTAGCAGGTGTGGTTGGCATTAGCAGGGATCCAGGCCTACTTCAGTTTCA
>JAPXVT010000030.1:6967439-6980017 GCA_029823135.1 Acanthurus reversus | reverse complement strand
TTATTCATTGTACACGAGAGTCGCATTACATTTGTGTAGTGCTTAGACTTGAATGCGCTGTTATCGGTCATCATCACGGCTTTGGGCTGGCAAACATAATATCATCTTTCAATGAGCCATCAAATGTTTGCGCTCTCGGCTTTGTTTATGGCATAAACTTCTGTTGCGCAGAGGATTGTGGGTAAGAATAGCCAGAAAAGCACGCTGGTTTGTATACTGCAAAATCCGACCGGAAGTAGGACACCCTGGTATTTTTGGCATACTGCATTTGACATACTATGTACTGGGACACACTAATTCTTTTTTATTTTGCTCACAGTATAGAATAGTATTATGCGATTTGGAAGACAGTATAAATCTAAATCACTTACATTTTACATTCTTTTTCCAAGATCTTAGCCAGCTTCTTGAGCAGGAGTAACAAGAACTAGTGGAGAATACAAAAAAACACGGAGGTATTAAAAGACAAGTGAGTGTCCGTTACTTTTATGTGTCCCCGTGCAACACTTTTGTTGTGTTTTCTGTTTTTGCAGTACTTTTCTTGAATATTGCGCATGAGTTATCAAATTGATGCTGTGCATGTTGTCAAGTTGACAAAGATGCTTTCTCAGTTTGCTTGTGTTTTGTCTATTTGCATTTGTTATCCTAATTTGAAGTGTGTTTGGCCCTTCTCAGCCACCGTACATTACAAAAACAAAGTCCACAAATCAGCACATAGCCTGTATTTTCGTTTAAATAGTCTGTCAAATGCAGGTTCTGTTTACCGTCAGAAAAATCTGACATGAAATAGTGTTAATTATTCTCCTCATGTAGAAAATGTATCAGGGGACCCAAAACATATGTATCACAACTTGGACAGATGTGGAATAATGTTGCTCTGGAAGGGCAGCAACACCACCTGGTGGCACTTTAAGGTTATTGCACCTTCTGACCAAAAAGTGATAAAAAGTGGAGCCACTGGACGCACCATTTTTAACACAAACACATCCACCAAGACCTAACCTGATTTATTTGAGGTTTTAATTGTTGTGAAAAGAGAAACACACAAAATCAAAGGTTAAAAACTTCATATCAAGCCTTTTATTTGGTATACAGATATTCGTAGATTTATACAGTATATATAGATATATGTATATATGTAACACATGTGCCACTGCAAAGTCACAGACAAACTTACTTTTACTAAGAAAAGGAAGAAAAAAGAAAAATATATCATGTGCTTACTTTCAAAGTAGTGCTGTGAAGCTTGTAATAAATGATGACCAAAACCGGAATGATGAGGTAACTGCCAGGCAGGAAAACAATCATTTATAATGGTTCAATAATAATAATAATAATAATAATAATAATAATAATAATAATAATCTACTGAAACAAATGGATCAAATAGGCAACCGAGTAGTATAGTGGCAACATGGACCCTTAGTGTCAAACTAGAGAAAAGGAGTTAAGTCTATAACATACATACACACAAAGTATGCATACAGACACACAGTGCATAAACGTAAAAAACAGGAAGTAAAGTCAGTCATTCATGAGAGCAAAAAAACTCTCCAATGTCATTAACTCTTGTCTGATACACAACAGAAACTCAGGCATGCTCCAGGATATCTAAGCATCTCTCTGTCACACACACATACAACACACACACACGCACACACACACAAAGAAAACACACCAGTCACGTACCACAGCCCAGCTTTACTTTGGGGCTGACCAAACAAAGCTTGCACAGTTGTGGTGCATGCACACGTACGTACACACACAAACACGCGCACACTACAGCAGAATAGTGGTCAGGCAGGGTGTAATTCACTGAAAGATTGGGGCCAGCATTCATGTGAAGAGGAAACACGGACAGAAGGGAAATGACAAAGTAAAACATTTTGTGAAGCTGGAATCTGATGAAGATCAGATCAAATGTAAGACGGGAGGAGATAACAACTGAAAGGATAACAGATGAGCAGGACGCGCAGCACAAAATGACAGGGAAGCGGTGTGTGTGTGTGTGTGAGCACGAACGTGTGTATCACTACATCAGGAACAGGTAGTGCTGAACGTGTCTGACGCCCTCTTGTGGTCACTCCGAGTCTCTCTGGACCTCTGAGGCGTCAGCCCGACAAATGGGACACGTCCTGTTGGCCTGAGGACAGAGAGCGGAAACAAAAATGATCCAGTTAGGGTTTTTAGAGGAAGTTCATATCTTCCATCACGCAAAATGTCCAATTCTGAAACTGTACATTCGGACAGTAACTAAATTCTGCATTACGTCCCCCCAATAAAAGACTGAGGCTATGGATTTCAGATTATGACATTATCTTTATTCGTTTTGTATTGATTTGTGACCACTGTAACTCAATTTACACTCAGGCTTTGTGCAATGCCTTGTGCCTCTAAATCATGAGACTGTGTTATAATTAACACAATAGCTTTGGTGTGTAAGTGCCATTTTTGCAGCCTTTTTTTTTTTTCAGAGGGAAAATGCAGGTGGAGGTATGTGTAGTTTTTTTCTGTTGTCCCTGTTTGGGGTTTAGTGTGATTTACAGATTGATTCTGTGTCGAGCAATTACACACCAATCTGACTCTTGTTTCTGTTATCTAACAGATGTCTTGAAGGGTGAGATTCTCACTACACATCTATATTTGAGAGGTGTTTATGTCACTTAATTAGCTCTTACTTAGGCTTGTGTATTTGTGTCATTAAAACAGAAAAGATATGTTGTTCTCTTGGTAAGTTACTAATTAGATTTCTGAAAGCAGCACTGCACATCACTCACCAGAAACCTGAGAGTGTTCATCACACTTTCTTTCTTTCACCCAACAGTGTGCGATAAGCCTTAAAGGGTTACTTCAACCCTTCAACAACCACCTTTGTACTGTTTCAAAATTGGCAGTATATTAAAATGAATGTTTTTTTGTTTTTTTTTTATCTTCCTTGAATGTTCCATGGGTCTAGCTCTGCTGCTGTCTTCTGTGCCAAAATCTCCTCAAATGACGCGTTTGACGTGATTTGTGGAGATTTGGACCTGCCTGCTCTAAAGTGCAACTTTGCACTTCAGGTTAGCGAGCGCCATGTTTGTTCTGAGAGGAATTTCAGGCTCTGGCGCACCAAACCCTCTTGTGATTGAAAACTACACAATATTCAATGAAAGGAATGTTCCGATGTTGTGGATAACAAGCTAGGAGACCCTGCAAGTGCTGTTTTTTTTGTGATTACTACATGTAGGGAAGAACAGGAGCCTTTAGTGGGAGTCTTCATACCAATCTGGTAAAGAGACAGATCAGTAGGAAAAAAATCACAGTAAAAAAAACACTAACAAATGCACCAGAACCGACGTAAATAGCTAATACCACGACACAATATAACAATATCTCTGTGATTACTTAACAGCTTGTTAGAAAATAAACATTATCAGTGCCTCTTGTCTATCTGTAGGCGTGGGATGCGGGGCCACAGCCCAGCTGTTAGCAGTACAGCCCCGGACCTCCTGTTGAACCGTATCTTACGTCACTTGATGATAATGTGATGTTATTTCAAGCAAAAATCCTCTCATTGTCTCTTTCCACAATGCATGGTGGGTCAGAACCTCAATCACAACACAATAACAACATTTACGTGATAATTTTACAGCTTCATCACTTTTACGCAAAAAAAACGTCTCTTTTCACGATGCATGATGGGTCAGAATACAACAACATCTATGTGATCATTTCACAGTTTGTGGAAAAATAACATAAGCTGTGCCATTTTTTTTTTGCACAATTACAGTGCTTTTTACACTGATCTGAGTTTGCAACCTGAGCGTGCACGCAATGCATCCTACATGTACATGTAGGCATTGCAAGAATGGCTGTGTGAGCAGGACAAGTTTAGAAAACTCAGCTTTCTCTGTCCATATAGCACAAACTGAGGAATTTATTGCTTCAATTGACTACAAATACAATCAACATTGATTGGACATCCACACGAAAAGTGGTGGAGTTCTCCTTTAAATGAACTAAAAGGTGAATGTGTGCGAGTGAGTGGGCTCCATCGAGTGGGTTCTTACCCTCAGCCACTTGTCAACACACTTTCCATGGAACTCATGGCTGCAGGGCAGGACTCGCAGCAGTTGGCGGGACTCAAAGTCACTCATACACACCACACACCTGCAATGCGACAGAAGAGGAACATGCAAAGTACAAAATACAAAATTATTGCTTAACAAACTGATAAGGTGGATTTAGTTTAATTATTCATCAGCGAGATTACAGCCTTGGGAAAGAAAAGTTTTCAGGATTGTTTTCACGCTTTTAAACATTAGCCAAAAAAGGTAAATCCACAAATATCCATAGTGGAGCACACAGCCTAGTGTGAGGAGCTAATGCTAATGTGAGAAAAATTAATCCTGTCCACAAATGATGACCTTGTGCAAAAGGCGGCACTCACAGTGTTTGTTCAGACTGATGGTTATTTGGATTGAACCGATAGGAAGGAAGCTGTTCGATGTCTCCTTTGGTCAGTCCTCGCAGTTTGGCCTCTCCAAGACGCTCGGCGAGGTTCAGGAGGGCCTGTGGGGAAAAACAAAAAAAACAAAGAATGAGATTCTGCATCCAGCAAACATAGAGACCAAAGAATAAAAAGAAAGCTACTCAAGACAGACCTCATAATTTTCCACCTCCCCATCGTCTACATCCAGCTCCAGACTGATTGCAGGACCTGTGGGCTGGACTGGCAGCATTGAACTACAGAGGAAGAGATTTAACACAGAAATTTAAATTTTAACCTTATGGAATTGTCTTCTCTAAGTAAGTCAATGTGCTGATCTACTTACAGGAAATAAGGCAGGAGGCTGGGGTGGTAAGGCGAAGGTGGCAGTGGCTGTTGCGAGCGGTACCGTCGCCCCGGGAGACGCCGAGGAATAAAGTTTGGATAGGACTAGTGGGCAAAAGACAACAGAGATTACCAATAATTACAATGAATTTTTAATTTCTTCTGTATTCAAAGGTCTAAAAAAAAAAACACCCTTTATTTGGGGTCAAGCAGCGAAGTCTCTAAAAGCAGTCTATAAAACCACATGGTCAAAAGTTGTGAAATTTGGAACACTGGTGAACTCGATGTCAACTGGCCTAAGAGTGGCGCTATAGCAAACAGCTGAAAACGCAAATTTGAACAGACACATCTCAAGCCCCCGAGAGTCATGAAATTTCGTACATACGTACATCTTTTCACTCCAAACAAGTTTCCCACAAGGACCTATGAGTGCCACTCTTTACATTTTCTGCAAAGAACAGATTTATGAAAAATGCAAAAAAAAAAAAAAGGACAATAAATGTCCTTGGGGTTGCCAGAGGGTTTTAAAGAAGCAGTGTGTAGCTTTTGGCGCCATCTATTGGTGGATCGAAAGCGAGGGCCTTCTGTAGGTCTCATACTTTGCAGAATGGCGGAGGATCATTTTATCTACGTAGCTTTTTGACTGCTCGGTCCGCTCATTGCTGCTTGCAGCTATATTTGAATTATTGTTTTTGCTCACCACTCCAAAGAACTCCTGTGGCAGGGGGTCATGGGACAGGAAGTGAAGCTGTGTGGAGTGTGGTGTGAGGGCGGGGTGGGTGGCAGGTGGATAGTGGAGCCCAGCACCCAAAGACAGGTGTTCTCCTAGCAGCTCCACATCATTCTCTATCCTCTGCAACGGCTGGAATGGTGAAGAAGAAATATGTGGAAAATCAAAAGATAATACACAGTGTTTGTAGTAACAGGAGCAATTCCAAAACAAACTTCTTAGAATGTATCAAAGGAAAATATTATACTAACATTATACTTTGCATAAACATATTTAACAGTCAGTTGTAGGACCAATGTAATTTTTGCATTTTCTCATTTTTCTACTAAGATTTGTCAATACAGTTAAACAATTAATGTCTTTTGGCACAGCCTTGTATTCAATTATTAGGCAGCTGTATTATTTAGTAGTAAATAATCAGTATCAGTGCCACACAAAAGACAAACGTGGGCAAACTTCTACAAGAACTAACGTGCTTTGGCCATAAAGCACATTGGAAAAGAGCTGTCGTACCACAGGCCCATAACAACAATACTGACTCTCAATGAGAATCCAGCAATTTAATCTGGATTTGAGCTGGATTTGTAAACTTTGGCACTAAATATTTAGCATTACTGATGTACAATATTGGCATTCTTGCTGAGAACCAACAGTTTCCGCTGTCAGCTCCTAGGATAAAACAGGTTTCTTCAAGTAAAATACCAATATCTTCCTAGTTTCTGCTGATAGTTTACTCTTTTTTAACTTTGATGCTTACTGCGCAGGCAAACATTCAAAACACTGACACAAGTCACTGAAGAAAAAAAAACAGCACAAATCGCTTCTGCTGCATAAAATATGCATCATTGCTTTAGCGCTAACATTTCAAAACACCTTTGCTGCTGCATGTTTATACAGCAGGCGGAACATTTAAAGCTCCCCTGAAAGAAGCTGACTGTCACACTTGCTCCCCGAAGTGAAAGCTTGTTTTTAGATCGTTTTATGGAGATGCACAGAGTCTGACGTCATCGATCTAACCAACAGTCAAACATTCTCAATTCAGACTTAAGCTTAAAATCGATATTTTATCGTTTAAAATTCAGTTTTTATCTTTTACCAAATCAGCAAATGTTGTAACAAACATAACATGAACTTCTGCTCACCGATCGAGCTTGTGGTGTTGGATAGGGTCCAAACTGTCCAGGCTGCGGAAGGTGAGGTGGATGATGGGAAAGGTGTGTTGGGGGGTGGGTGAGGTGAGGAGGGGGAAGCAAGAAGGTCGGGTCACTGGACAACAGCGATGGGAATGGGTAGGGCATGGGCAGGTGCTGCACAGAACAAGTTTGAAGAACCTAACAGACAGACAAAAAGAAATCACTAAATAAAACTCATCAGTTTGCAGCCGTCCTATGTAGAAAAATTCTGACCAAACTAGACTTGTAAACTGTAATCAATCTTTAGCAGAAACACAAACAAACTCACAGGTGGAGGGACACTGCAGACTGGATAGTGCTGTCCACTGAAGACTACTGAGCATGCTGGGATCTGCTGAGGAGCAGAGCGAGGCGGCAGGCCTGGTGGCGCTCCCGAGGGAGACACAGGATATGATACTGGAACTGAACCCTGAACATGGAAGTCAAAGGAACAAGCTTCTAAACTTTATGAAACAGACTGTGATTTATATATATAATGGGGAGTGTCCAAAACAACAACAATTAGGTATTTGTTAAATATTAGATATGATATAAATATCTATTTGTATTTGGCTTTCTGGAAAAAAATATATCAACACATTTTTTCGAGGTTAAATATTCAAATTTAAACTTAAATTAATCCCAGCCAATGTAAAAACATATTTTAGAGTGATAATTTCATTTCATTTTCAACTGTGCACTGTGTACTGTTTTTTGTTCCTAAATATACCTCAAAAACTAGATAATATTAGCTAAAAAAAAAAAAAAAGTCACCTGTTCATGGAGGTCCAACACCACACTGCTCTGTTGCTGGGATGGGTGGGGGTGGGCATGTGGGTGTGGGTGTTGTGGATGGGCCGCAGGGTGCAGCAGCCTGGGAGACAGGTTTGGTGACTGGTGCAGGGGCCTCGGCGAGGGGTTTGGTGGATGGTGACCTGGGCGCTCTTCAGGCCCGGGCCCCAGCCCTCGGGGAGGCTGCTGGTTGTAAGGTGGGTAGCCCTGATGAGGAGCCGCGTGACGGTAGTTCTCATCCTGGTGGCCTGGCGACGGGCCGTGGTGGGAGTGCAGGTGGTGGTGGTGATGATGGTGAGCATTGGGGTGGTGATGGTGGTGGTTGTTGTTGCTGTTGTAGTGGTGGTGGTTGTTGTGGGCGTGGTGGTGGCGGGTCAGACGGTCTCTCCTGCCACGCTGGCGCCTCATTGGAGGACTGTGATGAGAAAAAGACAGGAAAACTAAAGACGAGGCAGAGGAAGCCACACCCTTATTTCCCTTATGAATGCAATACTTGGGTTGTTACCATTGCAATGTAAAAGTTACTCCACTTATTTAGCACTGCACTCTTACAACAATGTCACAGTCATGATACACAGTTTTAAAACAAAAAGGACCAAAGAATTGACAGCAGATGACAATACAAGTCACATTAATTTAAGCAATTTGATATCACACAGCTCCCACTGGAACCACAAAAGGCTTTACACAAGTTTTTCACACATACCATACAGTAGTACCTTCCAGTGTAAAATCAAGGCTAAGTGTCTCCCAACACAATATAGACAAAAAGGCAGGCAGTGGAAGAAGATAATGCATTCCAGCCACACGTCTTTCCAAGTTAACATGTCAGTGATAATTGTGTTCAGTCCCTGGAGTCAAAGTCATGGTGCTTTTATTGTAACCAGACAGGTTTGCGATGAAGTTGTTGAGATTCGTTAATATTTCACATGTATTAAAACGTATCAAATGACTTCTCAGCACAGCTAGGACCAAGCTTTTGAACATATGCACCATGTTCGGTTATATTAGCTTGACCAAATGTAAATGTATGAATGAATATGGAATATTTAACCTTAAGACAAAGGTACGATTATTTACATTTTCAACACGAAATGAAATATTTATTTTAATAAAAAAGTTATTAATGTAGGACCTTTCTACTTCACCAAGTACATCGAAAATCTGGATAGGGTCAAGATGTGCTATGTGCATGAGTGAGATTTGAACAAATCAAGTGGGTGTTGCTATATTGCTAGAATACATTCATCCAGACCCACAGGCTCCATGAAAAATTTGTCTCTAAGACTTTTGGTTCAAAAGTTACAGACTGAAAACGTGAAGTTTGTTGTTTTAGTGCCACCATCTGGTCAATTTTATTTCTGGGATTTTTGTCTGAAGGAAGGGCTGAGATTTCCAGCCTATATGCTGTGTTTGAGAACTGCAGCTGTTAAGGTTTTTAAGACCTTTTACTTTGATGGCACAAGAAGATAAGGCGACCCTCCAAGTTTTTAGAATAACCACTCTGCGCTTGATAAAATATCTTTCAACTCGAGGCTCTCCAAAAGCTTATGCTTCGCTCACTTGCTCTAAACCAAGCAAATAGAATAAAGACAATAATTATATGTATTTGAGCTAAAGACATTTATACTTACCTGCGTCTGTTGCGAAGAGGCGTGTGGCATCTCTCGGGCATGTAGTGGGGGTGTGGTCTGCGGCTGGGAGGGAGTTCCCAGGGGCGAATGGGTGACGAAGGAGTAGAGGGAGGGGCGGAGCTTAGATCCAACATGGACTGCTGCGAAAGACGCTGCCTTTTTGGACTCGGGCTGTCTTCCATCTGCACAGAGGTAAAGGAGGAGGGGGAACCAGGAGTGCAGTTGGTCGGGGGAAAAACAAAAAGAGGACAGACAAAAGGGGGAGGATGAATAAGAAAACAATGGCAAACAAATCCTTTTCAAACCAGCAGCATAGTGGAGGCAACAGGCACTGGTCATGTTTCATACTTACTTTGTCCCGATCCTCGCTGCACACATTATCTGGATGAAAATGTAGCACTCCTCCTGCAGGCCACAGAGGAAAAAACATAATCAGATAAGAAGCACTGAGAAAAACATCAACATCACAAGACACATGGCCATACGCTCGGCCAACAAGAATACAACACACAGGCAGCTGGTTGCCTTTTATTTTATTTTCCATTCTAAGACCCTGTTGGATGCTACAAAATCGTTATCTTGATCACGCCTGGAGGATTTGCTTGAACAGACTTAAAACTACAAAACCCAACAGTGATAAGAAAGTGTGCTTCCAAAATCGTGCCTCAGAAACACACTTACAGTCGTCTGTCCTCAGCGAGGGTCTGTCTTTCAAACAGGCTTTTGAATTTCCTGCTTTAAACAAGCAGTCGAGAAAGAAAGGCATCTCTGAACATAGTCACAATAGTCCCATCCTCTCTAGTTCTCACAGACAAATCATTGCCTCTGATCTACCATGAAAAGCTCGTCCACACTCACAGAAACAGACGCACACATCAAATCCACTTGTCAAATGTGTACAACACACCAGAGCGTCTTGGCTTGCACGTGTATCCTTGTTTCAATGCGCGTTTTTGCCTTGTGTCTGGTTTTTGCTGCCCCCATGACTTTTCTTCAAGTTACCATTGTCTACTATCAAAAGGTGGAATGATTAATCAATTCATTGATTGGTTTGTTATCGTCTAGGTCATTCATCAAGTAAAAATGCCAACAATTACCCGGTTTAGGTTTATGAAGATTTGCTGTTTGCTGTCTTTTATCATTGTAAACGAAATATCTTTTGGTTTCTGACTGTAAGTTGACGAAAGCAAGAAATTTCAATTCATCACTATGGGTTTGGGGAAATAATCAACAATTAAAATGAGAGTAACTGGTACCCATAGTGTGATCTCATAAACTGGAACTGTACACTGTAGCCCCTATGCGTAGTCCCTATGGAAACTAAGCATTACCAGAAAGCTTGGATTCAAGTCTGTGTGATGGCAAGCATCTGCTACGCCTAAGTGTCCAGAGCAAGGCAGTGAACCATGATAACTCCGCAACAACAGCTCAGTGCTGTGTTTCTTCCTCTTTTTTTTAACATGCACTGAGCAAGTGATAAAATCTCTCTCCAAAGATCAAAAGACCATCACAAAAAAGACCCCCTAATGATATGATTGAGATTAGTGCGTTCAAAAAATTAAATACTACAAAGAGAAAAATCACATCACTGAATAAAGCGGTAATACCATAAACATAATCTCAGAGGAACACAATGCTCTCCCAGCTGTTTATCTAACAGCCCACATGTGAAATCTGGATGCAGTATGTGCACAAAGACATTTCAGCAGCTTAAGAAGGATGTCCTTGAACTCAGCTGACAACAGTTTCCTCTAAGCAGTCTCCCAAAAAACCTTTAATCACCAAAGAAAAAAAATGGGAGGGGAAATTCTCCTCCCTCTATGCCTCCCTCATCCAAACAGCCCCTTCTGTCTCTCAGAAACAAGAGATCTGAAAGCCCACCCCCACCCCTTTCTTGTCTTTGCGACACCACTCCAGAGCCATGTGAAGTCCGCCGATAGTGACAGCTCAAAGACGCCCTGCTAGTGGCTGTGGCGAACAGAGGGACGGTCGGCTGACTGATTAACATGCAGCAGTTAATTTTCACAGAAAATAATGTGTGCTCACTATGCATTCTGGACCATATCTGACTGTTACATTAGGGATGAGCACACTGACATACATCTTTTTCTCCTTTTCTATGAAACCCACAGGATACTGGGCCTCCCATGTGTTCTGTGAAGATCTAGGCCTGTTTACACTGATTCACCTGGGGGGGCATAGGAGAGGGAATGGTAAGCCAAACTGGATTGGTTCCGTTGGCGATCAGACACAACCCTGTTTCTTCCAAACATGGCTGCTGGGGAACACTGACACCATTTCTCTTAATGGCAGACAATAAAGTAGTGATAGTGAACTTAAGTATCAGTCGCCATCAAGAAGCAATTTGCCCCTATTCTTTAGCTGAGATACAAGGACTTGAACCAATAATTAGACATTTAGACAAGCCAAAAATGAAGAAACAGTCTTTTTTACCCACATATTCTGAGGAGATCTCAAATGACAACAGTACTAATGAGGATCTGTAAATCTGGTCGCTATTAAGTTGCAAGTTGAAGCAATGCTGGCAGGCTGTGGGATGCAACACTCACTATTAAAGCTACACTGGGTGAAAACATGCTTGACACTGGGGGAGTGAAAGAGGAGGAAAAAAAACAGAGATAAGACAGAGGGACTCATTTTTAACACCCCCAAATCCAACCCTGACACATTCTGCATCAAGTGATGCCAAGAGGTGTAATACACAGACATTTACAAAAATAAACAAGGACAGACAGAAAATCAAAAATACACTCAGACAAACACTCGTTTTGCTTCCATGCATTTCATGTTATACACACACACACACAAAAACGCACACAGACCCCAGTCATCGAGGAGGAGGCATGTGCAGCTGTTTAGGAGGCAGAACACAACTGGGAGATCCACTGTTTAAGTCATTCACACAAATCCCTCTGCAGTCTCTCAAACTGGGAGGCATGTTTTTGTGTGTCCCCTCTGTGAGGGTTATTTTGGGTATTTGGCAATAGTGCTGCTATTACGACAGAGGAGGCCCATTAAAAGTCTGCTTTCATTCATTCACTGCACTTTTTTTTGGCCTCCAAGGGAATCCAATCTGGTTTTACAGAAGGTATTACAGTCATTTTCCAATGGTCAGCAGTGGAAACTTGCTTGAAACTAAACAAAAACTGGTGTCCTGATCGAAAAAGTTGTTGAAACAAAGATGATGAAAGGACCCCGGGGTGCAGTCTCACTCTGAATTTCCCCTCTGGCAGTTTCATTCGTTTCTTCCTCTTTTTTTCCCTTAAAGGTTTTGGGAAGATTTTTCATTGTTGTTTTAGTTAGTTTGGGTTAGTTAAGAAACCAACACTGCTGTGGGTACAAAGAGTCAACAAAATACCTGTTTGATAACACTGGGCAAGAAAAAGTAACAAAATGACGAAACCAACAACAGGCGA
>JAPXVT010000030.1:6936282-6947818 GCA_029823135.1 Acanthurus reversus | reverse complement strand
CAAATGCAATCAAAGGGGCAAAGATCTGTGGACTAACTGACAAACTCACATCAGAGAGGTGCCCTGCCAAACCACAGCGCAGGCAGTGTTGGTTCCACAGCGGGGGCCTTTCACAGGGGCTAACACCATGTGACGGCAGGCCACAGGTGGAGCAAGGCCGGACCGGACAGTCTCTCTGGATGTGACCCTGGATCCCACAAAGGACACAAGTGGGACTTTTCTGCTAACATGAAAGCAAAAAAGATTTTATTTACAAGGTGGTTATGATTGGTGTTATGAGTTATTAAGTCCACCTGGACCATTAGCGTGTTTACCTTGTGGTAGTAGCAGCTTTTGGCAAGGTGTCCCGTCCGGGTGCATCTGCTACAGATCAGAGCTCCACCGGGCACAAAATAGCGGACAGGAAGAGATCGTTTAGCACCGAGCTAGATAATATCAGAGTACAAAAATATGACAGACATTATTTAAAATGTCAGACTTTTTAAGTTTATAATACTGAAATATTAGATTACAGCTTTCTGATATTTTTAAAATCAGTCTACTTTAATTCTTTTACCACATTTGTTTAAATCAATACTGATGATCTTATCGCTCAGAGCTTGTCTTCACTGTCAAAGTCTTTGCAATACATATCTCAGCACAGTAAAGAGTTTTCTTCCTTTGCATTGTTTTAACAGTCACTGACATGTATTGTTTCACATTTTATTGTTTTACGTGCATGCACTTATTTGAAAAAATATGCTTTTGAATTTTGGCTGTATTAAAAAAAGACGTGAAATACCCCAGATTTTTAGTGGTGTCCTCACATGTACTGACACTAAAACACAAAGTTTGTCACTGATAAATAACCCAAAAGCAGCTTTTTCAGCTGCTTCACGAGACAAACAAACAGCCGTTTCCAGGTTATAAATTCATGGTTAGCTTTGTGTTTTAGTGTCAGAACATAAGAGGACACCACTAAACATTTGGCGAGTTTCACAACTTTTAAAACAAACATTTACTGCATTTTTTGATGTACTGTCTGAGTGCACATGCTCCTCTGTTGTTTTTAGCTAGCGATGACATCAGCAACGAGCTGCAGCTCTCAGGACTGCGCAGGTTGTCATAATAATGCTATAGAACATTGTATATGATTGCAAATATCCTTATTATAAAGCTTAATGTATAAAAAAACCAAACTCCTTTAACACATGTAACTATAAGAGCTTCACTGTAGTAGTATTCCTGAAAAGTACTAGATATTAAAAGTTACCTTGTCTTTCTCAGATACCGCCCAGCTATCCTCGCCTGAGTTCACAATCTGATCTATAGTGGAGAGAATGACCAAGAAAAGCGTCAGGTTTGTAGACATTAATGTATTCCATCATTAAAGTTAAAATACGGTGCCCCTAAGGAGGGATGCCACTTGAAATGCAACACACAGCTAAAAGAAAACTTTTAATCAAGGCTGGTCAGGAGGTTTTCCCAAGCTGAGCATATTCAGCCTTTCTCAGGTGTTCTGTCTCATCAAATCCGTAGCTCTCTCGAGGCTTTGAAAACTGATGAGAAACACTTGACCTTCGCACAAAACCATCATTAAGATGAAATGTATGGAATAGCTTCAAACCTCACCGCTCCAATAGTCCCGCTAGCTGGCAAAATAAAATAGAGTGGTTGTGCAGGGCAGCTCCCTGATGTGAATATGAGTGTCATCGTTAATGTAAAGCAGAGCATTTAAAAACAAATTTGACTCCCATGGATCCACAGACGTGTCTGTAACTCTGTGTAGCTCTTGTATGAACTGCATTTCTATCTGCACACATCTTTATATTTCCTGATTTTTTTCTGTCAATATCCTGTGTTGGAACACTGATACACAAAACAGCTGGTAACTCTGCTGCACTTTCTATAAAATATTACTGCTAATGAAGTTACTGATCATGTTAAAAGGATGCTTTTTTCCAAAGGAGAAAAAAGGACCACCTAAATACTACTTTATTTATTAAGAGCATTAACTCTGTTTCATTTGCAAATTAATTATAATCACCTTGCATCTGCAAGATTAAGAGGAAATAATGTGTATTCACTGTTATGTGGTAGCATTAACATTAGGGCCGCGCAATTTAAAAAAATATCTAATTGAGATGTTTTGGACTGATACTGTGGTTGTGATATGAATTGCAGTTTAAGAGGAAATTATGATTTTTACATCATTATTCTCATTTTCATCAAAAAAAAAATTTTTAAATTAATATAGTGTGATTATTGCTGGAATATGTTTTTTTTTAAGTCTGTAGAAAATTTTGTATGGACCAGGACAACTCTACAGCACTGCGATATTTTAGTTAAATGATATTTTTGACACACATTTGTCCTTTAAGATAATGGCTCCAAGATGTGATTTGAAAATTGCAGTGGGCCATATTGTGATCCTGATTAAAATTCGATTAACTGTACAGCCCTATTTAACAAAATATCAGGAAAATAGGGGGCGATTCAAGGTGTGCTCTCACGTTCAGCTTTTATCACCATAACACAAAACCTTCCTTTAATTACAAAATTGCTGATTTCAATTGAAGAAAAGATTCAACCACAAACATTATCTTTGTTAAGTATTCTATACATTATTAAGATTTGCCTAAGTTGTAGGATCACTGACAGAGTGAGATCAAGAATAGTCTAACCTTCATCTCCCGAGTCATCCTCAGAGCTGTTCCAGTAGCTCAGGTTGAGCTGGATGCTTGAGTCTCCCACCTGTTCCTTTCCTCCCAGGATCATCCACTCCTCGATGTGCTGGTCACTGTCCTCCTCCTCCTCATTGTCCTCCTGTAAGTTCAAACTGGAGGTCGGACTCGGGCTGCTGTCCTGCAGTGCCCGTCCGGTAGGGATGCTGAATGCCAGGAGGAGCGGAAGGGAACTTTCCCTGCTGAGCTTTGGAGCTACTTTACAACTGCTGTTATAGCTCTGGTTACTTAAAATGACCTCTCCTTCACTGTCTGAACTGCTGGAGTCCGCAATAAAGAAGAGGTCGCCTTTGCCACTTTCCTCATCATCAGCACCATCATTGTCCGTGTTGTAATCCATAGTGCAACCTGAAAAGAGCAGCTGAACAGCACCACCCAATGACGACTCACGGAACTGCAATTAAACAGCGGATGCTAGTGGCTCACTTATCACATCTTTCTTAAAAAAATATATATGTATCCAGCAAAAAAACAAAATTCTCTGATATGTACTTTCTAACATAATCATACAATTAAGCTGTGGGCGTGTAAAGATTCAAACTATATTGACACGTGGGTTAACATCAGGCTAACCAGTGGTATGCTAAAGCTAACGAACCTTAGCTCTGTAGTAGCACTTTCAGTTGATATAGCCTAGCTAAATAAGAGAACATAGCCAGTTTAAATTAAGTCCATAACAGCGCTCTCCATCGCTAAACGTTGTTAAGTTTACCTACTGCTGGATGCGACTTCACGTAAACTCCATACTAACTTTTCTCTACATACGAATGGAAAATAGTTGTACTTCCATTTGTTTACGTTTGAAACGCTTTCCCGGCGTTTCCGACTGCGGCACCGACAGTTGGACAACCAAAACGTATTCCAGGGTTTAGAAATCAACGAGTTTGTCAACATGTTTATTCGGTATTCGGATGATATAACAATGTATCCTACATTATTTTTTATCATCATTTGTAATAAAAAAGTATATTGATAATTAAGTTACTTTTATAAAAGGCGCATTTATTTGATGTTTAACGTGAGTTTATTTAATTTAGTGTTTGCTGTGAACAGCTGAGCGTGGCAGCGAGAAACTCTTGCAAAAACAGGAATGTTCAAACGACTTTCCGTTAGTCTACGAAGGAATAACGAACGTTAGTGGTTGAGTAGATGTAAGCTATTGGAGCAGCCATAATATATTACTCCAATGTGTATTTTACAGGTATAAAAATATGTAGAAGTATTTTTATTTTTGTTTTTTGTTTGGTTTGTTAGTGTTTTTTTTTGTAATGGACTGTAGGTTATTTATATTCCTGGCAGTTTGGAGAAGATTTTGATTTTACAGCCTAATGTACTTAACGTATGTTCACTTAATATTAGCACATGTCACTGTGTGTTGGCCTATTGTTTAGACAAACATGTTTGAAAATAAAATGTAGCCTAATAATAATTAAGTTACTGAACCCTATTAGGATCATTTGTTTGGTGCGCTGGGCGCGAACTCGGTCCCATGACCTCTGTATGATTTAATTTCTGCTCCGATCCGCATAAATTACTCTGGCGCATTTTACAGAGCGCAAATAGATGAAGCGCGTGCATCAGTGCGCGCGCGTCCAATCAGAAGCCCGTGCCGCTTTCCGCCGTTAAGTGCTGAATGCAGACTGTTGTCATTCCGCAACGCAAATAACAACATACAGGACAAAACACAACAATGTTCCTTTTAAAACTCGACTGAGTAGGAAATGTTTTCTTCGTGAAACAAGTTAAACTTGGTGCCAATCAACGTCTAGAAGCGGGACTACAGACTCACCTGTGATGGACGCACGCTTTGGACAAGCGCCGCTCACCGTTACTCACAGTAAGTAACGATGATTGTTGCTGAATTAAAGTTATGAGGTGAGTAAACTACGTGACTGTCCGTGCTGAAAAACATCTCTGGATGATGTTGCCGTGCCTTTTGACTGGTGCTTCTTTAACCCGCTCCGGTGCTCAGGGCACGGCGGAGTGAACCAGCTCGGAGGGGTCTTCATTAACGGGCGCCCGTTACCGCACGTAGTGAGACAGCGCATCGTGGAGCTCGCTCAGACGGGCGTGCGTCCCTGTGAAATCTCCCGCCGGCTGCGCGTGAGTCACGGATGTGTCAGCAAAATACTGGCCAGGTAACGGGACTCTGCGAGGTCCTTTCCGAAAATAGCTATTAACTCATAGACACACTTATTTCTGATGAAGCAGGTTTTAATACTAACTAGTTAGCTGGTTAGCTGTCCGTGTGTAGGCTATTATTAACTTTATTCTTTTTTTCTTTTTTTTTTTATTTAATAGCCTTAATATTATTAATAATATGTGGTTATCCCAGAATGCATTATTCAGAAATTCATTTTCTTTTCTTGTTTAATCATCTCAATAGACCTACCCTGGTTTTTTCTTTGTGCTCTCTGCTTTTTCTTACCTTAGGCTGCTTTTAAAATATGTGATTAAAAGTTGCATCTATTAGATTCACGAATCACACCAGCATCTTCTCAATAGCCTATTTAATAAACAGTCCTAGTAAAAACACTCCTGACACACAAAAATATTGTGCATTCAGGTACAACGAGACAGGAAGCATCAGGCCAGGAGTAATCGGAGGCTCTAAGCCCAAAGTGGCCACTCCCAGAGTTGTGCAAACAATCCAGCATCTGAAACACTCCAACCCCACCATGTTCGCCTGGGAGATCCGTGACAGGCTGCTTCTGGAGCGAGTGTGTGACCGAGAGAGTGTACCCAGCATTAGCTCCATCAACAGGTATAGATGACCTCATGTGTACGTGTGCGCTTGGTGAAGCAGATCACATAAGTGTTGAGTAAGTTTCCTCTGTCTCTACAGGATCATCAGAAACAAAGTTCATTCGGAGTCTTGTGAACTTGGTAAGTTTTCCTTTTGCCCTCCACTCTCTCTTGATTTATCTGTGTCACTATTTGTCTGCGTCACTGATCTCTGCCCCCTGCAGTGTCATCAACATCAACTGTTGCCATGGGAACAGCCTATTCCTCTGAGTCCACCTATTCTATTAGTGGAATTCTGGGAATCAGGAAATGCAGCAGCAAACATAAGGAAGGTAACGTGCATTTGTATCAGCATATTTGTGTCTACTCAATAAGCCTTTTTTTTTTACAGAGGATATGTGGACATACCACAGTAGGAAATGCACAGGTATAAATAATTAATTGTGAAATTAAAATTGTTCCGCTAAATTTGTAAAGAAACTTTCATTTAACTTATAAACAGCCAAGTTCTGTCCAAACTGCCAAATACTAACTATACTTTGCACTGGTGTAGACTATATTTTTCTTCATAGTGTACACTTTAGACAGTTGGAATAGCTTAAATCAATGTACTTTATTATTATAATGCACTAAAAGGGAATAATATAAGATGCTAATGGGTTAAAATCTGGATGGATGGATGGCCTCCTGGTAACTTCTAATTTCATGTGTTAAAAACAAAATGCAAAACTCCTCATCAGATCAAACATGTTGCGTATGTGGACGTATTTGCAGTGCACTCACACACATTACTTTGGCTGCTCTGTGGTACCAGACTGCACAGCAGGCTGATGGGTAAAGCTGGTGGTCCTGTGGTAAAATAACTATCACTGAAACAATCTCAACAGCAGGAGTTCCACCTCACCGCCACGGGCTTCTGTCCTCTCAGCCAGCAGGATCTCTCCTCCCTGCCTCCCCCTTACCTCAGCGTCTCATTATATACCCGCTTATACATCCAACCCTCCATCATCTCAACCATTAGAATAGAAGAATATGCACACTTACAGCTGGAAACACACACACACACATGCACATATTTCATCATTCTACCAATTAGAACACGTCACGATTGCAGCAGGGGGATGAAGGTAGGAGTAAAAATAAATGCGAACCTGCCACAGGAGCTCTTTTGTGTTCCAGGAGGGGACGTCTCCTGCTACCACGACCAGCCATGTTCCTGTAATGATGCCTTGGGATGGTCTGACCCCTGCCTCACCTCTCTCTCCAGCCTCACCTTTTATCCCGGCCTGCCAGCTAATCATAATCCAGATCTCTCAGGTCAGTCTGCATCAAAATATGATCTCTTACATCTGATATGAGTTCAGCTTTGATGTGTTTCTCAAAGGGTTTTCTCTCATCTGTCCTCTTGTTTTAGGGCCTCTGTGTCATTACAGCTGAACAGGACTACAAAAGACTTCAGAAGAGAGAACTTCATCGCCTCAGTGCCAAAGAGGAAGATTTCAAAGCTGAACTGACTGAAATTGTTATTAATTACAACATGACTGACACTGAGATAGAAATCTGTAAATCACAATCACATGAAGACCTCCTCCCTGGCACCTCTGCTTCTAAAGAACTGCTGTAATATGACAGGCAGCTCTAAGATACAGCTGACAGTCAGCCAGCATGATCAATATCATGACCCTGGAATTTGCTCACCTTGTTGTATGTTATCTCTGTGTGTTTCTTGTTTCCAGGCACTGGTTTTTATGGGTCACGCAGACCCTAACAGCTGCTGGGACACTTAATACAACTTAACACCCCCCCAAAAAAAATCTGATCCAAGTGTCTTGTGTTGTATAGGCTAATTAGTCACAGTTATTTGTAAAAATGGATAATAATTGTAAAAAATAATAGCTTAAAAATTATTTGTCACTCCTGGTGACTTTTAGGCCCTCCAAGGCAACAAATCAAATGTGCTGAAAGGGTTGGTCATTTCATTTTATTATGAATTTCATTTTACTATTGACTGATGACTTATACTTGACACAGATCAATACAGTAAATTAAAAAATGACCCAAACAGCCTAATAGTACATTTGAAGAATGTGCATTTGTGCAATCTTTACACAAGCGCATGTTGTCATGAATATGTACAAAGACAACAGAAAATGTTCTACAAATATGGCAATTAATGCAAGAATATTGTTTGCAAAAATTACCATATCGAAGGTAGAATTAAATGTACAGGCAGTGAGAATAAACAAGTCTTAATTGCATAAGGGCATCACACATTAGTAAAGGGTTGAAACTGAAAAGTAGCCACAACTTTCCCTCCTAACATTTTGCTAAGTTTTGTCTTTGACAAAACATAGATGTTGTATAATTCAGCGAACCTTGGCATAAACTTTGAAAGGACGTGGTACATTAAAAATCCCTGTAATTCCTTCTGTACTCAGCTCTACTCCATCAGGAACAGAGAAAGAGAACTTCTGTAGCAAACCGACCAAAAACAGGAACAGTTCCATCTTGGCGAGACTTTCTCCTAAACACACGCGTTTCCCTAAAGAGTCCACAAACACACACACATGAAGGTTAGGATCTCAAGAAAAACTTATATTCTGGTTCAGTTTATGCTTAAAATTAAGGTGAATGTGGCTTACCTGCGGAGAAAGGCAGAAAAGCTTCTCTCTTTACGAACTTTCCCTGAGTATCTAGAAAGTGTTCTGGCCTAAAGCTGTCTGGAGTCTCCCATTCGTTCTTGTCGAAAAGCACTGAGGTCAGAACAGTCATAAGGGTAGTACCCTAAAAAACAGCATTTGTTTGTTAACACCAAGCATTCTTCAAACTTAAAATCACTGTACTAAGTGTAGTTTGTCACAGCTACGGCCACAGACTTTCCCTTGCCAGTGTTTTTCCACCAAATCAGCTCTGGTGCTTGATCAAGGTTTAATTAACCAGTTATGTCTTGACGCCTTTGTACTATCTTGCAAACCAGACTACATTTCCACTAATTGTGGATTAGGGAATGTTTTAAACAAGTAAATATCATCAACAGAGGGCATTGTAGAACGCACAGTGATCTCTTACACATACTTGGGTTCCCACATCAGGTCTAGAAAGCCTGATAATTTTTGGTTGAGGCTTCGAAGCATCTTTTTGGCAATCGAACATATTTATTTTTGGCCAAAGTTCTTCAAAAGGTTCAGTTGCTTGAACAGTATGTTACCTTGAACTGGTTCCATGTTGGTAGACAGGGCTTTGTGTTTCCCCTCTTCTCTTAGTCTCCATCTTTCTAAATTCATCAGTACCATTGTCTGTGTAATGCATTTGGGTCCAGTTAAGCCCCTTTTCCACCCAGCACCAAAGTTTAGCATGGTACGATATGCAATTATTGGCATGTCCATTGTCAAAAGTTTTGGATGGTACCAAAATAACCAATCTGTACTTTTTGGCACCCTTCCGCTGGGGTACCTAGCTCACCTGCCAAAAGGGTGGAGACACACTGCATTTCATTGACTGCAAGCAGGCAAAAAGCTGCTTTTAACTGTCGTAAGACTGTTCATTTCAGCAAGGTTTTTTTGTTTGTTTTTAAGAATGTAACCACAAAGATTCCTTATATGTAATCAGTTTATCCATACAACGCCTGTTTGTAATGTGTGTGTAACACACCTTTGGTATGAAGTAACCACTTAGTGTCGTGTCCTTGACAGCCTCTCTGAATGCATTGGTAGGAACAATGTTTCCGATCCTCTGGATCTCATGGATGACAGCGTCAGTGTAGGGAAGGTTAGGTCTGTCTGCCATGGTGGGCTGGCGGGTCTGTCCGATGACGCGGTCTATTTCTGCTTGAACTTTTTCTGGAAATACAAGAAAATTGAAGGAATTTGCAAATGTGAGACTTCTATTTCATTTTTGGCTCCAAAACTTGTTTGCAAATAAGGGTGACCACTACCTCAAAAGATATATCCGCTAACTTCCAGACATGCTTTAGACAAGATATTAGTACTTTAATCTCTATTAATACATTTTGGTTAACACACATACAAATATATCTTAACAGTACTATGTCTGCAGCCTCTTTTTAAGTGCAATAACAACACAATGTTTTATTGACTGATTTCTATTTATTGACTGTTCACTTATTCTTGCAATACTGGGGTGCGATATTCCTCAGGTTTGATAATGTGTGCAGAATTCTTATGCTCTTCATTTTTATTAATATTTCATCTCATGCTGTTGTATGATTATTGGGTGTCTACTGGCTGGTTAAAAAACAACATTTTACTGTACTTGTATAGTGACAATAAAGTATCCAATCAAATCAATTATAATATAATCTTAAAAGAGAAAATATGTCATACAAACTATCAATATTTTTAGTCATACCAGTGGAATGACAGTATTGCTCTGAGTTTGTCTGCTGGTCCACCACTTTGGTCCAAACTGAAGTTTCTCAACAACTATTAGGTATTTAGCAATGAAAGTTTGTACAAGCACAGAACAAAGTCCAAGTATAGGACCTAGCAAGTCACCTACCCTGGATATCAGGGTTTTTGATGAGGTAGACCAAAGCCCACCGCAAAGTAATGGAGGCTGTATCTGTTCCAGCCAGGAACAGATCCGTAGAGCACAGAGCCAGATTAGCGTCAGTGAAGCCCAGGTCAGACTCTTTGTGCTATTCAGAAACACACAGAGGAAAGTGAATGCTGGGTCAGTTGGCAGGAAGGAAGGCAAAATAATGCAGTGTGTGTGATGAAGTTTACAAACTTTCTCCATTTCAATGATGAAGGCATCAATGTAGTCACGGGGATTGTTGCGGTCCAGGTCTTCCTTGTGTCTCTTCACCTCCTCACTGATAAAGTCTATAAGGGCTTTGAAATTGCTGAACATTTTGTTGTGAGGACCCGGCAAGTGCTTCATTACTCCAGGTAATGCCTCATACAGCTACTTGGAAAAGAGCAATAGAAGAGAGAAACTTTGATTAGCATCATCTTTTACTTTTTGTGATAAATTATGAGTATACAGTGGCCACTCAGGCAGTTATTGAGGATTGACTCCCACAATGCTGCCTGAGTGCAATCTCCCTAAATTAAATGGGTATTACTGACTTACAACACCCCATATAGACCCCTGTATGTAAGAAGCTTCAGTCAGACACTTGAGCATCATCTGAAATTTGTGGTCACTGTAGTCAAACCGTTTCCCCATCACCAGCTGACAAATGATGTTGGACACGGCGTTGTGAAAAAGGGCTGTTGGGTCAAATGGTTCACCTGGAGGAAACAGGTCGACTGTCAAGACAATTTCTAAACAGCTGATGCAGCTGACCGTGAGTTTATTTTGTATTTCTTGCGTACCACTTTTCTCATTCTGTATCGCCTCCTGCAGGTGTCGGAGCTCCACACAAATACTCTGCTCCAAAGTGGTTTTGCCCAGGCCAAAGCTACGCAAGGTAGACAAGGCAAAGCGTCGCTGTGTCTTCCATATTTCACCATTGCTCTGGAACAGACCATCTAGACACAGGCATGCAGAAGAAATAGGGTTAATGCTTCTGGGAAGCCAAATTCAGCACAGTATTAAACAAAGAATAGGAGAGATTTGTACCTGAAGTTCCTGAGGCAAGTCTTGCAGCAGCTGCACTGAAAGGTCGATCCACAAAGTTCTCGCCCTGTGTCACAAGTGCTTCCTTTACCATCTTGTACCCACACACAACCACCATCTTGTTACTACCGAGGCGGACGCTGCACACATTCCCATAGGTATTAGCCAGCTGCGGGCAACAGATCAAGGAACACATTACTGCATCATATGACCTTTTTACATTCTTCAAAAACAAAGTGCCATGTGTGCTAAGAGGTCAGAATTTCCATTTATATTTACAATTTGACAACCAGAAATCGGTGTCTTTTATTAGTTTCCATAAAATATTAATTTAAAGCATATGGATGTTTTCTAGAGACCTCTTTCTAATGACAAAGCCATTTTTAAGTAAGATTTTAGAAAAACTGTTTTTTAACCAATTAAATGATTTTTTAAATACAAACAATATTTTAGAGAAATATCAATCTGGTTTTAGAATGAACCAC
>JAPXVT010000030.1:6864923-6876214 GCA_029823135.1 Acanthurus reversus | reverse complement strand
TGAAAATGAGTATAAGGATTTAAAAATTATAATTTACTATTATATCGCAATCGGTCCAGATCATTGCAATTACATATTTTTTAAAATCATGCAGCCCTAGAGCATACGTGTGAATGAGTAAAGCCCTTAAAAAAAAGCAGTACTGTACATCAGTGCAGTTCAGTTACCATAAACAACAACAGTGGCAGCCAAACTCTTCCAGTGGGTCTTACTAAATCAAGTGAAATGTTCAAATGTGTAGATTCAGCTTTTTAGGACCAGGTGAAGATGATTAAAAACCATTACTGGTCACTTTACTGTGGTAGAAAAAGAGAGACAATCTCTGTAAATGGTAAATATTAACAGCAAGTTGTTCACAACACACACAAAATGATACATTAGTGTGATTTACCCTCCCTACTTGAGTTTATGGTCAGGTTTTCTCAGGTCTGACAGGGTTTATAATCATTCCAGACATTAAGATATCAAGTCTGGAAATGTCAGGTTGAGCTGAGTAACCGTGTGAAAGAAATTCTTCCCCAACTGTCCTGGAAATCTCCGCCTTCTCAACACCAAACACCACTCTCAGTCCCGTGTCATTTTTGTCTTTGAGCAATTAAGAGTGAAGTTTCCTGATCCTAATCGGACGGCTCACGGGCTGTTAAACAGTATGTTAAAGGAGGAGTGAGGCACTAAAAAGAGCACGAGAGAGCACGCTGACTTTCAGGCAGAATCACGTGCACAGCTAATCTTTAACAAGGTCACGCAAATTTTCCTGAGTAACTGAAAATCACACGGCGATCAGTGTCCAGACTAAATGAATGTTTGGGAACTGTTAAAACTGGCAGAAACGCACGCACACACGTACTTACCCCTGAAGTAAATACAGTAGCATTGCCACTCTCCAACATCTCCTCCAGTTCTTCATCTGTTGTTGCTTTTCCAGCTGGTAACCATGGGAAGGAAAATAAAAAGAAAAGAAAGTAGTGGGAAGGAGAGGAAAGGAAAAAATTCATGACAAAAACGTCCCTGCAACCATCATACGACTTTATGACTGCATGAGGATGTTACTCACTGATCTCCAGCTGTCTCTGAATGCGTCCTTTACTCCTCTCCCTGAAGTCCACCTGGGCTTCGTTATACTTTGTCATGACCTCCACAAATTTCCTGGAAAGCACTGCATGCTGGGAGACAACAGGACAAAGTGTTACCTCGGCAGGTGCACTGACGATTTGTCTCAAGTCAGGCATAAACGTCAGAGCTGAGATGCATCTCAAATCACTATTGTTGTTTTATAATAATAATTATCAAAAAGAAGAAGCAGAGCGTAAGAAAACAAAAAAGAAGAAGACGACTTAGCATGAGCATCATTTACCTGTGATTTACGTATCCGCATGTCAGCCGACACCCTCTCCTGCTCCTCTGACTCAAGATTCCTCTCGATGGCTGGGAAACAATCCAAAAGACTGATTTATGATCATGATTCAGCGTTTGTCAATTCTTTAGGAACATTTCATTAATCCGTTAAACACACCCATTATTCTTACTGACGAGGTGTGTGTCTGTGAAGCTGTGAGTCCATCTGTCTGTGTGTGCGTGTTAGTGGCAGGCGGACTCACTTTTAAGTTTGTTTCTTGCATTGTTGGCCATCTTCTTAATGTCGTTGGTGATTGCCTCCAAGTCATCCTGTGTTTCTGAGGAAAAAAAATACGTGACAATAAACAGCAATGAGATGTAAAAACCTCACTTCATGCAGGAACAGGATCTGTCGTCTTTAAAAGTTTTTATTGTTTGATTTTCAATCATTTTGAAACCAGTGAAGCTACATAAACTGACATATTTTTAGAATGTTAAAGAAAATCAAATTTTTATGACTGGTGACAACAATATGTAGCATTCTGACTCAGTTTTAAGTAACATAGAAACATCTGGTTTTTTGAGTTCCTCTTCAGTCTGATTTAATACAATTCTGGACACAAAACAATGTGAGCAAATGCAGCTTGCAAAGTGAGAAAACTTGCAAGGGTTAAGAAACACATCCCTCATATGACAATAAGCGAGGAGGGTCAGTGAAGGACATTTGCAGAAGAGAGAATAAAGTGCTGGCATTAGAGGATAATGGAGAGGTTCCTTACTCTGATCTGATGTTGGAGCAGACAGGATGACCGAATAAAGCTTTTTGACTTCTGCCACATTCTCATCGATTTTATCAATGCTGTTCCTGATGTCCTCAATCTGAAACACACACGCATCATAAATCACAAAGGCATGACAAATGACAAAGTAAGACATTCATAAAGACTGACCCGTTTACATCCATAAACAAAAAATGGAGAAATAAAAAGAACACACACACACACATGTTAATGCACTGATAATTACACTGACCTGACAGAAGAACTCGTCCATAAAGGCTGCGTTGTCCACAGCGATCTCCACCTCGTCGTCATCTTGATCACATGTCTAACGGGACAAAAGTAAAGGCTGTATGAGTAAAACTAGTAGTTGGACAGTATGTGTGTGTGTGTGTGTGTGTGACTGGTTCACAAGTTTTTCAAAAGCTAAAAGTATAAACATAAAGCATAAACATATCACCAAGACCTTAAATTCAGAAGTTTATTTGGATGCTCATTGTGTTCACAAGAGCAGAAACAAACTCTCCTTTGTGCCTGCATAGTTCAGATTTTAGTTGGTATGTTTACTTATAAGATTTTCTTTCTTTGTCTTGTTGTTCTAAATAATCTCCACAGTCTGGGAACATATGAAACATATTCGTTTCTAACTGCCCACTGGAAAAATGAAGAATCTGTCTCGTCTGTGTGTAACGTTATCTCATTCACCGACTTGAGGTGGATTGCGCAGATTTGATCGGCTATGTGGCGTCACATGAAATGCAGCCACACTTCCTGGGTTCCTGTAGTAATACATCCCCCGTAAGTGTGAAGTCAACAGGATGAATCGTTGAGAAAACCAAAGGACAAACCCGCATACACATTTACACTCTATGGGTTTCACAGAATAGACGACTTGTTGACACTGTGCATGGATGTAGACTAATCGCTCATCTGTGGTTTTACTGCAGTGCAGTAATTAAGTTCTGCAATGCGTCTATAGCAGATATGCAGCTGGGGGCGCCGTGGCTTCCTGTTGTTGCATGCAATTCTTATTGCATTACGATGCATTCAATCCCAACTTTTACTATTACTACTACTAGTTGTCATTGATATTCTGTACTAAATGAGTACACTTCTGTCAGCACTCAAAAGTATTGACATTTGATACCCTGCCCTGGTCCAAGGCCTTAATAATCTTAATATTGTGCTCGACATTATCACATTGTTATGATGATCATACAACAGTAAGAGTTTCTACAGGCCAAAATCATTATGGCTGACTCAGTTCTGAACACTGTTTGCTAATTTTACATCCAAAAAAATACAGAGTCAGTCCCTAAATAGTAAAGTATTATTAGTAAAAATATTTTTATGTCAGGGTGGGGAGTCTACTTATCAGTGTTTGGTCCTTGAACAAACAATGTAATTGCTTTCTGGTTAGCAGCAAAGCAGAGTCCACATCAGTCGGAGTTGTTGTCTGACCCAAATCAGCTTACTGCCGATAAATTCTATGAGGACGTTTCTCTCTGCTGAAGTCATAAATGTGCAGCAAAGATAGTCAGTAAACAAAGGATCGCGTCACAGCAGCACAGCTGCTGAATATTTACATGGTGAAGGAAAAGGGCCGGGCTCCAGGAAGTAAACCTGGCGTCAACTGACTGTAAAAAAAACACAAGACCATAGCTGAGGTGAAGTGTTAACAAACACTCATCAGTAAACAGACTTCAGGTCACAGTGTCGTGCTGTGATGGTGGTATGTGGACAAATAACAAAAGTGAAACAATGAATTTAAGGGGATAGCAGCAAATAATGTGTTCACTCCCTTCAATGACTTCTGCATTTTATAGGCAAACGTCTTTTCACTACGTACACTGAGAGTGTCGCTGGCTGTCAAATCATCTCATTCTTTTGTAACAGCTGACAGAGTCTGAAGTCCACACACTTGACCTTCTGGAGAATGTCGGCCCGGATCAAAGTCGAGAAATGGAAAAAGTGACTCAGTACACCTGTTGACATTCCTACTCCTTCCCCTGCCTCAGCCTCCATCTTTAAACCAGTGATGTAAATAAATATATATAACATACCCACAGCGATCAATACTGGCACTCTATTGGTTATTTCACCAGCTGTTCATATTAATTTTGTATGTAACTTTGTATTGATTTTGATCTTTTTTTATACTTGTAAGTTTTAACGCTAGGAAACATCAAATAAATAACATGACAAATAATACACAATACTGTTTAATTTCAAATACAATTAAATATTTTTGCTTTACCTGAGTGAATCTTGAAATACAACGGTTAAAATCAAGCATTTTCTAAATTTTGAAGACTTCCTGTTTTTCTGTCGAGTTTGAATAAAGTTTGTTTTACAAAGATCTGCGAGGTAAAATTGCTCTCTTAGTCAGTGCAGCCAGGCGACTTTGAGGGCAGCAAATGAACATCCTTTTCTAGGTAAACAAAAGAATCTTCCTCTTTAACATAGAGGTCTCTCTGAAAGGATCGTTTCCATTACGTTGTCAGACACTTGAATAACAATCTGAGCCTGTTGGTAGGGCTGCACAATTAATCGAACTTTCATCAAAATCAAAATATGAACTACTGCAATTTTTAAATCACGGGGGGGGTGTCTAAACTGTGGAGAACCTGTTGGTGGCAAAAACAGCACTTTTTCAGAATGTATTTTTGAAAATACATTACAGATCACGCAGCCCATTTCACGGCTGCCAGCTAAGACAATCTAGTGGACAAATTCTGAAGAGCTTTTGCACCTTTTTCTCATTTAGCTACCAAAATATATAAATACATATGCACATTTACAAATATATCGCTGCTACACCAGTACAACTTATCTCTACACGCTGTAATCTGTTTACATTCTTTCAGTCGCTTAGCGCTAGATCATGTTTCGTTGCTCTGACTGGTTGTAGGTCCATTAAATTGCATCCAGGCATGTTGGTCTGAGCCCCATTAAATCAAAATAAACTGAGTGCCTCACTAATTTGCATTTACAAATCGATCCAGTGATACCTGACTAATTTTCAATCTTTGCCCTCAAAAAAATTACAAATTCACAAAACATTCAACAAATACCTCAAAAATGAATACTCGGCGACTGCAGCCTCACTGAGAACATTTACGACAACATAACATCTTTCTTTCTGCTCAAATGCTAAGTTTTAGACAGACTTCAACCTTCTATCTTTATCTGAAATTTGAATAGCAAATGAAGTCCAGACTATTTGGTTCAGGCTGTTGTAACTAACAACAGTTTGGAACACAGAGTTCCCAGGAGACAAACAGTTTTTTGAACTCTCAGTGAGTTTATTAATTGCATTTTCAGCCGTAGCACTCCACACATTATGCACCCTCACCACATTTCTGCAGTACTGAGATAAGAGCAAGCGTTCACTTCCTTCCAGTGCCCCTCATTCAGCAAAACTAAGTGGAAAGGTACTGATGTGCACAACAAATGCATAAAACACCGAGCAGACACAGGTCTCTCTCACACACACACACAGGCATTTGCTTCTATGTAACATCAGTGTCGTACTGACAGAGTCAGAGGAAGTGACTTTGTCTCAGTCATGAAGGAATCTTTCACAACATTCCTCGGTAAGCTCAAGTTTGCTCATGTTATGGCTTAACTTGGACTTAATTTATTGTTCAAAGACATCGGGACAAATTTGAGCTTAACAAACAAGCACATGCTTGATTTTTGGGAATAAAATATTTTTCATAATATCTTAATCTTCACTGCTGAAGGAAGCTTCATGCAGAGTGCATTATTATATAATTTTTTAAGGGCTAATGTGTACTACTGAAGTAGATTCACAGTATTTTACAGCATTTTTTTTCTTTTTTTGCAAATGTGCTGACAGACAGCGAGAACCATGAGGCATCAAATTCGATTTTCTCTCTTTTTTTTAGACCACAAGCAACAAAAATACTGTAATCTCTCGCTTGGTTACATGAAGATTGCGTAATCATCCAAATCTTAAAAACACACTGGATAGTATTTGAATAGCTGGGCATCGATATTATGACAAAAAGAACGAACTCCGTACATCAGTGTGTCCGTGGTGGACGTGTTAGCATGGAAGCCGGCTTGTCCCTTTTATTTAAATCACTTAATTACACTTGTTTTGCATACAAAGCTCCATATGTCATGTTGCATAATTCCTCTCGACAAGGCAATGGCTAAAAGGTTTCACAGTGAAGCAGACATACTCATCCACTGTCTCTCTAATGCAGCAGATTGACTTGTTCTTTTGTCCTGGTCCTTCTGGAGAGGCTGATCAATTGAGCAACATGGTGAAGGTTGATCCAACCCATCATTAAGATAATAAAGCACTAAAAGGCACACTAAAAGACTGAGCTCACGCCATCAGCTTTAACACTACTAAGGTAAAATATACTGTTTGTTCAGCAACTTTTATGCAAGCACAACAACTACCAGTAAAATATATGACTCAATGTTACATAAAAAAACAATATGAACACAATCCAGCAAGTTTAATTTAACTCCAGCAGTCAGGTTGAATGACCAGCCCTCACCAGACTATCTTTCCCGTGACTCCATCAAGAAGCGGAAACGGTCTGACTATGTCTCCGAGGGTCATAAATGACGAAAACAGTACTGGACAAATTCACCTCACTTGATGGTTGAGAAAGAGGCTGAAGACAGACTCAGCCGAGCCGAAAAGGCAGTCAAACGGAGTAAAAATAACAGCAACAGCAGCCTGACGACAGAGGCCAAAATATTCCCATCAGAACTTTTCTAAATGCGACACTTAAAATCTAACAAGATATTTAAAAAAGCAATGTATCACAGAAGAAGCCAAGCTAGCTCTGTTACAATTCCCCCATTCATTGTCCTGATATCTGAGCCAGATGGGGAAGCAAAGCAACAACTTCAGCCCACTGGACCTGAATTGCAGCGTAGAAAAACACTGTGCACAGAAACCAGAGATGTGGCTTTTTACTGAAAGCACATTTGAAAATACAAAAAACAGAAATGGAACAGAAAAGCTGAATTACCGAATTACAAGCCAAAGTCAGCCTTTATTTGAAATTGTCTGAGCGAGCAACTGCATTCAAAGTTCACTACGCAGCCCTGCGGTGTGAGCAGAGCTCCAGGTTAATCTGCGGCATTTCTTGTTGCTCCTTTTTTCCAAAGCCTGCAGTATGTGAGGTGATAACGGTGTGGGCATGAGTGCACATTCACTGAACATATGACCCCCTCCAACACACACACGCGCAATATATGGCCCAAGATTACTGCCGCCTGGTTAAACATTAGAAAGGATATCCAGGGAAACAAAGGCAGAGGTTGAGCGGGGATGAAGAATCAAGATAAATAAGACAGGATTAAGATTGGAAAAAGTTATGGGATGGAGGCAAACAGGTTTATAGATCTTAACTTATAAAATGTCAACTTCCCAACAAATGGCTGACCTACTTAACTCACTGTTTGTACTTCCTTGGCTCGAAAAGAAGCCAGCTGTTTGAAACGCAGACACCTGAGGGGATGCCGCAGTTCAACAACTTCAAACACAGCAAATATTTGGCCAGCAGTTACAGGTAGCTATGGCAACACATCCCGACATGGGTTACAATTGGATTAAGGCCTCACACCCCTGGGCAGCTGGTGTATTCACTGTCATTGGCATTTCTGAACAGGGAAAACATTAGTAGACTGGATGTTTCAGTTGGAAATGATTGCTCTGTTGCCGATGTAGAAAATTTGTCATCTGAGACGGATTTTTACAGGAGGTAAGGTTCAATCCACTTCAACTGTAGATGCTGTATTCACTTTAAAACGCTCTAATTTTACCATAACAATTCTCATCATTGAATGATCACTAAAATTACAGATAACACTAAGATATCCACAAAATCCCTTCAAATATCTTCCCTATTACCAAGCAAACAGTCCAAAACTGAAAGATTTTTCATAAACATTAATACATAAGTTAGCACAGCTACTGCTACTGCTCACAATGGAGACACAGGGACTAGAGATTTTGACATTTATGCTTGAAATGCTCCATTATCAAAGTTTCACCTCTTAATTCTTTACTCCATAATCCCACCAGAGGACTCATTGAGTATGTTTTTTAGCATTGATGACAAATGTGACAATGAAAACAGAAGAATCCTCAGTTTTTATTTGTTTTTTTTTTTTGGTTTTTTTTTTGGTTGACTGTCCAATTCTTAAATGTAATTTATCAATATTTGTTCATAAACATGCATTCTACATCATATTAAAGGAATTAAAGACACTTAAATAAAAGAAGTGTTAAAATGACATCTGATAGCTTTTGTTTGTTCAACTAATAGCAACATTACACTATTTTTTGCACTTAATTATAGCAAATTTGTGTCACTGAATGATCCCATTAAGCAACATGGCCTGTAAAGCAGCAGAAAATCATGTGAGAGTGACATATTTAATCACTTTTACCCAACGATTTGCATTTCAAGCCACTTTAAACCCAGCAGGGTTACTACAATCATGAGTTTTATCAAGACATGGTAAACCAGTAATTCAAACAATGTGTGCTATGTATTAAGTATTTAAGTGGGATCTTTAAGTAGAAAATGAAAACACTTTTCATGATATTTTCTTAAATCTCTTATTACCTTCAACGACCAACGTTTTTTGAGGGCCATTAAGGTCTAACGTTACAGACAGACAATATTGGCGGACGAAAAGACACTGTAAGGACACTACTTACCGCTTTAAGTTGCTCCAATCGGTCCTTCATCGTTTAAACATCTAATTTCAAACCTTTCAACCAAAGAAATAACCACAACACTGTGTCAAATGGCTCAAAACTAGTCCCAATCTTTGAATTCCTCAGCCAGCTGGCAAGCTAGCCGTGTGACAGAAATCCACCGCCAGTAAGAAAGAGAAATAAACTCCTCACAAGTTCTTGGCAGAGGTGTCTGAGAAAACGTCTTTTTCTGAATAGAGGAGTGTTTCCGTCCTTTTTCCATACAATATGGCTGCTGGGTTTAAAACCAGTGTTTTTTCTTTGCTAAATCTCCTCGCTCAGGGGATTAAAACAACAGTTGTGTAGAGCCGTATAATCTGCCTCCGCTGGCCACAGTAATCATTCTGAAACGCACTTTACTTGCTCGCGCAAGCGCAAAGAGGTCTCTGTCTGTGATGAAGCCACGCCCTGAGCCACCTGCAGCTGTGATGACGCATTCAGGCGTTGTAGGGATATCGCCTTCTCATCGACCTGCCCTGACAAGGAGCATGAGAGGGCCATGAGGCTGTGACTGTCACATTCACATAGGCTGCTGTCAGTAAATGTAATGTATACTGTGCCTTACTTTAAAAAAAGAAGAAAAGATGTTTGACCGAATTAAAATAATTAAAACCTTTTTTAGTTTTGTTGTAACTACAAAGGCCACACTTTTCAAAAAAAATAATGAAAATAGTTTGATAAGCTCACATCAAGGTCCAGTCTGTAATTGTTCTGGAGCCTTTGATTATATCACAACTCAGTCAGGAGATCAACTTGATCTTGAGGGCAGGGTTGTGACCAAGTCGATGTAGATTTATGGATGTGAAATTTACTCAAAATGGTGCAGCCTACTACTGAAATATGTAGAAAATATTTACTCTAGGCTAAAAAAAAAATATCATGTCAACTTCATCTGCACATTACCATTTAGCTTTTCTTGATGTTTGCCTTTCAGCGAGGTCAGCTGTTATTAGATTTGTAGAAAAAAAGTGGGCCCCTTTGGCCTTTTCCACGTTACCATGACAAACTCAGTGTCTGATGAAGAAAGGACACACTCTGACAACAGTATACAAATTTCCTCTGGCAGGGTTGGCAGTTCAACAAAACCCAACATTAGACAGTCAAAATAAAACTGTGCCGAGTTTTCCTTTTTTTCGAGGTACTCATAATACATTTTGTCACTTATGATTATATGTTACACATTTATATAGTTTGTATACAAGCGAATGTATTAATTACACCTTACTACACAGTTTTAAATTCTTCCTCAAGCTCCCAGTTCGTATTATCAGAAAAGCTGGCCTACAGTATGCATGAATGTCTAGCACAAATGCCTTATTTCTGCTTTCACAATGAAACCTGAATGTAGCACATAGGTTCATGGTTTCGAGCATTGAATGTAGCGAAATGCATCATGCCAGAATAGACTATGCCATACGTGTCGACTTTCTAACGCAGTATAGAGCGCACTCAGTAGATTTTTATCCATAATTTAAATAAACAGCAGTAACCAGACCACAGTGTTATCGCTTTAAACTCAGCCTATCAAAGAGGAGCAACAGCCTGGTTTCATAAAGTGTACAAACTGATTAGGGCATTTAAGAGAAATAATAAATCGATTTCTTTTTGTAATGTATGTTTAATACATTTTTCTCTATCCATCTTCGTCTCTCTTACTCACAGAATGTGGGTGTATCATGACCTATTGCCCTTGAGCTGATAAATGTTTTATTTTAGCTTTGTGACTAAGTGGGAACTGATTGCTGACATGTTTTGCGGTCAACTAGGCCCATAAGGATGTATTTTACACACACTCAAAGCAGTTCATGCCATGTGTTATAAGTTAAAAGGAATGCAAGGCTGAATTTGTGAAATTCATGGTGCATTCTTGAGGATGTCTGATAGAGCTGCATTCTAACCCTGATCTGCGTAAAACCACCAGGTGTACAAATTGGTAGAAGGCACAGGACACAAAGAAGGTGCCCAGTAAAAAATTATTACGTAATCCTGTTGAGGACCACAGTGAATGCAACAATGACACCTGGTGGCCATCAGTGTGTTCGACAGGCTCCAACAACGGTCACTTCTTTGATTGCAAAAGCTTTTTAAATCTCTTGATTTATTAAAAGTTCCTGATTGATAACAGTGAAAATGGAGCTGAGTTTCATTCATGGAGTGTTTGGAGGAAACTGAGACCCACAGATAACGTTGGAGCGTGTCTGATAGAAGAGTTAATAAAGCGAGTCGCTCCGACTGATGGAGTTATTATATTTAAAATGATGAAGAGTATTTTTACTGTCCTATATTAGTACTGTGAGTTAATTAGAGGAATACTTGTGACTGACTGCAGGTCAGATTAATATGAAGTTTTTCTTTAGTGCAGTAAGATTCAACAGGAAGTGCTCTACCAAAATAAAACGATGAGTATAACGTTACAC
>JAPXVT010000030.1:6617538-6628815 GCA_029823135.1 Acanthurus reversus | reverse complement strand
AGCTTCATAAAAAGTGATCTTATGTGCACACAAGTTGCATGATCAGATTAAGCACATTATCAATGATCATTTGTAAAAATATTCTTCTTGAGGAATGGCTTCTGAAAGCACTCATGGGCATCCCCCAGAATACTGCCACATTATCAGTGGTGAGGTTTTAAATAAACTGCATCAATCAAGTTTATATCAATTAAATAAACAGACATATTACATTTAAGAGCTTTCAAACAATTTGACTGAATATCTCTTTTCTGTACAGCAAAAACGGAAAAAGAAATATTGAATAAAAACACCCTCTGAAGTTGTGTGTCAGTGTTTAATTATTCCTGACTGTGCTATTTTTGTTAACTTCTCGTATTTTCTTTTTAATATTTTCTAGCCTCTACGTTTTTTGGAGGTCTCAAAATGAATCAAATCTTGCTTAAATTGATCCGAATCAAAGGCAGACGATGCAGAATTAAAATACAGGAAAGAAAATCCAGTCAAATTTTTGCTGAATTAAACCATCACACCTCTGATCAGTTTACACACGTCGCAACAAAGAAAAAGTTTCGGCTGCACCGTGTGCCTGTTGCTCAGTTCACACTAATGAAAACAACCTCTCGTGTTTGTTCTTCACTGGTCATCAGTTCATGTCTTGTATATCCACCAGGTGGGATTTTACTCCTCTACTGAGTAAGTTTTCTTCCATAGGAAATTCCATAGGAAATCTTTTAAATCCATCGACCTTTTACTTTCAATAAATAATCAAGGTTGTTGTTGTTGGACTCACATTCCTAACAGGCGAGCCACTGTTGTTCCAAACCGATCAAAGAGAAAACCATTGGGAAGTGTCAGGAAATTGTTCATGAAGGAGGCAATGGTGAAAACAAGCGAGAACTGTTCATCCTGTCCACTGCAATCTGTTGACACAAAATAAACAGAGACAGAGAGAGAGAACCAAAGTTGGCAAGTATGTGGTTGAGCGGGTGATAATGAACGTCAGAGAGATCTGCAGCAAAAAGATCATCATTCTTCAAAAACATTTTGAGTTTTGGGGGTTTCAAGTGCATAGAAAGACAGACATTTTGCAGCATGAAATATTGACTAATTTTTATGCACACAGTGAGGTGAGGCTATCAGACTGACCTAAGTCCTGCGTAGCATTGACTCCTGTGGCGTTGACGCACAAAGAGCTGAAGTAGCCCTCCGTCTTCAGGACAAAAACAAGTGAGGCCCATCCGAACACAGCTCCAGCAAAACACAGACACTCCACCAGACCTGTGGCAAAAGTGATGCGCCGTCGCACCTTCAGGCTGTTCTCAGGCTGCGGCATGGTCCCAAACACTCACACACACAAAGGCAGACGAGCTACAAACACTGTATTGTCACCTGCATGGACACACACATGCACGTAGATGGGTTCTGCCAAGGCACCTACAAAAAGAGGAAATAAAAAAAATTTAAATATATTTGGATACCTTAAGACAAGGTTGACATGAGAACATTCAGTACATTTTAAGCAACATCACTAATTTTCATATGTAAAGAGAATCTGACCTCACATGACATAAGAAAAGCACTTGGAGGGAAAATCTTAAAGTTGCACATGCAAAAGATAAAACTGGAAACATCTTGAAACAATATGTTCTTGCTTAAATTAAGATGAACTCCTGCTGAGGACAAACAGAGGTTGCATGAGTGAAAACTTTTTTTTATTAAGATACCATTGAAAAACATCCTATTTTAAAGTAAGAAATCAGTTAAAAAATGCAAACACCTTCATGAAGCTACGAAGAGGTCAAAGCCTGAAACAAAATGCCCAGCTGTTAAGTTAGTGCTCTTCACCGGCTTACAACTTTCTAGTACTCACAGTTCAGTGTCTGTGGGTCTCCCCAATGTCCTCATAAACCACACCACGATGCTCTTGCCCCACTCTCTTTCTTTATATAGGCCTGCTCTTCCTTCCTCTTCTACAGCAGTTCCCTCCCTTAGCTCCCTCCTCAATGTTTTTCTCTTTCAAAGTCAATCTCTTTGGTGTACAGGAGAGATATCCCTCTCCTCAGCCAGTGGCTGCAGAAAATAAACACTCCTACATTCCCTGCAAGTCAGACAGAGGTTCCACTGAAACTAGAGGGCACACTACAGATGTGGATACTTTGAATGCCAGCTCAGCCGGTTTAGCCAACCAGTCATGTGACTTACGCAAGAAACTGGCTCACTGTGTCATAACTGGGCTCGTATGAACAGAGCATCCATGATAGACCTTACCAAGGCTGTAAAAAAGGATTCTGCAACTCAAGACTTCCCATGATGCTACAGGCTTCCCCAGAAGAAAAAATGCAATTAGCGTCATTTCTTTATCTCTGTGAGTTAATCACATCCCCAATGATCACGGTGAAATATAAATGGCTGGATTACCCCTTAATCATAGGGCCTATTTGGCTCGTCTGAGTCGTTAATCATGTTCAGTTTCTGTTCTCAGAGGTGTTCTAAATCAAGCAAACATTTTTTTCTTAATGTATTTCTGACATACATAAAAAAAAATAACATTTTATCTTTGCTTTACTCAAGTTGAAGTACGTTTTGAGGAGTGATTTACAAAAGGTACTGACTTTGCTAACTTGTTGTTGTTAAGACCAGCAACAACATGACAGTGACTTCAAATCAACAAAATTGAGAGAACCTGTCATGTCATGTCCAAATTCATCAAGAATGCATTGAGGTACACTTAGAATTATCAATTAGCAATTAGAATTTTGTTGGATGATAAGGTGATGACTGATTTAATTCTCTCTTATTGGCAGTGATATTATTAGAAATGATGCAGATTGCCATTTCATTTATAGTTCACAAAATCCTGTAATCAGCTCACATATAAGTTGACTAATCGTGACCTGACTGAAAGCTCGGAGTAATGGATTGTTGGTGTTTACATCGCAGACAACGGAACCAGGCTGGGCAGTCTCCCAGTGAACATGGCTGGACCAGGAGCAAACACAGCGTTCACCATCAACTGTGCCATTCCTTGTTTTGAGTTTCTTGAAGACAATGCACCTCTCATCCAGGAGATTTTTCAGTTCTGACCTGAAGAAGCCTCTTGGGTTAAAAATCAAACATTTTCAAGACACCAAAAACAAGTCCAGTTGCCTACGATACAGCACTTAGAATTACTGTGACTGGAAAACTGAAAATCTTCACCAACGTGTTGCTAATGGTGCCAGTTTGCCGACAGGGATTTTAAGACTGAAGTGATTTACAGTGGCTCCGAGCAGGACTATGATTGTGAGGACTATGAGGACAGGGTGAGCAGGGACACCAGAGGCATGAAGCATGTGAAGAGTCTGATGTGAAGCCAGATTATTTCACCCAAACCAGAGTTTCTGATTGTTGGAAAAGTGAAGGACAAACCAAGACGGTTGCTGAGCTTTATTTTGTTTCTTCTGCATTTGAATGTAGTGGGGTTTTTTTTAGTAATTTAACTCCAAATATGAATGGCTGAATGTTGACTTTTGATAAGGAAAGTAACTGCAAGGGCATCTCCTTTGATGACACTTTGTGAGTTAATTTTGGTTTATTTATTAGACTAAGCTACGAGTTCACTTGAATACAACTTCCAACTGAAACTACGGGGGGCTACACAACAAGTGGCTATGAGATGCTTGCTAACATAAGTATTTATTTCTGCAACCTACAGCAAAACCTCCACGCAGGTGCGTGCCTATGCCATCCCCTGATGTGCACCTCTCCAAAAAATGGAACTACACATTGCAGCGACGTGGACCGTAATCACTGTGATTGGTCTGCTTGGTGGACTCTCATTTCCTCCTTCGCATTTCCAGCTTCTTCTTCCACTCTACTGCTCCACACATTTCCTGCATGCACGAACATGGGACGATTCTTCGTCACCCGATTACAAAGACTACCAGATGGCCGCAAATTCGTGGCAAAAGATTTTCACAACATTGGTGTGGGCGGGGGAACTGCAGAGCAATGCAGACATGCAAACGCACAAGCATAAATGCTTTCAATGGCGTAGGCCACATGCATAACTTAAGGCATAGGCTCCGCGTGCAGCTGACACAGAAGCACAAATCAGGCTTAAATGCAGGCCGCATTCACACGCACATGTGCACACACCGTCTGAAGCTTCTGCGGCGGCGCAAAGAGGAGAGCCGAAGGTATCTGCAGACCTGTGTTTACATGCTATTTGGAATCTATCTCAAAGCAACTTGGCATGTCGAGGTTTTATGACATTTGAATTTCGTCTGACGAGCGACATGGAGGCATTTTATGGTTTTATTATGTATTTTTTACATTTGAAAACTGGTCACCATTCACCGCATTTGTTTGGGAGATTATAGCAATGCCCTTTTTCCTGTGAAACTCCAGCAGTGTTTTGTGGACTAAAAAAACTCACCCAACCTTCCATCCACGTGAAGGTGAGTTAATAATGACTGAATTTTTATTTTGGGGTGAACTATCCCTTTAAGGTTCATTCATTTTCCTGCGGTTTTGTCTTTCAGTGGCATCCAGCTGACTGCTGGAGGTTGATGGAGGGATTGGTCACTGGTGGCTGGGGGCAGAGGTGTAACACTGGTGAAAGTCTAACTACACCACCACTCATGGGACCTCAAAATGTCAGAATGTATGATTCCTATCATGATCATCACCTGATCACAAGACACAGTCTTTTTTTACACACTCACACTGTGTGACAGGCACACAAGCTTGTATGCACTTCCTGAAAAACAAATCCAGGGTAATAAACCTTGTACACCAGTCCATGACTATGTGTGTGTACATATAGCCTAGAGGTATTAACTAACTGAAATAGCTAAAAAAAAGTTTTACGGCAGTGGTCTTAAGGCACATGATTTTTTTTTCATCACAAGGCAGACTCACTATAGTTGAAAGGATAATGCTGGTATTTTTCTTATTATTATGAACAAATTCTAAGAAAAGAACGGAACCAACAATGAATTTATCCTATATCCTATAATTTCCTCAGTTGGGCTTCTGACAATTAACAATTAATCCACTTCTGCTGACTGACCTCTACTAAACTGGTAGGCAAACTTTATAACCCTCTAACGTCGTGTCTATCAGACAGTGTCTGTCAGTTTAATTCCACTCAAGAATTTTCTCTCATTCCCACTAGGCCTATTATCTCTTTTCAGCCTTTCCTCAATGGTTCCTTCCTGCCATTTTAAAGTCATCCACCTCTATCTTTCATCTGAGTTTTCTTCCGTCATGTCAGTTGAGATATCAGGTGATCTCCTCTGGTCCCATTTATCCAATAGCACAGCAGCTCATTAACTTTGTTAGCCCATCTTGTGCTGTCTTTTTAAATATGATTCTCTCTCAATGCCAGACCCATATCTGCAACTATCCTTCATGTGCTGCCTGAAACATTTTTTGAAGATGAAGCATCTTTCAGCTGTTTTTCCAGGTTTGGGATTTTTAGTCTTGAAGGAGTCTTTTCCGGAGGTTGTCCCAAACAGAAATGCAAACTTTAGTGCACGTCTCCTCTCAATGGGAATATGTCTGATTTAATTAAAGCAGAGGGATGTTGTTGGGCAGCTTTGAGCTGTATTTTTGCAGGTCAAGATCTTCGGTTGTGGTACGGAACCTAAACTGGTTCCACATTAAACTTAATTTAATGTTTACTTAATGTCTTAAAACCTCTCACCAAAAGCCCGAAGGAGGTTTGTACACTCACTAGCATATTAAAATACCACAGCTGGTTTTTATTCTGGAAGAAAAGGAAAACACATTCTGTTACTTCTTTGTAGCTTTAAATTTGCTCTACTTGATTTCACATTTGAAAGCAAAGAGCAAAGATGCTGGTTGGGAGCTTGGAGCTTGATGTTAAGCTCTGAGAAGTGCTTGATAATGTTCATCATGACGGTTTGCTGTCAACAAACTCCACAAGCAGTTTTCCCCTCATCTCCATGAGTTGTTTAGCTTCTTTCCTTAGTGTGTGCATTGAGTGATATTTATTATTATGTATATTGTTTTATGGCTGGCTAGAGAGAAAAAAATTAAATTTCTTGCAGTGTTTCAATTCGCTCTGCCGTGGCTCCCTGAGACAATCAGACACTTTGGGACAATGTTACTTTATCTGGTGCTAACAGCCCTGCAGTGGCAATAAGGCACTCCTTCATAAATTCTCTTACTGAGTGAGGTTTCAGTTGATTAGTTCTCTCACCACAAAAGTTGCCTGCAAAACACTGACTAACAGAATGTGGTCAATCTGCTTTTCAAGCCCCCGAACTCCACATAAGAGAGTTATCTTATTCAATTCATCCTTGACAGTTAAGTTTTGTTTGCACTGTAATGATGCTTGACATTGATAGGAGGGACCTCATTGCTTGAAACTGTGGGACTGTACAGACTATTCTGCTTGATTGTATCCTACACCTCATTAAGACAGATTGGAGCCCCAGCAGTAAGAAAAAGAAATAGTTTGAGCCTGTTTAACAAAGCTGTTTGATGAGTAATGTTGTATGGGTTTAATTGCTGTGTGATAATAACTTTGTAACCTTTATGTGTGGATTTATGTGGATATCAGAAAGCTGTAAAAACTGCAAAAACACAGTTTATGTCGCACCTTGTGTCTAGAAATAGTCACAGGCCTCAGGTACTTTTGAATGTTCTGAATCACCTGATCACTGAACCCTGTAAGCTTCCTGTATTATGCCATCACCTTTGTGTGAAAATTTTCTTTTCCTTTTTTCTTGACAAGGTCTCTGCCATTAGGTCTACATTCTCCCATGAGAGTTCTTTTCCTCCTGATGTTTCTCCTCCGTGCCCAGTTGTCTTTAAGCAGTTTAAGCCCATGTCACTCTTAGAATTATCTGAGATAGTTCAGAAAGTAAGACCTTCATACTGTCCCTTCAACAGTCTTCCTTCTAGGCTTCTAAAAAGTACTTTTAATACCATCGGGCATTACATTGTAAAAGTTATTAATGCCTCGCTTACCTCAGGCTATGTTCCACCTGCCTTTAAACATGCTGCAGTGCAGGCCCTCATCAAAAAACATAATTTGAAGCCCTCTGTTCTCTCCAACTATAGGCCATTTTATAAGCTTCCTTTTCCGTCTAAGGTTTCGGAGAGAGTTGTCTACAACCAACTGCAATCTTACCTTGAGTTGAATAACATCTCTGAAAAGTTTCAATCTGGTTTTAAAGCATGTCACAGTACTGAAACAGCACTTTTAAGGATTTTTTAATGATCTACTTTTAATAACATTTGATGCTGGAAACTCTGCAGCCCTGATGCTTTTAGACTTAACTGCAGCGTTTGACACTGTTGATCACCAGATACTTTTATCACGCCTTAAACACTATGTAGGACTTAGGAGTACTGTCCTAAATTGGTTTTCTTCATATATGTCTCAGAGAACTTTTTCCATCCATCTGGGCCCATATTCTTCAGGTGTGGCCTTGCTGGGTTGTGGGGTCCCTCAGGGCTCTATCTTAGGTCCAGTCCTCTTCTCATTGTATATGTTACCACTAGTGTCTTTTTTTCATAAACATAAAATTCCATTTCATTGTTTTGCAGATGACTTGCAAATCTATTTGCCCATCAAAACAAATACAGGCTCTATTCAGACCTTGTTAAATTGTTTAGCAGATGTAAAGCTCTGGATGGAGTCAAACTTCCTAACTTAAATGAAAAGAAAACAGAAAGTCATATTTGGTAAACCCGACCTGCTCGATGTTTTCAATAGTGCTCTAGGCCCCCTAGCGTCTTACACTTGCCCATTCAATAGAAATCTTGGTGTGATCATTGATAATTCTTTTAAATTAGACAAAAAAATCAGTGCTGTGATAAAAGCAAGCTTTTTTCAGTTGAGGCAGATGGCCAAAGTGAAGCTCAATCTCCCCTTCAATGACTTTGAGAGAGTCACCCATACGCTCATCACATCTCGCCTGCACTGCTGCAGTTCTTGGTATTATGGGTTGGACATGTCATCTCTTCGACGCCTTCAAATGGTCCTGAATGCGGCTGCCCGTCTGTTGATGGGTAAGAAAAAATATGACCACATCAACCCTGTGCTGGCCTCTCTTCATTGGCTTCTGGTCACCTTCAGGATCCAGTTTAAGATTTTATTACTTGCTTTTAAAAGTTTAAATGGGCTGGCTCCATCGTATTTGTTGGAACTTTTGTGTGCTCATGTTCCTGTCAGAACACTGAGGCCAACAGACCAGTTTCTTGTGGACCCTCCTACGTCCAGACTGAGGACTAGAGGTGACAGAGCCTTCGCGGTTGCTGCAGCTAATTTATGGAACGCTCTGCCTTTTGTGATTAGATCTGCCCAGTCTTTAGAAAGTTTTAAATCTCTATTGAAGACTCACCTCTTTGCACTGGCTTTTAACCAAAGTTGAGTTTGACACTTTTAATTCAGTTTTTAAGTTATTTTTTGTTTGTCACAAATGTTTGTTTTTTGTGTTTGTTTTATCTTGATTTTATCATATATTTATGGTTTACTGATTTTATATGTGTACAGGATGTGTATAGGATTTTTTTGGCATGTGAGGATAGGAGTAGTTTGAATTTCCAAGAGTTTAACAAGTAAAGGTGCAGAGATGTCATTATCTGTTTCTACACTGCCAACAAAATACCTGTCCCCGTACGTGGTGGCAGCACATTAGCTGGTAAAGTCTAGCTCTCTGACAAATGGTAATTAAGTTACGACACGTGATGATCATCCATTAAAAACAAACGTAAAAACTAGAGGACAGATGCTTACTCTCGTTCTGTGCAATTTTTTTTAAAGAAAAACACCGCCAGGAAAATTATTTGATCTGCATCAATTTCTTTTTTTCTTGACAGTTGCCATGATGAATTAGCTTTTGATGGATATTTCTACTGTTTTAGTAAATTGTTTTAAGTTACACTATTTTCGTATATTGCAGAAAAGGGTAAATGTTTGTAATTCTAAATTGCTTTTTTGTATTTATGAAGTGTGTCACAGGCTAAATTAAGTGGTCTCGTGGGCTGTATGGGGGCCTGGAGGCTGGAGGTCCTCCACGCCCACCAGGGTTGTGGGCGCAGTAATGTAAGGGTTCTCTTTTGTTAGAGCTACAAAAGTGTGTGTGTGTTGCATAACCAGCAGTCAAACAGACTCTGCAGTTGTGCCAACAGGAAAAGTGCCAACATCAGCAGCCTTTAGGACAACTAATAGTCATATGTCATCATCTCGCATTTCGATTCTTCAGAAAAATGATACCAGAATAGAGAAAAACCACGAGACTCTTTCTTCATCTCACTATACTTCTTCTTTTTAAAAACGTTGAGGTGGCAAAGTGTAAAGACAAAATGCTGCACATGACTTATAACATCATCTGTTTACAAAATCTTAAACATTTTCTCTAAGGTTCAATGAACTGTGGAAAAGTTTCCTGACGATTTAAAGTTCATTGTTATCTGTTTGAACACAGAGAGCAGAAGACCCGCCTCTTTGACTGAGCTGCTCACGACTTTAAGACATGCAGCGTGTGATGAGGGGTCACAAACAGAAATCCTTTTGTATCAGGAGGTCACAAGCTGGAAAAAGTGGGGAGGTTTTGCTCTTTACTGGGGAACCACATCACACAGACTCTTCCTCATGAAAACGCTCAATAGAGAAAGCTTATTCTAGATGCAAAAAGAAGGACTCCATCATGTAACTAAGAACATTTACTCAAGAACTGTGCCGAATAGTACTTGAAATATGAGGTACTTGTACTTTACTAAAGTCTTTTCTATTAAAGGCACTTTTTACTTCAACTGCACAACATCTCAAAGGGAAATACTGAATTGTTTACTTCACTGCATTTATCCATCAGGTTTTGTACAACACACAAAGAGCTTATAAAATATGATGCTCTCTTTTAAACTACACTAACCAAGGTGTGCTCATGGACAGCTGATGAGATTAGTGAATTAACTGATGAGTGGATTGACAAGATCTTCATGTTTCCAGAAGATTAACTTTTCAACAAAGTTGAAGTTTGTATCAGTGAAGGAGTCACTCTGGGTTCTGAGAACTTGTGATGGGACTTAGATGGGACTTTAGATTTTTACAAACCAAACAATCCATCTCTTGATTAAATCAATGAGCAGATCACTCCATAAAGAAAGTGCTAAACATTCATCTAATGCATGAGAAATCATGATGTAATGATATAATATATTATGAAATCAAAAGGGCTTTTTTTGTGCATTGAGTACTTTACTTTTAATTATTTAAGTACATTTTCCCGATCCTATTTAAACACTCTTAGCCTACTACATTTTCATTACAATACTTTTACAAAGGGTATTTTTACAGTGTGGCATTATTAATTTTACTCAAGTCTAGGGATCTGAACACTTCCTCCACTAAAAGATTGCACATAATTAACCTGCAGCTCCAGCTTCTAGCTCTTAATGCAAATGTCATAGTTGAGAGAACCAGCAATTCAAGCATTTTGTATGAATGAGTGTGATTAAAAGTATCTGAATAGGATACCTGGCTGGGTAAAATCACACAAAAGCTTACATCTATTACTCTCGATGCTGACTTCATTGCAGCAGATTTCATTGCTATGTGGTGCAGGGTCTGCACATCCCTGAGGCTGCAGAGTGACTGAACTGTTTCCTGCATGAACTGTCCTGCAGTAGCTGTCAGGAAGGAGAGTTTAATGGGGTAATACACTCTATAGCTTCTGATCTATTTTCGGTCTATAGCTTGTCTTTAACGGCAGGATGTGAACACTTACGGGATGTTATGTCCTCCTAGTGATCCCATTGTCCATACTGTCCACACATTGTTCGTCCCATAAGATGTAAGGACCCTGACGTGCTGTGGCCGCTGCTGGCTGTGTGGGCGGGGACCAGTATCCGCTCGCTGCTGCTGCTCCTCCGCTTCTCCCATCTCTGCTCTGTCAACGCCTCCTCCAGGTCCAAATGCCCTGATGCACTGACTGCAACTAGAAAAATCTATACGTGCCTCACAGTGGCCTATTTGGCCTTCTGAGATAACATTTCAATCCGTGTCTTCCATCTATGGACCGATTATTAAAATGAATAAAGTAGGCCAAATTAATAGACACTCCAGCTATGCCAACTCTACATTTTCCAAGTTTGATAGGCTAATCAATATGCCACCACAAGTATGTAAAATAGCAATAAATGTCACCACTTTCTGAGCTGTTTGGTCTGTTGGCGCCACCTTGTGACCAATTAATATTATGACATAGGCCTGTGAGAGTAAAAGTAGACTTTTTTTTTTTTTAACAGATCTGCGAGCCAATGAAAAAGCACAAT
>JAPXVT010000030.1:6598141-6614609 GCA_029823135.1 Acanthurus reversus | reverse complement strand
AGTAAATCTCTACTTGTCCAACTTTGGAAGTTCTTTGAATTTCTTCTTCTTCTTCCATCTTTTTTTTTTTAAGTTTGATTATATGCTGTATAAGACAGTGACAGTTACCTCATACAGGATAGTGCTACTTTTATGCATCTAGTCCAGAAAGTTGAGTGGTTCACCTCAGCTAAATAAGCAAGACATCTAAGGCAGGTTCTGATGTGGATACAGATAAGTGAGGAGACTGAGTGGAGAGGCAATTCAGTTAAAGTAAAGACAATAATTTTGAGATGTTCCCCTGAATTGTCAGAAATAATGGCAATGATAAAAAACGGCAGACTTAGCATGTTATCATCTCACACTTTTCATTATCACTTTAGGGACATAACTCATATTCACTTCCTGGAGACTTCCCTTAACCATAAAAACCATAACCATAACCATTACTTACCTAACCCAAGTCTTCACCCTAGAATTGAATGATTTACATCGTGAGAACTTGCATTTTCACCCCATGTGTGTGTTCTTAAGTCCCCACAATGTGACTGAGTAATACTCAACCACACACACAATATACCAAAAACACACTCACTGTTTCTTCATTACAGTTTTCTTGTTTGGAGCCTACATGTAAATCTCTCAACAACTCTTGTGTTTTCCATATTTAACGGCATTAAGTACTCCAGTTTAACAAACATACAGAGCGCAACAGATGCACAGCTGTGCTTTAGTCATCGGGCCATAAGCGGGACCGAGTGGGACAGATACACAAGAAGGTGGTGACATATTTATAGCCTCCAAGACTTAGATAGAAAGGAGGAGAAGAAGGATGTGGGGGGTCGGAGAAGATAATGACTAAGTGGGAATAAAGATAGACATTTATTTTTAAAACCATCTGTTTTGTGTTGAATGACTAGATACATAGTTTGTCCAGGAAGTCAAGTTGAAAAGATGGACCAGTCTGGTAGAGCACTGTATCTGCTTTTTATGTACGCTATATGCTATTTGCAAAGACGTGCATGGTAATATACGAAAGTGAAAGTAAAGTAGACCGGGGAAGAAAGATATTCATAGGAAGTCAGACTTATAGGAGAACAAGAGTCTGTATCAGGAGATTCATGAAACTAAAAGTGTAAAGAGATAAAAGCAGCACTCAAGGTGAGAGCTTCTTGCTTTCTACTTTGTGCTACTTGCTTTATTTGTGACAATCTGTTACATCAGAAAACAACATGTGACTGTCATTCACATTTAACAAAAGTGTTGCATTGGTTCTGTGTTTTACTTTCACATTTTGGAAAATATGCTTTCTTATTTTCTCACTGAGAAGGTTGATACCACACGTGACTGTCCATTAAATATGAAGTTTCAGCCGGGAGACAGTTAGCTTAGCTTAGCACAAGGCCTGTAAGGAGAAAACAGCTAGCGTGGTTCTCTTTGAAGGAGACAAATGTGCCTTTCAGCACCTCTAAAGCTCACTAAATAACGAATATATTGTTTGTATCTTCACATTTAACTCCTGGCAATTAAATTTTATTAACACATTTTGAACTTGAGAGAGACAGCAGATTTTGTTCTTGTGAGCAAAGGGTTTGACAGAAAAGTGGACTTATCGACTACTCAGTTACGAAAACCACAAGACCACAATCTGCATTGTTGTATTTCATGAGGAGTGATTGTATTGTGTTGTTTCCTGAGTCACACAGTATCTTGGATGAGCTTGCCAAGGGTTTAGTCAAATCATATAGTCACTTATTCGAGGATTCTGCTTTTCAACTACCCCCAGGCTTGTCTTGCCTATTAGTTAAGCATTTAACCGGTTTTATTTGACCTATTTGATGAATGTTAATCACTGTTATTGGGTGAAATACTCATATGTCTTTTAACTGACTGGTTGACAACATTTTGGGGGTTGTCAATGACTTCTAAAATGTGGTAGCTGTGATTGCTGTACTGTGAGTACAACATGTTTAAAGGACTGCATGCATGCTCCCACGTGTGTATTCTAAGTGTGTGTACGGTCGTGGTTTCCACAGCAGACGCAGCTGTTTGGCCCGTTGGACTGTGCCTATGTCACTGGGGCTCTATTTCAGGACCCTGTGTTGTCTGAAAGGTCAGATAAAGAAGCATAGGAATCCTCACAAAGCGGAGGGCGGGGGTGTCGGGTGAACGGGGTTGAAGGCGGATATCCACAAACCAATACACACATCTCAAGCACGGGGCAGTGCTGACGGAGGGGTGGAAGAGAGTAGAGTAGTGTGAAGCACAAAGAGAGAGAGAGAGAGAGAGAGAGAGAGAGAGAGATAAAACAGGAGTCCTGTGAAGAGAATGCATCTTTGACTGAAAGAAAACTTTCTAGGAAAGACAGAGGATTCATTTAAGAGTCCTGAGGCATCAGCTAAGAAAGTCTCGTTTGACGTCTGATCCTGTAGAAAAACAGACTTTGTTTTTACATCATGGATGGAGAATCACACAGCCAGGAGACGCCTGAGTCCACAGAGATGACCAGTCAGACTGATAAGAACAACAACGATCAGGTTTGTGTTTTTTACATTTATTTATTTTGCTTATTTATTTATTCATTCATTTATTTATTTATTTTGCACCCTAAAAGTTTTTACATTTGTAAAAAAAAACAGTGTTACTTTCCATACCAGGAACAGACACGGGTGTATTTGTGTCCATGGCAGGTGTTGTGTTTGGACAGCAGAGGCTGTGTTACACCTGTTCTTACTACTGACAGGAGAACGTAACACACAGACACACCAGTTATGAAGAGTGATGCACATGTGCACACATACACACACTGCGAAGTTTCCTATTTCCTCTGATGAGTCACCGCTGCAAGGCCTGACCTGACATAGGTCATGATATTGATATTTTTACTCGACATACAGCCTTTCAAAATGTGATTAATCCTGAAAATAAGAGTGGTGTATGGCGTATTTTCTCTAAAATTGATCTAAAATCACTGAAGATTTCAGCGAAGATTCAAATATTTTACATGATCTACTTTTTTTTTGTCCAGATTAATTAAATACCTCATGGAAACCACTTGATATGCCATTTAAATGTAAAGATCCACGGGGATTTTGTTTTTTAATTAAGTTGAGGTGTAATATATTATCATTACGACGAAGCTGACCTGTACTTTAAGTTCATTTGTGGAATAAAAACTAAAAAATGAATATTTTCCATCTGACGGTTCAGCCTCTCAGTTTATATTTAAATAAGTGAGAGACTCAACAAATCCCTGAGTAGAGCCTCAGGTCTCACGTTACATTAAGCTCTTCAGTCTGTGGGCCGTGATATCCCAGGAGTAAAATGTGAACACTAAGTTTAGTGCATCCTATGTAACGTTACCTTCCAAATAGAAATCACGTTCTTGATTATTCAATAAAGACTGCCGCAAGATTTACTTTTCCTCTTAAAATCTAATATGCACTTGGACTTAATAACAAAATAATGAAGCGAGGCAGAGGTCGTGTCCTGAGCAAACAGTATTTTACATGTATTTCACCACATCAGTCAATCAGGCTTCTTTTTTAAACAATCAGACACACTGATGAGCGAGCAGGTGATGTAGAGCTACACTTGATAATAAAATATGTAACAGCAAATGTCAGATGCATCTGGAATTACAAGGTAAAGTTGATTTAATTTGAATGTGATTTGCAAATAAACGTTCAGTAAAGTCATTATTGTTAACAGATGTGCAGGTTAAAATCAATGTGTGCATGGGAATTTTAATTAAGATACAGAAATGTAAGTATGTGTACAAACATGTAATCAGATAATCTTTGCAGATGAATTAGATACATTATTAAACGTGTTATTGTGTTGTTATTGCTTGTCCTACAGACAGATGAGCCAGAGCTGGAGGAGAATAAAGACCCAGTGAGAGAGCCTCTGGCAGGGGACACAGCAGGAGGTCAAGGGGTGAAGGAGGATTCAGAACCAGAGCAGGGAGGAAAAGAGGAGGCCAGCACTGGAGACACAGACAAACAAGAGACTACTGAGTCCAACCGTGTTAAAAGTGATGCTGAAGAAACACAGCATGATGAAGATAAAGCCTCCACTGATGTTGATAAGAAGGATGCTGATGTGACCGGTGGAGATAAAGATAAGAAGGGGGAAAAAGAGAAGGAGGAAAACAAGAAAAGTGGACAGGTGGAAGAGGACAAGAGTTGTGAGAGCGAGAGAGATGTTGAGGATATAAAGGACAAAAACAAAGAAGAGAAGAGCAAAACAGAAGACAAGGCAAAAGAAGCCGAAAAAGATGAAAATGTAAAAGACGCAGAGAAGAAAAAACAAGTCAAGGAAGTGGACGTAGAGACGAAAGACAAAGGACAGACTAAGGAGCTAGAAAAACAAGGAAAGCCCAAAAGAAAGAGCGGTCCTCCCTCCTCTTCTCTCTCTCGACCGAGGCCCTCTGCACGCTCAATTAGAGCATCTGCAAGAAACGACATCATCGCCAAATTCCAAAAAGGTGCACCAGAGTAAGTTACTGTATAATACCCAGTAGCTCACATTGGTTTACAAAGTGGCAGTAAAATAAGGTCTGATATATGAAAACTGTGCATTTTTAGGACACCAATTCCCCGCAACTTCAAAATTCAGAAGTCGGCTGGAGCTGCGGCTGCAGGAGCTTCAATCAAACAGAAGATTCTTCAGTGGTGTCACAACAAGACTCGCAACTATGAGGTCCGTTTAGCACATAATCTTCATCAGAATCAGCAAATTCTCAGAATAATCATGTAGATTTGGGACCAGAGCATTGACAAAATAACTTAAATAAGCCCTTGTGTAGATATGCTTTGCTCTGATGATCATCTTCCATCCTTTGACCTTCTAGGGTGTCAGCATAGAAAACTTCTCATCATCCTGGAGTGATGGGATGGCGTTTTGTGCTCTGATCCATCGTTTCTTTCCGGATGCTTTTGACTACAGCTCCCTGAATCCAAAGGAGCGGGAGAAAAACTTCACGCTGGCCTTCCAAACTGCAGAGTACGGAGTATTAAACTCTTGCCCCTAATTTTCTCAAACCTGCATTTGAGCAAAGGGAAAGGACACTTTGAATAGGCTATGCTGGATTTAGCTTTTCATGCAATTTGCAGGTTAAACGTTTATTCTTGTTTTGCAAATTTGAAATGACTATAACAAAAATTTAATAAGATGGCCAGATGGACTTTTACTCTCTCTGTATGAGAAGTGATGACTTGCTTTCCTGTATATGATGTTATTATATGTACCAATCTGTCTCACTCTCTCATTTTCTCTCCTCTGTCCCCTTATCATGTCCCTCCATGGCAGGTCCCTGGCTGACTGCTGCCCTCTGCTGGAAGTGGGTGATATGCTCATGATGGGTAACAACCCAGACCCGATGTGTGTGTTTACATATGTCCAGTCCCTCTGCCACAGCCTCTCCAAAATAGAGAAAGAGAGGAAGGACAAAGAAATGGAGAAGAAAGAAAAGACTGGGGAGGAAGGAGAAGAGAAGGAGAAAGGAGAGGATGCAGCAGGGGAGGTGTCACCCAAGGAGGAGGAGAGAGAGTCTGCTGAGAATGAGACGATGGAGAGCCAAGAAGAGAAAGCGGAAAACGTTTCAGATACAGAGGGAGCTGGCGCGGAAGAAAATGCTCCAAACAGCTGTGAGATGGAGGGAGACGGAGGAATTGAGGCAGAGTCGTAGAAATATACTGACAAAAGAAACAGAAAGAAAAGACCAAAAGATACTTAAAGGTTGATGTATAACAGGAAGAAAGTCTTAGTTTGGTGATGGACTGACTACCAGGACAATTCTAAGAAGGCACATCAGGTTGACTCTCAACTCAAACGTTGGCAATGTGATTTTACAATTAGCTGTATGTTTGAAAGTGTGAGTTAATGCATTGTTTTTTCATTGCTGTGTTGTTGTATATGTTTTTGTTTTGAGCACATAAAGCTGGAATGTCCAATTCTTCCATTTGCTGTGAATTAAATGATGGACTTATGAAATGGAAAGTGGACTGTGCAACAGGAAAATATTTGGGTTCAAAGAAAATGTGGTGCTTAGCCAAGATAAATGGAATGTATTCCTGCAACAGTAACCTTCACAACTGCAAAAAGTTGAGACACAGTAGTAATTTATATCATCCACATTAAATTACACTTTTTAGATGGGCATAATATGAGAAACATGAGTTAAAAGGTCATTAGGCTAATTACATCTGTGAGAGGGTTTGCTTGTTGTGAATCTATTATAGACATTGAGCCAATTAAGGCTACTCTTTTGTATATCCTATCAATAAGAAAGCTATTGTTGTAGGCCTATGTGAGCTATGTTGTTCAAGGGACGATCAGAGTGATAGATAACATTTGCACACCTTTTAGAAAACCATTTGAACAAAGATCTGTTTAAATCTAAGGACTAGCAACAAGCAAATGAATAAAATGTTAAATCTGCATTAAAAAAAAAAAAAAACTTTTTAAACATATGATTTAAAAAGCTTTTTTAAATTAGGTCTAACGTTTTAATTTGTTAACCTTCTCTCCCTTGTTAAATCAATCTTTTTAATTTAGTTTATAGATTAAAATATAACTGATTTTTTGGTTGATTATTGATAAATGATGTTTACTGTTGTTATTATTACTGTATTGCTTTTTGACTCTAAACGAAATTACAAAAACCTGAGCCAGGACATCGACCAAAACTGCCCCCGCTTTCTGGGAGTTACGGTAATGAGCGTCATGCTTACAGGAAAGGCCATTGTGTTGTCCCCGTCGGAAGCTAACCTGAAGCTAACCCGCTGATTGTGCCGCGCTCGCTTCCAACTTGTTTCTCGGCGGCAGCAAAGTGAAACATGTCTTCACACATGCCGCCGGGCAGCCTGAACCTGGAGTCCCAGCTTCTGTCCATCATGGACGTGCTGGTGAAGGCGGCGGTGACGGAAATCAGTCAGCTGTTCTCGGAGAGCTCCTCGTCCCTCCGCCTGCATTTAACCCAGAGCCTGAAGGAAAACGAAGCCCTGAGGATGAGGATGAAGGTGATGAGGAGTGAGCTGTTCTCTCTCAGACTGCAGACCAGGACGAACCGACCGGCCTTCCGCTTCTCCCCAGCCAGAGGAACTATCACCAAAACACGAGCTAAATCACATGGTAACGAGTACTTTTACTTTAAAATACCTTCTCGAGAAACAAGTAACGTAACGTCCCTCCTCCTCCAGGTTAGTTCACAATGAAAGACACAACGTTACTTTGGTCAAGTTGAAGTTCCCATAAGTGTGTAAAACAGGAATATTTGCATTTAAGGGGTTTTAGTGGGTAAAGCAAAGGTCTGTCTGTCCGTCCATATCCTGAGAACCGTTCATCCGACCTTCTTCACACCTGGCTGATGTTTTGTTGGTGACCAAATGACAAGTAGTGTCGAATTAAGTGTAATTTAAGGACACGTGCAATATTTATAAACTTACTTAGCCACAGAAGCTCGCGCTGTGCAGCAGCGGGGGCGGGGCTTCGAGGCTCTGCCACCTGAGCCAAACATGGGTCACGGACGTCCTCAGCGTACGGACCCCACATCAAGTGTTAATTTAGGAGCCTCAAGCAAACTCTTGTTTCACTTTTTCACCCTTTCACTAACTCCAGAAATGTATAGGCGCAAAAAAAGCCCGTGCAAAGAGAATTTTTCTGCAGGGGCAAAGAGCAATATATATAAATTTACAAAATTATTAGTTAATATCAATCCTTGTTATGAAAGCTAACACAGTTAATGCAAATGTAATCTACTTATATCTAGCATCTGATTGTCGCTTTTTTAGGAGAGCAATGTCGAGCCTGATGTTGCCTTACACTTAAAAAGCATTTTGCAGTCTTTTCCGCACTTGTTACACAGAGCTTATCATTAAAACACCCATACTGGATTGGTAACACATATCAGTGTCAGCACTTGAAGAGAGATAGTTGCATCCTAAGTTTACACTCGTAGTTTCATCCTCCATTGTGGAAATTGGACAGTAGTGTGTGTGAAATCCGAGTTTCACCACCGACTATGTCATCTTTGTTGAGGACCGCCTTTGCTGGTACTGAAATGCATAAATTTAGTCGTGCCAACCAGGAGCTGGTGCGGGTTGCTGAGCCATTCACGTGCAGCTGAGTCAAGATGAGACATGAATGCATGCCAGTCAAGCAAAGCCGCAAAGGGCACCAGGCCTACTGACAGGCAACACTGCGGATTGTTAAAATGAGGGCAAAGGAAATGCCACAGTTAGGGGTCAAGTGCAAGGTGCATGACTTTCATAAGGAGTACCCTGTTCAGTGAGAGGAGTGCCTCACAAAGAACGCCGAACACCATGAGGAAGTGCACCTTGTGTGATTGCAGCCAAGCAGCAATGACAGGAACAGTCTCTTGTGCAGCATGATGATATAGACCTCTTTTGACAGGAGCTTCATGTTGATTACATGCAGACGCTGAGCGTGACCTCACTGTTTCAGTGTCTAAAACGCCCCCATCATAGTGCCTTTGTATAGAAAGAGAAATGGAAAAAATTCCGGAGCCACTCACGTTAGACTGACTTTATTTATGACTCCACGAATCCCACGAAGTCTGGTTCAGTCCCACCACTGCCTCTAGGAGCTATTATGGACCTTTTTCTCAGGTCTTTGTGAATGAGATCAGAAACTATAACAATGTTCTTACAATGGCAAGTAGTGGTGTTAAGGTGATACCTCTGCCTTGCCAAGGTACACAACTTTGCCACTGCAGATGTATTGCTCCAGACCCAAGGTGGCTCATTGTCGTTCTTTGTATGACCGGTTCTCACAAAAGCTGCAATTATCAAAATTTAGACAGAAAATGAGTCTTCCAAGAAAATTTAACTTTCTCCATGTAATTATTACAGTGCATCTAATTTACAATTTGATGGTGTGGATACTGAAAAGCTGTGTCCGAACTTAGGGGCAGCATCCTCAAAGGATGTATTTGTAGACTGAGTGCGTCACTGCGGCGCGTCCGAGGCTGTCAATGCCTCCTTCAACTGTGGCTGTCAAATCCCCCAACTTATCCCAAGATTCATTTTGTGCTTTAGACGATCTTTTTTTTTTCCCATGCAGAATTAACAAAAGAAGCAGCCACAGTTGGAGGAGTATGTCTTTAAATGTAAGTGTTGAAATAATAACAAAACATTTTCAGGTCCTTCATTACATGCACAAAAGTTAACTTGTGTCTGTATTCAGAGGATGCAGCCCCTGAATTTGGACACAGTCATATTACACGAACGGCCTCCTACTTATCTGTGAGCATCAGTTGTTGTCAGTGTGTGTCTTTGTCTTTCCTCTAGTTGTCATTGACCCGCCTGTGGCTCAAAAGACTGTTGGGGAAGCTGCTCCTGTTTCTCTGCAATCAGAGAACCAGACTTCCTCCTCTGCCACTCAAGTGAAGGTAAACACAGCACATGCAGTACATGTACTTTCACTTACTAACAGTTTTGTTTTAAATGTTGTTTGCTCATGCATTATGTGTCTTAGGGTGCAGATGTGGAGCCCTCAGATGTGATCCTGATCAAAGATGAAGAGGATGTTGGAAAATGTGGGCCAGTTTTAGGTTTGTAGGCTGTTTCTCATTGTTTACCTGCATTTAACTCACAATTCTGATGTTGTGGACAGTATTACACATTACTGCATCTATGCATCACTCCTACTTATCCTCACCATTACTGGTCCAGAAATTATTTCTTTTTCTTCCCTCTAGTTGTCGTTAGCCCGCCTGTGGCTCAAAAGACTGTTGGGAAAACTGTGTCCGTTTCTCTACAATCAGAGAACAAGACTTCCTCTTCTACCACTCGAGTGGCGGTAAATAGGCTGCTGTGCATACAGTAAAAGTACTTTCACTAACTGTTAAATTTGAGATTTTGTTCACGCATCCGTATTCTTAAGTGTGCAGATGTGGAGACACCAGATGTCATTCAGATCAAAGATGAGGACGACGTAGGAGAATGTGAGCCAGTTGTGGGTAAGAAGGCTGTTTGTAACCATTTAATAACTGGTTGAAATTCTGTGTATTGTTTATGAAAACACAAACAGGTCCTTAACTGAGCGATTGATTAGATTAGATCATTGATTAAATTCCACTCGTTTTTCCTCTCTTATTTTTTTTTGGCACCTGAAATACATATCAGCAAGACCAGATCGAAAGCTGCTGATATTATGTCACTAAATCAACTGTATGACTCACCGTGTTCTTTGTAATGAAGGAATATATCAATAGACGCAATAGTGTGACTCTTATGTGATTGTTTATTGTTGGCGCAAAGCCAGGTATGATATCATGCAGTATTGTCAGCTGTACACATTCATTGTTGGTTTAGTCTTTTCAGGAGGTTTGACATAAAGAATGAACAGGGAAACAAATTAGTAGAAAATAGACAATTCAAAACATGTGTCTGTCAAAGATGAAGAAATGTGATTCAGAACTTGAAGACATTTATTCTGCCTCAGACACTTCAAGGTCACTGTATAAAATATAAATGTAGAAATAATATCATATCAAATATTATTTTAACTACATAGATCCTTAACTGCATATCTGGTGCTATGTTTATTGATAAATAAACATAACTTTTAACGTGGCGTCAGACTACAGGAAAACCGGGCAGATTCTGAGAAAGATTTGTCCCTCCTGAAAATGGCCTGGGTGTTCCCGAATCAAGACTAGTGAGAACAGATTTTCTCCTCAGACAATGTGCAGTCTTCTGTGCACCGAGCATTAGTCAGTACTTGACAATCAGACTTCGCTGAAGCCACTTTTAGCTTCTTTAAACAAACTTTCTCCCTTTATTGCCACATGTCAAAAATCTGACATGTAAATCAGGGTGGAGGTTTCACATATTCCTCAGTTTATAATGGCATTTTGTTGTGTTTTTCATGTAGCTCAGGATGACTTTGAAAACCATAGCACACGATGTGGTGTCGACACAGAGACTCCTTTGTCCTCCCTGTCAGGTAATCATGAGGAACTGAGAATTGTGAGTGTTCACGGGCGAGGAGAGGGACCCCTGCAGGCCACGGGCGACACCCTCTTTACTGCCTCCGAACTCCAGGCTTTTAGCTCTCTTTCGCCTGACCACAGCATCACCCATGACAGCCTCCTCAATTTCACCACTGGTGCCAGTGACAAATCCCTGATGAGAGGGATGCAGGATAACAGTGCTGGACTGGCAAGAAATAGCCACCTGGAAAGAAATCACTCCACTCAAATGACCTCAGCAGCACTCAATCCTGCAATGAAAAAGACAGTAATAGGAGCAGATGGTCATCTGGTGCACGCCAGTAATATGAGCCAGTTCCCCCAGCAGCAAAACGTCTTCCCTCACAAATCCCTGGACTGCAGCTTCTGTGGCGAGCGCTTCCACAGTCGTGAAGACCTGATTGTACACAGGGCAACTCACACCGGGGAGTCGCCGATTCCCTGCTCCTTTTGCGGCAAGTCGTTTGTCAACAAGACCACTCTGACCATACACATGCGCATTCACACAGGGGAGAAGCCGTACGCATGTACTCAGTGTGGGAAACGCTTCACGCAGAACGGCAGCCTGAAGATCCACCTGAGGACTCACTCTGGAGAGAAGCCGTACACCTGCAATCAGTGTACCGCCAGCTTCAACAACCCCAGCAACCTGCGCAGGCACATGATCACACACAACACTTAACGGACTGCTATGAGAAGGAAAGATGCAGCGTTTTTTAAGCATGTTATTTTTACTGACTCATGTGGCAGTGTGTATATGGGCAAAGTGTGTTTTCTGTGGCTGTACCTCATGGTCTTGTTCTTTTTATGTTTTATCATTTTGCCACTGCACAAAGAACCTCTTGACAATTTCCCAGTAAAATGAATGGACTGTTGTTCAAAATAAGGACACAAACAAGCATGATCTCTGTTTTATGAGATGAGCTTCATCCTTTTTATTTATATATTTTTTTAAAAAGCCAGCTAAAGGACAAAAGTGTTCAGGACTAAAATGTCTTTTTTTTTTTCCTCCTCTGGCTCGAGTGACTTTTTTTTTTTTTTTACACTGTATGAAAAGCAAAAAACAGGGATGCATCCCATTATGCCTCCACCTCATTTCAAATTTGGTAAATGGCCAGTATTTTATTTTACCCTGACATTACCTCTCCAAATAGTAAACAACAGTAGCTTAATGCAGGATAACTAATACATTTTTGTGTTAACAGCATTTATTAGTGTTTATTGCAGTTGCTATCTTATCTTCTTTGACAGCATGAGCCCTTGTTAGTTGTAACTTTAACGTTATTACTGGAGGAAACCCTGTACACAAAGAGAGTAACATGGAGGGCTAATTATGCAGTAACACGGTACAGTTAAGGATGAGTAATATGGATAAAAATGTGTTTCATCACAATATACGAAATGATTAAGGGAGTTTCCCTGTAAGGTTTGCGAAACTTTATTTGCCAAAAAAAATCATGAAAGAGAGTATCTGTGTTTGGTTAATAGAATGAACTAAATGCCTGACACATTAAGGTATTCACATGCAACAGTCCTGTCTGTCCAATTTTGTTACAAACCAGCACAGATCGATAAATGCAGTTATGACATGGTTCACACATTTCTGTTGTGGCACCATTTATATGATATCACCACAGAGACCATCTATGCTGTAGATCAATAAAGGCTATCAGATAGTACTACATGAAGTGTTCAGAGTTTGCAGAGGAGCAAGCAGCTTAGCAGTTTCTAACATCACACTCCGACAAATATTCACAGATGTACCAATGAAACTGCAGATTTGGACTGATTGCCTTAATGTATTCTCAGAGCATACCTGACCTAAGGAGATGGCCATTTGCCTGTATGTGTGTTTCATTTAAAAAAAACCTACCTCTGAAGTCATCTGCACAGCAGCTCTTTTTTCTTTCGTTCTTTTTCTTTTTTTTTTTTTACTTCCTGCGTAGTTTAAGACTGGGCAATAATCATTACAGTGTGATTTATGTCAGTTGTTTTGTAATCTGGATTGAATAAATAAATAAAACTAAAGTGAGTTGTTGTTGTTTTTTTGCAGCTTTCAACGTGTGTCAAGTCTATTATAATTTTCAACTGTAGAGTGCAGCATTGTTTTTGTTCTCAGTGATTGCTGTGACTCAGATTTATTCGCTGTAGACCTGTGGGGGACTCGGAAGGAAACGGGGAAATTCCTTGCATTGTTCATCTTTCCACTCTGCCGACATTAAAGCATTGTTTATCAGGCTTCTAACAGAATTCAGCAAAAATGTCTTTAAAATCAAAAACTAAAAGATCCATCGTACAATAATTACTGTAAAATCTGTGAAATTCAGAGGAACTGTAGCCTACATTCTAACAGTTTGGTGGTGCTCCAGCGTGATCCCTGTGTGGTTCAGGTCAAGCATGAATCATATAAATCAAGTGATTGCAGAAGCTCTTAGCCATCAAGATATTTACTGATGGGTTTGGTCACATGCGGAGGATGTGATGGTCCCTGGTGGTGGTTTTATGTGCCAATAGTCTTGTCATGTTTGTGTGGAATGCGATTGTACTTCCTCAAGAAATGCTGCTTCCTCTCAGACTATTGTTCTTGGGCAATCAATGAAATGACATCAGTGTGTGTATGTGAGGCAGAGGGAGCGACCGAGGGAAATAAATGGGAGGAGATACGAGTGGGTGGGTGGTAGCCTACTCATTCTACCTCTGCCACAGAATTTAAATCCCCTACTCCTCTTTTACAATCATATGCTTGCTCATCACAGCCCGTGTGTGTGTCATCTCTTGGCTTGAACTGAAAGGCTTTATTGTCAGTCTGGCTGCTGGTTTGTGAACAGCTGGGTCTGTCTGGAAAACTTGTGACAAACACCTGTATGAGAGGAGGAAGTTTGCGTGCGCCGTCTTTACGGTAAAGCCGCTTGTTGATCCCGCCCTCTCTTTGATAGAAAACTCGGTGATGTCGCTTCGTCTTTAACGAGCTTGACCCAGAACCCAGGGAAGTAGGGGAACACAGGGGAGAAAACACACCAAAAACGGACTAGTCTGGAAGGGATTGGGACAGGCTTTCCACAAGCAGGTGAGCGAATTCATAAATGATTCCAGATGGTTGATATAACGGAGGCGGCGTTTTTTTTTTCCATAGATAGTGGGTGCACTGCAGCGTTGGCAAGGAGTGGTCACATCATCGACAGATCAGCAACACGACTCTCCGAGGCTAACGTTAGCTAGCGATGCTAAGTTTAAAAGTTCATGCCGTGACCCTTGGTTCCGTCGCCCATTGTTATAACTGATTCAAAAGAACTGCTAATACCAACGGCTTAGTGAGGGAGTACCGTCTAAATTAGCTTAAAACGCCTTTTAGCTAAACACACGCTAACTCCAGCTCCTGTGGCTAATCTGTGTTTGCTATGCTAACGCTAGCCTAGTTGTTGGCACCGCTCTCAGTCGCCTATGTGGGTTATTGTGATGCTAACGTAGCAAGACAGCCAAACCAGGTCATACGGGTGCTGAGCGAGCATTTTAGCCAACTGGGCTGATTTGATCTCCAACATTGTCACTTATGTGGGCAGCAGCGGTAGCACAAGCACAGAGAAACTCAACGCTCAAATACGCGAGTCTTTGTTCGTGAGAGTCATTTTAAACCAGTGTCCTTTTGTTACTGCCTCTATGTTAGGCTAGTGCAGCCAGCTCTGCTAGTCGCCCTTGCCCTAGATTTCCATATTACGTTAGCAAATCAATTCATGATAGTCTATGGGATTTGCTGGATCAGGACAATGCTAACTGCTAGCAGCCCCATATGGTTCAGGGCAAGTTATGCTTGGAAGTGGAGCTTTTAAATTAAACAGGGAACCTCGGCTGACATGATAAATGTGATGATCAGGCGGTTTACAGTGGTGAAGTTGACTTGTGTGGTTCCCTATTAATATGAACATTTCCCGTGGTTAGACCCAGTTAATGTTGTTGTCTCCTTTTTTAAGCGTCTTTCTGTCGCAAGCACTTTTATCAGTGTAAGCAGATAAGCAGATTCCTCCAACTCCACGGTTATCACTGGTAAAAGAGCCCGGGAGAGAGGAGTAAGTAATAGTTAGCGTAATTTGAAACCTCTTTGCTTATTAGGCAAGACATTTATACGTTGAGACTGTTTTGTGTATTTAAGCCCGTCTTTATGAAGTCGGTTTTCCAGTTGCAGCCTCTCATCAGGGCTGGGAATTTTAAGTTTGTAAACCTGTTGGGTGGGTCATGTGTGAACTTGTTTGGTTAGGAAAACTTCTGGGTGGGGAAAACTGTCAGCTTTAGTGTGAACGTGTAAACTAGCTTTATTTTTTTCCTCTTGTAAACATTTGTTTTAATGCAGGTAAGTACTGCAGTGTGGGTTAGTGCCTACCCTGTGGGCTTCAGGACTACCTTGGTCTGTGTTTAAACAGTAGGTGTGCAGGTATCACAGGGCTGATTTAATGTTCTGCAGGTGCTACCACTAATAATACCATGTGTGACTCTGAACACCCATGTATCAGCCTTTCCTGACTCCAAGTAATTGTTTGATTGTTGATGCATGCTCCCAACGCCGACTGCAATTGTGTCTGCTCTCTTGAGGTGTGCAGGTTAATCCACAGAGGCTGACCTGTGTGTGTGTGTCTACGTATGTGCGTGCATGTTAACATCATGTGTGTATGTGTTAGGAGGTAAGTGGATTAGTGGGCTAAAGCTGCAATCCCATTACAAGCCACGCTCAACTCAGACCATTGCTGATAGCATCGCAATGAGTTACTAGCAAACTAAAGTGTGAGTTACCTCAAGATGGGTGAACAGATGTGCTTTTTGACAGTGACTGAGTTGTTTAAGTGGGAGTCTTGGCTGCTGGTGACAGGTGTAGGCTCATGTTGCATTAACTAGAGTTTCATTAAGCTGACAAAGACTGTACTGTTGGTAATGTTTGTAGGATCACATGTGTCCTCTTACAGGGTTGAGTGAGTCATGCTGACTGATTGCTGCAGAATCAGATGTACATGAGTGACTTGCAGTGCGTCAGGGCCTGATCAGATGTTTGAGGAGTGTGTGTTGTGTTGTTGACCTCAAGGCACTGTGCTCAACGTTATGATCATTTGTTTCAGTCACGTCTGGGTTAAGCAGAACTTAGATCACAACATTTTCTGTGTGAAGTGAATGAAGACTCAGGATCAGAGTGTATGACAAACAGGTGAAGTCCTAATTTAATAGAGATTTTTATTTTTTGCTTTAAGTGTGTTTTGCTGCTTTTCCTTTTCTTGCCTTGAATTAGTCTGGGAAAGGTTTTTATGTTAGGAGAGTAACATGATTCAAAAAAGAAAATCTTTTTATGATCTTTTAATGTGTAGTTTATATCCTTGAATTAATGTCAGAAAAAACTCACTAATCAGATACAAAAAACTGTCATAGAGAAGTGACTTATTGTTTTAGCCCCTCAAAAAAAAGAGTGTGACGATCCTAGGTGATGGGAGAATCCGAATTTAGTAACTAAAT
>JAPXVT010000030.1:6144893-6155724 GCA_029823135.1 Acanthurus reversus | reverse complement strand
TTATTATTATTATTATTATTATTATTATTATTATTATTGTTTTGACGACATCCCTTCAACAGAAATGTTCTGTTATGACACCACAAGCCATGAAGCCCCAAATATAATATGAATACATTTTATTATATTATATTATTGTTATTATATTATTATTGCTTTTCACAGTTGTGAATTATTTATTTTTAAAAAACTGTCAGGGTCAAAGTGATTATTTGTTTCCTTCCGTGCAAGACGGCCAAATGCTTATTAGCTAACAGTAGGCCTATAATGACATCGGTGCCACGTGGTATCTCTTACGTCTTCAGTGACCAAGATCAAGTGATCAAGTGGTCCTTTAAGTTAGACCTTTAAAATAAATTTTGAGGACAGTTACATACCTTATCTTAACTGTAGTTCTTTCTTTAAAATTCACAATGGCTTATTACATATCTACATCTATAAGTTAATATTTAAGGTGTACGAGGACAATCAAACAAAACAAAAGAAATAAAGTTTACAGGCATTTTAATTGGACATGTGAGCCTGCTGTTGATGTGGTAAGAGAGAAAACACAACTCACACATCTAAATTCACTGACAAGTTGTTTCCTGTCCTGTTTTCATGTACACCAGAGATTTGAGAGAGAGATCGTCACACATATATATTGTTAAGAAGCTTTTTCCTGGGAACAAAATCCTTTGTTATTTTGTTAATGTTGCTCATTTTTAATAAAAAAGGTTTCAAAACGTTATTAGAAACGCACTGTGAATTAATGTAAAATCTTGCAGCTGCCTCGGCTCGTCCTAGAGGCTCAAACTTGAGATGCTTTGCTTTCCAGCACACTGTGTTCTGTGTGTTCATGATACATTAATGCTCCAATCTGGCTCAGCACCTTTGTTGGGAAGATTTCACTTTGTTCCTTCGTGAACATGAATGATGGTCAGGATGCTGTGTTTTGTGTTAATTTTCTAAAGCTCACAGTGAGGTAATGAGGAGTAGCATCTGGGTGTATAGCTACAGATTGTGAGCCAACACTGTCAGCTCTGGGACAAACTCCTCTGAGTATCTCTGCCATGTGTGCATTTGTATGAACATGTCCGGAAGCGGTGAGACAAAAGCAGAGAGTTTTATTTAGATATTCCTTAATTCTTCATTAGACCTGTGAGAAGAACCAGCCTGGACTTGGCAGCTTTTTCACTGAGAAAACCCCCAGATAATAATAATTAACTATTGATTTGAATTTGAAAAGGTTCTCAGTTGTACTTTTTATGCATCTTAGTAGACATTATATTAATCAGTCCTGCAAGTTTTTCTTTTAAGGGATGCATTCAGCCATCACTGACCGTTTTAAAGGATTTTTCTGAAAATAAATTAAGCCTTAAGCTCATTTTCACCTCCACACGGATGAAATTAATTGTGAATGTGTTTAAACTTGTCTCAGGAATATCTCTGCAAATCCACTTTGAAATATTAATTTTCTTGAAGTTTAAATCCTTTTTAACCCCTTTTACTTGTTCATGACAGGGTAAATATGATGTAATACGATCTCCCATCCCAGTCAGAGGGCCCTCAAAGAATTAAAATGTGAGGTCTCTGTGGGTTTATGATGTAAGCCTTAAATATAGACAGGAAGCATATCATTGACAAATCCATCTGCCAGCTTAATTATTTGTTTTGTTGATGGTTAGAGGAATGTGTGTTTGTTGAGCCTCACAGATGAAACCAACATAAAACTGAATATTTATGAGATACTTGCTGACAAATATTTAATTATCAGGGATAAACACGATTAAGTGGAAAACGAGATGCTGTAGGCCAACTAGGGAAAACAAAGTGTCGAATGCCTTGGTTTCGTAGTATTTGTAGGATGGTTCATTTTTTCAAAATGCTCTTTTCTGTGCATTTTGACCTTTTGTCCACGCACAAATGTAGTTTTTAGGTCGTTGATAATGGATCTTTTGGAAAACTCCAGCATGGGTGAAATTCTGAAACGTCATTTGTAGTGTAGACAGGGACGATTTCAGCACGTGACTCCAGGTTTGTGGCCGTTATCGCTTTTATTTATGTTGCTGGTGCTAACTTTGCTAACAAGACTTTTTTATGTGTTAACACATACTGTAAATGAACAATTCCTTCAATTTGTTGAGGAACAGAGGTGTCACAATGTTCTATGAGGGTCATAGTCTGAACTCTCACAACAATGTGCACACCAACAACATTGCTGGTCTTGCATGAGAAACATTAGCATCTCTTTTTGCAGTTAGCCTACTGTTAATAGCATTTTTCAGGCTTCTGATGAGTAAGTATGGCTTTAGCTTCAAGGTTATGTTGCCACCTGTTTTTTTTTCATGCTCTTGACAGCCCTTATTGTATTTTTACATCTTCATCTGGAGAATTATTAAACACAGTGCATTTACAGATGGGATTGTTTTTTGAAAAGGACAGAAGGAAAAAACACTTTTTAAAAAATACCCACGTACGCTTCGTGTGGATCAGACCAAAGTTAGAGGAGGAACTGTATGCACGACCACACACACTCATCTTATCGGCATAACTAACAGAGTGTGATATATACTGTAGTCTGAGTTTTGCATTTTTGCACAAACTGCATGATCACTCTCTCTTTCAGCCTCTTTCCTGTCACCTCATCTTTTCATCCTGCCTTTTCACCCCTCCATGTCCTCTCCTCTCTATTCTCTTCTATCTCATCTCTCTCTTCTCCACCATATCACTCATCCTGTCTGCATGTCCAATGCAATCTCTCCATCATTAACCCCCCCAATCTATTTCTCCTCCTCCCATCTCTACATCCTGTTGCCCTCTCTGCCCTCACTCCCTCTACCTCATCCATCTTCCTGCCCTTCTGACTTTCTAGTCCCTTTCTCTTTCACCCCATCTCATACCTTTCTTATCACCTGTTTGCTGTCTGTCTGGTTAGCAGAGCAGTTAAATTGTCACTGACACACAGACAGGGATGCATATGAAAGTGCAGGCACAAACACTTCTTCTTGCTCTGCCTCACAGTCTCCCTTAACCTTTATTTCTCTTCTTCTCCATCATCTGTCAACCTCTGGAGAAAAGGGATATAATTAAAGTCAACACAGTATAATGTTATAACCTATTGATTTTGTCTCCCTAGTCTGTAATTTGCATTATACCCCTTCAAATTGCTCCTGTCGGTGCTGCAGTTGTTTCCAATATACACACTGCTATCTGTGCCTGCCTGCATTTATTATTTTTAGGCAAAGTTTTGAAAAGCCACCAAAATAATCCAAGTCTTGGTTTGTTTCTCTCGGTTGACTTGATACAAACAGTGCCTCCACGTATTGAAAATGAGACAAAACAAAACAGTACAGACCTACAAAAGCATCTTAATGTAAAATATACGTTCAAGAGAAACTCGTAGGAATCTTTAGAGATTTGATTAGCACTAGATTAAGTTTCTTTCAGCATTTGCTGGCTATGCATCATTCTTTGTCCAGGAATGAAAACAGAGAAATGCACTTAGCAATTCTCTTCCGCATCACTAATAACCAAATGCCCACAACAAGCTCCCTATACATCAAAGCACTGTGACATAATTTATTCAACAGTGTACTTCCCTTTCTGTAAGTCCAATATTTATCAATGTCCCTTATATTTCTCAAGCAAATTTAACCAAATTTTAAACTTTAGGAGTGGCCTCAAAAGCAGCTAAATAAAAGCGACCAAGATTATTTACTTAGTCTTTGTCTTGTTGTTTTTGAGCAAATGAAATTCTGTTGAAAGTGTAACACAGACACACGCACACACACCACACACACAGGCATATGTGCCCATATTTTCTCTTCTTATTTTCTCTCATTGAGATTGATTTTTTGAAACGACTTTTAAGGTTATATAAATGTTAAGTGCACAGGTTCCATATATCCACACTCAGTTATGGATTCGCACACATTTGCTTGTGCTTTCTCTCACACACACACAAACACACACACAAACACACACACACACACACACACACATTCATAGATGCACAGGAGCAGCATTAGTGTATAAGAGAAGGGTTATTGCAATATAATCCCATATTAAAGCTACACTAGCCATTCTGACTGTTGGTTCAGAGGCTTTTAATAGCCATCGGCCAACACACACCCGTACACACACGTAAGTAACTCGCCAGAAGCGTTTGCAATCCTTGTTAAAAGCAAAAGTTGTAATTAATGTTGCATGATAAAACACTCAGTAAATATGCACAGCATGCGTACATGGTCTGAACACAAATGCACACAGACATAATCATATGCATCAAATCTTACTGTGACAGATGGATGGGATTACTCACCTGCCACACACACACTCACACACACACGCGCGCATGCAAACAGCCTCCCAGAAGTAGAGGTATACACACTTCAGCTACTGAGTCTGAAACAAGACGTCCAACAAAAACCAAACACTATTTTGTAATTTGTGTGTGTGTGTGTGTGTGTATGCGTGTATGTGTGGTCCTGAGGTTAAGCTTGAAAATTTTGTTCGTTTTGTCCAATTGGCTCGCTGTCGCTTCCTCTCATACAATCAACATTACCTCCATCATACAGTGCAGTCTGACCACAGTCTTAAATCTTGAATGAACTGCTTTGGAAATAAAGTACCAGCTGTGAACTGCGGGGCTGAGAGATTCCTCAGACAGTCATAATAAAGCATCTTTACCAAAAGAAGAAAAACATTTCAGGTTTTCATGCAATCACTGACATGCACACTCGCTGAACAGACACATGTCTAGTCTTCTCTAACTGTGTTTCAGTGCTTTTTCAGACACTTACCTTTTCTTGTCCTCCTCTTTGGTCCGCATGCTTCTCCTCTCCCCTGTTCTCAATGTCTCTCTCGTCTCTGATAGTCCTTCAGTCCTCAGTAGCTCTCTCCTCAGACTCTTTACCGCTCTCTATCTCTCTCTCCGTCTCATTCTGTTGCTGCTGATCCTCGCATGCTCGCAGAGCCCAGTGATCCTCCCGCCCTTCTCTCTCTTTCTCTCTCTCTCTCTCTCTCTCTCTCTCTGCCTCTCTCTAATCTATCTCTATATTTTCTACACCTACTGCTTTTCTCACTCACTCTGTCACTTTAGGTTTACTGTCATTCATTCCTCCACCATCTCTCTCTTTCTTCATCATTATTTCACCTCTTGGTCAGTGGTTAATCCAGTGCCATGCCCTGGTTTTGTGTGTGTTTGTGTGTGTTTGTGTGTGTGTGCCTGCATTGACCCTGGCATGGTGGTAGACCCAGTGAAACTTTGGCAGCATAAAAGTGTCTGCTCCCGGGAGTTGAGCCAGGACACAAACACACACACACACACACACACACACACACACAGAACATGCAGAAACACACACACTCTTGCTTCTACCAGGGACTTTATTTATATCTTTGCTTTTCTGTATGAACCGGTCTACTATTTTGCCCCCACCAACTCTCTCCCTCTCTCTATCTCGCTCTCTCTCTGTGACTTGTTCTCCCTCCCTTGTAGCCTCACCTCACTCTCCTCTCTGAGCTGCTTTGTCGCCGTCCTCCCTCGTCTTTGCCCCACTTCAGTCTCCCTTGCCGTTCTTTCCTGTTCTTTTTATCTTCATCTCCCCTCCTCAACTCATCCTCTATGGGTGTCTGTCCCACCTACCTCACTCCCTCTATCTCACTCTCTCTCCTCCTCTGCTCCCAATCACAGACGCTGAGGATGTTGACTTCTTTCTTGAGGCAAACGATCAAAAAAACAAGATAAACTGAATAGAAAGTGAGATTAAACGCTGCATGACATCAGGTTCTAATTATGCCTAATTATGATTGCTTTGTCTTTTGTGCACAGTCAGGAAGTGTGTGTTTGAAAATTAATTTCTTCGTTCGTCACGCTTCAAGGAAGATGAGAACATTTAGCTGGTATTCACATCTTTTTCATGCAAATTTAGGAATTTGGCCTTTTTAAGGAAAGGTTGATGTCAGTATTAGTGTACTTACAGTTATGAAAGAGCAGTTGGCACAAATGTAGTAAAACTGTTGTGTTGTTCATGTAACTGTGTTTTGAATTATGATCACTGTCAGTGTGTGTGTGCGTGTGTGTGCGTGTGTGTGTGCGAATGGACAATAAATTACCTGTGAGTTACTGTGTGTGTTTGTGTATGTGTGCAGGTGTCTGTGTGCGTGTGTGTGTATGTGTGTGTGTTCCCGATGCAGCATCCATGTGAATGTCTCTGAACACTTGTCCCATCTGAAAATAACCAGTGATATATGCGCCACTGCAAAGTGGTTGACTCACCTTGTGTTGTGTTTCATTTGACCTCTGCAGAGACGAGGGAAGAGTATGTGTGTGTGTGTGTGTGTGTTTGTTTGTGTGTGTGTGACCATGTGAATGCGTTTGTGTACATTACATAAGCAGTCAGGGTGCAGTGCAACACATGAGGACTTTTAAAATGATATATTTTTGCACAACAACATAAGACTTAGCTGTGAAGCAGCTGTGAAATCTTTTTAACTTGATTTTGAAATGGAGGACAAGAAGAGAAGCACAGCATTGTCTCCTCTCCTCCATTCATTATTAATTTTGCCTTGACCTCTCTCCCTCTCTCTCCTCTTTCTTCCCTATTTGTATCAGCTGATTGTGTCTCTTTGTACTTGACTGGGAAATGGGACTCTGCGGACACATTGATCTGTTTTCTGAACAGTGATGAAGCGCCCATGTCCACGTCCACACGGAAAATCACCTCATGCACGCATGTAGACACCCTTGTTACCGCTCTCTCTGCCTCAGACAAACACACAGTCCCATCACCCTGACTCACGCGCAACAACAACCCTAATTACAGCTCTGCAAAATCCATCTCTCTTTCATCCCCCCTCCCCGCTTCCCACCTCAGCCCCCAGGTGTCGAAAAAAACATGTGAGTGTGTGTAATGGAAGAGGGGGTCAGAGATGAGCATGTGTCTGTGAAGGTACAGTGAGAGGGGCTGCAGGCTTTCAGTGAAACATGTTCTATTTTAAAAAAAAGATGAGCATCGCTGGCGAGAGCAACGTAATGACTTCCGACCTGGGGGGACACCACAAAAAAGGAAAGGGTGGTGAGGGAGAGCACAGCAGAATGTGGACCGGAAAGAAGTGCTTGTGAAAGGCATTAACAGGACGGATATGGAATCATATGAATGGATGGTTGTTGTTATTAACCTGAGCTTAAGTGAATGACTTCGTGTTTGTCCTCCGAGTAGACAGTACATGTGAGAGCATATAACCAGAGGCCAAAATCCTCCATGTGTGCCCGGTGGAACACAGTTCCACACTAATGAGCGACAGTTATGACTAACATTCCAGAAACCTTTCTTTGTGTTCCTTTGACAGATTAAACCCTGACGCTCTAAGTATTTAAATGAGGGCTTTCAAAGTTAATACTTTAATGCTCCGTCTTAATTTAAAATGAATTACATGTCAGTTATATTTAATTGCATCAATTGTGTTTCACTGTTTATCCCACTGGGCATCTCTTGGGTATAATGAACTTTAAACGGGGAAGTCAAACTTGGCAACATGAAGTGAGTCTGTGTAAGTTTTAACAGAAGTAAGTGGTGAGTTTATTCATTCAGCACAAGGAGCAAAAACGTCACAAGGTGCAAAAAAAGACAAAATACAAAGAAGAGACTGAGGAGTAGACATTCAGTGCAGACACCCAGAGAGAAAAACACAAGGCAAAACAAACAAATTAAATAAGAGCAAGTCATACAAATGAGAATTGAACTTCTTTTAAAAGGGTCCAGAGTTTGGGAGATGCAACCTCAAAAGCACAGTTTCCTTTTGTCTTGAGCCTGAAGCAAGAAACAAACCCGAATCAGATTCCTAGCGGTATCATATGTCTGCTGCTTTGTTCTATACAGCTTGTTTTTTGGAAGAGGAAATGGCATTATCATTCTCTTGAATGAAAAGTTAAATTTATAAGTATTTAAATGCATTTTTGCTCTATTCTGTTCACTTGGGGCATTTGCTGCTACAGCCTCACTTTAACCAGCATCTTTCAGTGGCAAAAGTTAGCAGACAGAAATTGCTGTATTAGTTATCAGACTCCAAGGTAAGCACTGAAGTAAACAAGCCTCGGCAGCAGTGGCACTGCAGTAATGGCATTTTAAATGCAATAACACTGTGATGTTTATCAGAAACTGGCACACGGATTGTGACAGGGAGGGAGTCCATGGAAGAGATTCGCTTAAAAACAAACTATTAAACAACAAAAACTAATGTTTTCGCACTAATGGGGTGTGGAAATGAGTATTATCAGCAATGCATCAATGTGCGGGAAATACATTTTTCAAAGAAATATAGGCAGTTTTTTATAGACAGCCACCGTATATGTCCTTTTACCTGCAAATCACCAAAATCCACATTGACTGCTCTGCCTCTGCTACATGAAATTAATTTAACTTTAATGAACTCCATTAAATCCTACATTTGCATCCTGAGCAGCATGTTGACAACAGACAAAGAGCCTCTGTATGCCCGTTGTGTTTCACTGATCTGATCTGAGCCGAGCTGGATACTTGTTAAGAGTGTTTCCAGGCTGCAATTCCACTTTTTTCCAACCTTGTATTACATCTGATTACAATGCAAGAAGTCATAGATAGCATTTTTTCCTTTTTTTTTCTTTTCTTTTTCTAATCATATGCTGGCAGGTAAGTCAGCTGAGTTTAAATACAATACAAAACTTTCACACTTGGACTGTGAAGGTCGAACAAAAACACTCGTTTTTTTCCCCCTCAGAGCTGTAATTTCAGACAAAAAAAACTTTCACATTTACATGGGCTAATATTATCTGTCAGAGGGCACAAATGCCGACTGTCATCATCCCAAATATATTTGCTATGCCTGCTTTCATTTTCTGTGAAAGCATTCACTTTGTTTTTGGCAGCATTGCAGAACACATAAATCAACCCGCAGATGATTGGCAGTGCAAGTATTCAAACTACTGCTCGATGTGTTGAACCTGTACAGTTTTAATCACCCAGTGACCTTTGACTAGCCTCACCTTCAGGTCAAACTGTTGATTTTTTAATCCCACTTCTGGTAAGTTTGTACAAACAGCTAAATCATAAAGCTGTTTTTGTCGTTTTAAACACTTATAGACAAGCAGCATTATGAACATCGCAGCTTTAGGATTCCTAGCAAGGCTTACTTTAGATTTATGTCATGTCATGCTGGTGCGATTCCAGGTTACCGTCATTGTGATGCAACTCTGAAATTACAGCTGTTAATACATTATTAACAAGGATGGCCAGAGTGAGAGACTGGATGGATAAAAAGAGGAAAAGTGGAGGAGAGAGGAGGAGGAGGAGGAGGAGATGGAGAAGGAGGAGGAGGAGGAGAAGGAGGAGGAGGAGGAGGAGGAAGGGAGAGAAATCCCAAACCGGCATCTGTGTCCTGATTTGTTGGTAATCTCTTCACTGTTGCGTAAGCAAGCCCTGAGCTCCCTTTCTCTCTCTCTCTGTCCGTCATATGTGCAGTAGTTGTCAGTAGTCATCGGCTCATACGTCTCTCATATGTCATGCATGCCATTGCGTGTCATGCGATGTGTTGATTAAACACATTCCTTTGAGAGAACAGTAGATGGCCAGGCATTTGTCCCTTTTAGCGTTTGTGTGTGTTTTAGACGGTGTTAAGGGAGATTGAGAGCATAAGTCCTCAGAGAAGACCTATTACACTGAAGTAGGGCAATACGACACGTGACCTACACTTCAACACACAAACACACTCACAGGCACACACAAACACAGTGAACGTGAAACCAGAAACTACTGAGCTGTAGAGTAGTTTTGGTGAAAGGCTGTGTGTGTTCTTAATCCTATTACTGTTCAACCATTTCACACTAAGGAGGCGAAGAAGGACGAGAGAAGGAAAACGAAAAGAAGAAAGAAATTCGGAGTCGAGTTTATTTATTGTAGGTAATTACAGAATTTAAACCCCTGCTCTCATGTCATGAAAAATGTCCGTGCCAGACAGTGTATGTCCGTGTCTAGCTTTAATTTCAAGTTGATTTTAGTGCTACGATGAAAAAATGACAATCAGTAGAAGTGTTGCTCCCTCATTTTACCCAGTGACTTTGTTTTCAGTAATTAATTGCTACTTTGGGTGTCACACCCAAATGAACTCCAGCACTTTTACGGGTGAAACAAGTGAAGGGAACATGAATGTGGGAAGAGAAGAAGGAAAGAAGAGAAGAGAGATTAAAGAAGGGAGTTTGCTGACAGTGTCTCTGGTGTCACTACAGAGCAAGAAGAAAGTTGGAGGGAGGATTGGAGTATTTATGCTCTCACACACACACACACACAAAAAAAAACATACACTATATCCAATTAGACACTTATGCAATGAGTCTAACTGGAAATACTTCCTAATGACTGTATGTGCATGTGTCGGCTTTGATATAAGCTCTAAAACTGTACACAGTGAAAACAGGATGACAACAGACTGAAAACCGTAAAACAGGCTGAAAACAGTTTAAAACACAAAAAACAGACTGAAAACAGTTTAAAAACACACAAAAACACAGACTGAAAACAGCGACTGAACTTTTAAACATACCGGTAACAGTAAAAACGGGCTGAAAACAGTAAAAACAGGCTGAAAACAGCGACTAAACTCTACAAAGCGACGCAGTGACCCGCAGGAATGGCGGCGCGGTTTGCTGCATCCTAGCAACGGTATCCCAGCAACAGCGACATTTTTTTTCTTTTAAACAAACTTTATTTAACAATAACGTCCAAAAACAGTGGCAACAATACCAACAATACCAACACATAGATGTTCTTCTCACTTCTCAGGTGCGATACCTTTACTAGCTTTGTTCGTTATA
>JAPXVT010000030.1:6128328-6141882 GCA_029823135.1 Acanthurus reversus | reverse complement strand
GGATAATAATCACTTACTGTATGAGCAACATGAGTTTCACTTTTATATAATTTTACCATAACGATGTATTTTGTTTGTGTGTGTACAATAAATGTTAGGGTCTTCCTGAGAGCCATCAACACCTATGCCGACACTATGAACCAAAAGTTCCTCAATAACGACGACTTTGAAGTACAGGTATGTGTGTTTATGTGCAGTTACGAGCTTTATTATGATGTAAATGCCTGAAGCTCCCTCAGTTCCTGCCTGTCTGCAATGAACAAATGGATGAAAAACAACTCCCTAAAACTAAATGAGGATAAAACAGAGGCTTTATTAGTTGGCCTCAAATCTAAAAGGGATGAGCTTTTTCAAACACTGAGAAAACTGACCCTCATGATTAAATATGAGGTTACAAATCTGGGTGTCATCTTAGACTCATAAAGTCACAAAAGACCATTCCTGGCCCAGAAAGACACAGAGAAATTAATTCAGGCCTTTATTTCAAGTAGATTAGACTATTGTAATACACTGCTGACTGGTCGCCCTAAAAAAATCAGTTGAGAGGTTACAAATAATCCAAAACTCTGCGGCTACACTGCCAACAAAAACAAAGAAGAGGAGACACATCACTCCAGAATTGACTTTAAGATCCTTCTGCTGGTATACAAAGCCCTGAACGGGCTAGGACCGGCGTACATCACAGATGCCCTAGTGCTACATGAACCCGTACGAAATGCCAAATCTTCCACTGCTGGAATTCTAGCCATCCTGAATTCCACCAACAGGAAAACCGAAGAGGCAACATTTTTCAGCTACGCTCCCAAACTATGGAATGGCTTACCCAAATTCATTCGGGAGGCAAGACCTGTGAAAACTTTTTACTGACTTCTAAAATCATACCTTTTTGAACAAGCATATTTCTAGCACTGACTCCAATGATGTGCATGTTTCACAGTGTTACCCTGTGTGCTGTTTTTAATTAACTTTTTACGCTCTTAAGCTTTTATCATCTTACCTTACTTGCTTTTTACTTGCTTTCTTTTATTTAAATATTTGTTTCTATTTTTATCCCTTTTTTGCCTCAAAAACGTCTAATATTTTACCTCAAATGTGTGTGTAATTTTTAGTGTTATGATGTATTTTTTCATGTCCTTTTAAGAGGTTTTTTTTGCATGAAAGGTGCTATACAAATTAAGTTTAAGCTATTATAATTATTATTAGTAGTAGTAGTAGTAGGAGTAGTGGTAGTAGTTGTAGTATCTACTTTTAACATGGATGTCTGTTGTCTCCTTCTCTTCCTCATTTTTCCTCCTCTTTAGTTGTGGAATAACTACTTCCACTTGGCTGTGGCTTTTATCACCCAGGAGTCTCTGCAGCTTCAGCATTTCTCGCCTACAAAGAGGAACAAGATTCTGGCAAAGTGAGAGAAGCCATATAACTTCCTTATTTACCACACCTGCTCTCTGCTGCTATAATGAAACACTCAGTGATATCTGATCTGTTTTGGAGACTTTTACTGTTTACACTCTCACTGCCTATTAACACCACATGGGTATCTATAGATAGACATTCAATTTGGCTCATGTTGGGGCAGATTAGTGCAGTGTTATTTTGTGCACTGGGCTGTTCATTTTCTGTAGGTGAAAATAACAATACTGATCAAGCCATTGTTTCTAAACTAAAGGGTTTATGTCTTTTTCTGTCCCTGTTTCTGTGTATTTTTCTCTCTTTATTTCAGATACGGAGATATGAGAAGACTCATTGGTTTTGCTATACGTGATATATGGTACAAACTAGGTAATAACATTTAGCTTATATGAGTGTTGGTGTCTTGCTGCTTGAATGCAAATGTTTACTTGTATGTGTCTGTTCACGTTTACCTCAGTTTATTTTTGGTACAGGAGGGTAATAAGGGTTTGCTTTGTCAACTCATTTTGCATAGGGATAAATCAATATAACATATGACTCTGTAAACATATTTTTATTTTAAAGATAAGAAGCAGAATTCAAGGACCTTTTTGCAAAAGGAAAAACTGTTCTTAAGTTGGAATGTTTTCATGGACAGAGATGTTTGGAGTCGTCCTGAGGGCAAACGTTTGAACGTGAGGTGAACATGTGGAGACGGGTCAGATGTGGTTTTACCTGTCGTTTTTATTTCGGTTTGTATGCTTTAGGCAGTCACAAGATCTGTTTCATCCCTGGCATGGTGGGCCCCATCCTGGAGATGACTCTGATCCCTGAGGAGGAGTTAAGAAGGGCCACCATTCCCATCTTCTTCGATATGATCACTTGTGAAAATGCACACTATGGAAACTTCCAGAAGGTAAAATAGTACACATGCACACAGAGATGTTTGGACATCAGTGATGCAGAAATGTTCACACTATTTGGTTTGAGTGTGAACATTTTTGGATGCATTTGTGCAGAAACAAAACTTCAGAAGATTTACATTTGCACACTCCTAATCTACACTTGCACAGAAACAATTACACGCACACACATTATGCCCCCTCCCTTGGTGTCCTGTGAGGCTGCACATAAAAGTAAAAAAGACACCTTAATTATGCTTGCATAATTGATTTCATCTTTTATTCTTCCTCTCATTTGCTTTGGCACCCTCCTTTATTATTCCTCTTTGCTCTCCCTCCCTCCCCCACTTTTCTCTTTTCTCCTGCAGTTTGAGAATGAGATCATTCTGAAGTTGGACCACGAGGTGGAGGGTGGAGGAGGAGACGAGCGATACATGCAGCTACTGGAGACCATGTAGGCTCAAGTATTAAAATATACCACAATTACAGTAGCCAAAAATGTCTGACGAATATGTGAACAAGTACATGAGGATTACAGTGAAATGATAGCACTGCAAGAATATGATACAACATGTTAGAGAAACAGTTAAAATTCTCATTTCTTTTTTGTTATCTGTTAATTATTTAATTTGTTGATGCTTGTCTGACAGCCTGCTAGAATGTGCTGCAGAAAAATCTGCGCTGAGACCACAGGTGCAGCACTTTGTCGCCTTGGTGAAGGGACTCCTCATCCGTCTCCTCGACTACCGCACCGTGATGAGCGATGACAGCCGCAACAACCGCATGAGCTGCACTGTCAATCTTCTGGTAGGTCCCACCTTCTTGGAAGCTTAGCAGGCTGAGTTGTCCTAGCCTTGTCCTTTCAATTACTGTGGGCCTGATGAGCTTTATAAATTCCTTTATCACACCAAGTGGGCTTTCTTAAAGAGCGCTAACAGACAGGATTTGGCAGGAAGTTGGATCCTAGCATTTCACCATGTTGTTGTTCGCCTTTTCCTCCATAAAAAATTCATATTTATTTGTTTTGCTCATGTTTCATTGATGCTCTGTGACTCTTTTAAAATCTCCCATATGTTGCCAATCTGGCATGTGTCACTATGGATTTGCATTTGTTGACTCTAATCTAGTGATTCATGTGCTGTACTTTGTAGGTTTAGTATTGAGCCCCACAGCAAAGAGGTGCTGATCTCAGATGCACACACACCAACACACGTATACACACATCAATGAACTCATTATTAATTGAAAGACTTAAAATGAGAGTAGTAAGTAAGGCTTTTCTAAACAGCCGTCAGTCAATAATCTTATCCATACCAATAAAACCACACTGATTAAAGAGATCATTATTAAATACCGATTCTATGTCTTGTCTTTCACGATGAGGTCTTTGTATTCCTTCACCACATTTAATTTGGGTGGTGATTGATTTAATGGAAAAAGAGTTATCTCTGTGTCTGGTCTTGGCCTGTTTGCAGAGACTTGCATCAGCTCTTGTCTTTTTCACATCCCTTCTCTTATGTGATCTCCTAATCAGATTCTCCCCCACGGTATTCTCAGGTTTAGTAACGGATCCTGTCCACGGACCACACGATCTCCCCTCATCAGATTAAATCAAATAATTCCTCCTCTCAGCTTTGTCATCCTTCTTTATTATGTATTGCTTTTATTTAAATTCTGTCTTAAAACTTTAACTTTTCAAGACATATCTGTGATGTTTATGTTTAGGATCAGTTAATGATGAGTGGACATGAGTCTGTTTGTGTCTTAAAATGTGTTATTTCTCCCTGAGGAGGGGAAGCTGCCTGCACATGGCAGAGGTATAAAGCTTGCTGCCTGTGGCAGCTGCCCATTAGCTATTCTCTTTCATTTGTTAGGCCAGCTAAAAAAAAATCTCTTCTGCAGGCTAGCAGGCACTTGAGCACACTCCTGTCCATGCCCCCCCCCAGGCTAACATTACATATGTAGTACACACTTGCACCCAATCACACAGGTATTTGCTATGCTTCCTTGTTAAGGTGCACTTTTAAAGAAACACAAATACACATAGGTGTAGATATAGGCTTTCCCATGTAAATTTCTCTTTCTAAGGAGACTTTCAGCTGCTTATAAAAGCATGTTAATATTACAGATATTACTTTACGCATGTAATATATATGTGTATACAAGTATAGTGTTTTTAATTAGAAGCCACTTGGTATGTTGTTAGTCAGGAAAGATGCCTAAAACTCCGTACTGTAGTTTTATGGCACATAGAATGTGCCATTGTAAATGTTGAGAAAACACATCAGAGGCAATTGCTGCAGGTAAAGACACGTGTCCTTCATGTAGATGAGCCAGCCTCTAGCAGGAAATTGGCTGATTTAAGTTGAAATGCACTGATGCAAACAATGATTTATCTGACCTTTGCAAAAAATAAAGCAAATAGATATAAATATGCAAACTGTATGCTTTGGCTTCACACAGGGAATCTCTCAGTAACTGAGCTCATTTTGTTTGCTGATGTTTTAGTTTTTTTCTGCATATTTGTGAATGTTCGTGTGTGTGTGTGTGTGTGTGTGTTTGTTTGTTTGTTTTTGCTATTGTGTCGGTTGGCTTATGCTGGTAGTGGGAGATGGGGTTACATAAGTTCGTTCCACTCTCTGTTCTCTGTAGATGTCATTAAACTTCATTAAACTGGGAGTTTGTGCCGCTTAACTAACAAATGTACATGCACACACTCCCCGGCATTAGTACACACAAGCAATCAGTGGTAAGCAGTGCAACAAAAATAACACATGCATATAGACAGTTTAGCGAAGCCTTTGCCACACAAGTACAAAATTAAAAACTAGCAGTCAGTGTGGCGCTTCAGAATGATTTAGGAAAGCTCTTTTTTGTCACACACACATGCGCACACACACACACACACACATACACACACACACACACACAACCAGACAGACACTAACCTAACTTCTTTGATTTTTTGCAGAACTTTTACAAGGACATCAATCGTGAAGGAATGTATATCAGGTATTTTTTGTGCTGAATTTGACATAATTTGCTTTTAGTGGTGCATGTATGTGTTAGATGTGCATGCGTGTGTGTGTGGTCTACATGTGTGTACATACGTGTGTGTGTCTGTGTGGCTCCTAATCTGACAAGGGATTATATGAGTCCCACTGAATTAATGTCAAAATCCACAGGATCAGCTTTTGGTCTGACTGGAGGGAGAGCAGAGAGAAAGAGAGGCATGATGGGCACGCTGGAGGAAGAGGAGGAGAAAGTGAGGAAGAGAGGATGATGGCAGGGGAGAGAGAGGGAATACAGTGCTGTCAGGTCCCACAGTGCATTTCTGGCAATGCCTTGTAGACATAATTAGTTATCTGGATGTGTGAATGGGAGCTCACTTCTGCAGTTGATCAGCTGCCTCCATCTATCATGTTAGTCAACAAACAGTTCGATGCAGGTGCACATTTAAGCTCTATATATGTGTTATATAATAAGCCAGTGCTAGTTATATTACTGCAGGCCATGCATGGATAATAAAACCCACAACCATTTATGTTATAGCCCAGAGTAGAAATTATGGAACATTAAATATGCAGCTGAAGTGATAGAAGACTAACATCACTACTGAATATGACTACAGCTTGAATGTCACCTGTACAGTCTCTGTAGCAGCTAAACACTTAAACTAAACATGACATAGATTTAAGAAACCTAATTTTCATGGCATGCTCATTCAGAATTCTCTTTGCACGGCCACCCACAACAACATCCAGTAACATTAACTTTATAGTTTACTATGAAGCTCCAAGTGTTCCAAGTTGTCCATTCAGTAAATTGTAAAAATAAAAAGTAAATATGTCCATAAGAAAACTCACTTCCTCTTCTGGTTTGCATTGCTAACTTTACTTAGTGAAGTCTTTCCTCTATATCTCTCCTTAGTAAAGACATCAATGAAAAACTGCTGTTCTGTCACCAATGCAAAACATCTTTATATACATCTATAAATTCACAGTAAAAAAAAACACAATTCTTTCATGTTTTTCACTAACAGGTTCTCAAGCTGGAACTACGGGACACCACGGCCAAAACAGGCCTGGAATTTTGTATTTTTTTAGGGCAAAGCCGTTCTGGCTTGATAAATACAAATTAATTGGGGCATTGCAACCAAAATAGGGCACCAAGGCCAAAACTGATGGTGATATAACACTTCACAGAGAACTATCTGCTGTGTTTCAGTGGATAAATATTAATGTTGCATATAACTGGAAGCTTAAAAAATTAGGGTAATGGGAATGCTGAGCTATCAAGATTAATGAGGAGTCATTAATAACACAATAACCACATCATGTCTTGTAAAGTAGTTTATAAACACACACACACACACACACACACAGACCAAATATAAGCCATATGATACATACTGCTGTTAGAAAGTGATTACAAATAGCTGATAATTAGACAGATGAGCCGCTGTCAGTAATTAACACAAACACACATTAGACTGTAAAGCATAAATCAAACCAATACTTACCACAGGCAGCAGTCTTAGTGTTTCAGCGGTGATGAGAAAGTGTTCGAAAATGCGCACACAATGTTTAAATCAAAGATGCCCAAGCTCTACGCAGAGATCCCTTTGAGAAACATGATTCACTCCATCAGCAGCAACTGGATTGTCCAAACTAAGAGGAAAGATACAAGACAAGGTCGCATGAGGTTAAAAAAAAGGAAAGTAAAGAAAAGAAAGCAAGACCTAAGAGATTTTAGCCAGACAGACTGAATGATAGACCTCAGAGTGCATCCGTGGTGCCCAAGCAGACAGGAAGTTGGTCACTTAGAGAAATCTAGAATCTTTCTTGCTTTGTCATCAGTGCCTTAGCAACAAAGTCCAACCTTCGGCCATGTGGCAAAATGTTTTCATCAGAGGGAGACAGGAGAGGATCAAAACTAGGAAGAGACAGTAAAAGAGGCAGTAAAATCGTAAATTAACTCACTGGCAGCTATTTTTTCCTCCTTGCCAAGCTTCTGAACCATTATGAGGCAACAAAACATCTGTTGGACCATTAAAACGTCATATGCTGAAGGGAGTTTGTGTGTGTACATGTGTGTTTGCTCTTTATTGGTCTTTCTATGTCATGAATATATGTCACGCTGTGTATAAATCTGTGTGTGCTTGTGTGCATATGTGTAAAACAAAGTGAATGGGACAGCGACATACTTGTGATTAATTCATGTGCAAGTCATCAAGTTGCCCAACAGTGGCATCTAGTGGACTGATGTCAAAATTGCATATTATATTTCACTGGACCTCTGTGTGTGTGTTTGTTCACGTGTGTGATCAGATACCTTTACAAGTTGAGGGACCTTCACCTGGAGGGTGAAAACTACACAGAGGCAGCATACACACTGCTGCTCCACTCTCGACTGCTCAAGGTAGGACACACACACACACGCAAACATAAAGAGATTTTTTTGGCATTTAATACTGGCTGGAATGTCTTGCGCTGCCTAATTACTTGTGTGTCTGCCACGAGTGAAACAGTTTTTTATTAGCTGATAAATGGTAACTATGTCTCTGGCCTCCAAATGATGAGGCTGCAAGGTAATTTTATGGCATGGCATCGGCCACTGTGGCTTCATCACTATGGTGATTGATGAAGTAAGTGTGTATATGTGTGCGGGTTTGTGTGCCCATGCATGTGTCTGAGTGTGTTTGACCCCTTTTGTCTTTTTCATCTCTTTTATGAGACACTTAGAGGCTCACAAAGAGGACAGAGGACTCGGGGTCTTTCTCTCTCTCTCTATTCCGTCTAGTATCATTACTTTAAAGCAGTTGAACTCTATACTGTTTTTTATAATCTCCATTCATCACCGGTGTCAGTCCTGTCATGCCCGTTTCACATTATTGCAAAGAGCGAGCCGCACAGCATGCTGTAATCCTCTTTTCCCCACTTTTCTAAGCAGGTACAACCGTTCCAATATTATGTCTGTTTTAGAGATCTCTCTGTGTGCTTTGTTTAGCTTCCAATTGACTTTCTGTGTAATTTATGTAATGAAAGGTTAGCTGTTGTCTCATTTTTATAATAAATGAGCGTTGTGCTGCATGTTTTGTGCAGGCTTTGCTCAGGATTAATATTGCTTTATTACATCAAAGAAACTTATTCCGTCTGCATAAACATAATGATGAATGGGAGCTGGGTCTGAATGAAGCTTTTTTCTTTGGTTTCAGCAATAACAAATATACATCCTGTTTTATAATAGTTTTTTGGAGGAATATACATTCTAGTGTTTTGCCAGGCTGAGAGAACAGGTTCTTGCTGACATTGCACTAGGGGGCGTGGTTTTGTTTTAGCTCTAACTCATTTAAGCAGCTGGTGAGCCTCACCTGGGAGGTAAAGGGGGAAAAAAAGACCCATCCAGGTCAGAGGGACTTCCAGGTTTGAGTTAAAGAGGCAGTGCAACACACTCTTAGAAACAGAAGAAATTGAAAAATGGAGTTTTGTTTCACCCACCGACACAAGCTTTACTCCTTTGAACTGAACAACATCGAAGCACAGGCTGGCTGAACAGACAGATGCTTGCAGTTTTGGAGAGGTCATGTAACCAGTGTGATAATCCACAGACACCAACCCCCTTTTGATCGGGAATAGTGCACTCATCCAGCAAAAACTAGGTCACACTTTCAAGTCTAATGTAGCACACAGGGAGAGGCAATAGGTTATGAGCTTGCAAGCCTTACATAATCACCAACCTGTAGTTTAGCACAGTGACATAAACTATATCTCACTTGCTGTCTCCTTATTTTCCTTTCTGTCTTTATTCCAGTGGTTAGATGAGACGTGTAGCCCTCAGTTTGAGTCCCATGGCTCCCAAACCCAACGGCAGCTCAAAGAGACGCTCTACGACACCATCATCGACTACTTCGACAAGGGCAAGGTCAGCATTGTTCTAGAATCCAACATGAGTTTTTTTGCTACTACGCCTTCACTGAGTAATGTGATGCTTTGAAAAGTGTTTTTTTTTCGAAAGAGTTAATTGTTGCTTTTGGAAATTATTCAAATTGTTTGAATTCATAGGAGAACATAAAACTAGACGTTACTTTATGATTAACATAAGCTCAGAAAATCAGTATACAATTCACTTTTATTTTTGAAAACATTCTTTTACTGTATCATAGATCCAGTATCTTTTAAAGATGAGACTGTGTTGCAGTCATGTAGCCATAGTCTGACACATTGGTTTTGTATTCTCTATGAGTGCTTTGTGTTCTTTGAAGCAGTCATAGAGATATTTCCTTCTCTCTCTCGCCAGAGACCAGAAAAACAGAGATTTTAATGATATGAATTCCCCCCATGACAGCTGCTGCTGATTTATTAGCAGATGGTGTAATGAAGGACACTTATTTCTCTCCTTGTATGTTTGTGTGTTTGTGTGTGTGTGTTTAGATGTGGGAAGAGGCCATCACGCTGTGTAAGGAACTAGCTGATCAGTATGAAAACGAGATCTTTGACTACGAATTACTCAGCAAGAGACTGGTAATGCAAGACTCTCTTAAACCTTCATTCCATGTCCTCGGTAAAATAAGCAAAATATCAGCTTTGTATTTGCTTCTCCCCTGGATTTCCTTTATAGATGTTAAAGATGTTCTTGGATATAGCAGGGTGTTCAGAGAATTCAGGCAATTGTTCTTAGGTTTTTAAAAGCATGAGTCTCCTTAGTGTGGCTATTATTTACTGAACCTTTGTTTGAGAATTTATACAGGACAACAAAATCAAGGAAAGGTATCCAGCAGCCAGTCTGTGGGGTCTAAATTGCACAGACACCTTTTCCTAACTTCATTACAGATTGTTCCTAATGACCATTTCCCACATTAAAATAGTTATCTACACTCTAAAACATTCACATTAATTCAGCACCACTATTCATCTATGTTATAAAATAATACTCACTTGACAAAAATTCTCCTTTAATTTTTTTTTTTTTTCTAAAAGAACTCTGGAACTTTACAGCTTTCATAATTACTGTATGACCCCAAAAGTGTGCCTCCCCACTGCCAGTCATCAGCAGCTTCCAACCCCTCCTAACCCTTCTTACTTTGTCCCCTCGATCACCCCTCCATTTCTTTCATCTCTTGTTTTGGCACCACTGCAAAAGTGATTCCCTTCACACCCAAATCCTGACTTGTTCTTTAGCACCACCTTCTCCTTCATCTACCCTTCACTCGACTCTTCTTCTCCCCTCCCCACAGAGAATTACACTTTTTCCAACAATGGAAAAATCTTTTCTTCTTTATATGTCTGCAGCACTGGCTCTCTCAGCTAATGCTGAATTTATGTGGTTATATAAACGACAGACATTGCCCTTGGATGCTGTGCATTTTCCCCCCTACATCTATCACCCTCAAAGGCCCAGTATTCTGCTGAGGGTGGCTTTGTCATTGGCTGATAAAAATGCTATGACTGCACACAGTGCACATCTGAAACCCCCCCTGAACACACCCCCTGTCTCTCTCTTTGTCTCTCTCTCTGCAGGAAAAACAAGCCAAGTTCTATGAGAACATTATGAAGATCTTGAGGCCAAAGCCAGACTACTTTGCAGTGGGTTACTATGGACAGGGCTATCCTCCTTTCCTCAGGGTTTGTCTAAAAATGTTCTCACTTTAAAAAAAAAAAAAACACACAAACACACACTGACGTCCTTCCTCTTGTAAAGCTGTCAAACAATACCTTTTTTTCCCCCTTTATCAGCACTTAGGCTAAGCTACCAAAAATTGTGGCAGTGGACAATTTTCTAAAGAGACCACCAAGATAGTTAACAGAATCTCATGGGTATGTTTTGTATCTGTGAATTTCTGCAAACTACAGAAATAAACAACTCTTTTGGGAAGGGCAGGGTAAAGAATGGGGGTCATCGGACACATGCCCAAAATTGTGCCTTGGATTTCGACCACACCACAGAAATGAGACTGGATGCCATAGACCTTACAATGATATACTTGACAGACATATCTGAAAATAAGCAAGGTCATGTGGAGTTCCCCAAGGGTCCATTCTTGGTACCGTTATATTCAACACTGAAATGTTCCAATGTTATATTTCGGAAAATAACAATATAGCCTACCATACATAAAAAAAGGACAGTTATACTGTACATAACATCAAATCCTGATGAATATGGGCTATACAGTCACTGATTAAGTGCACTGAACAGAATGTTCTCCCGTAAGATTATTTTTGGTGCCAAAGAAAGACAGAAAAATGAAATGTCAGTGCTCATCTTATTGTCCCCTAATCTTTGGGACTTCAGACCATATGAGAAATCTTGCTGTAGTTCTGCACAAAACTGAAATTTTTAAAACCCGCATTCACAACTACAAAATCAGTCCACTGCCTCCTTCAGAATACATGAATACCTAAAAGGAGTAATATTTTAAAAAGACTTAAAGATAAGTTGTCTATGGTTTCCTGGGTCATTTAAACATGTTACATTCCTATACATTTCCACGTGGTATTTTTAAAATGTTCTGTATTGCTCGTGTTTTTTTTATATTTTTATCTTTTTTCTTTTTCATTGATTTTTTAATGTTTTTTTATTGAGAAATTCTTTTTTTGATATTCTTTTTTTAGGCTTTATGTGATGCACTTTGAATTGCCTTTTCATCTGAAATGTTCTCTAAAGAAATAAAGTTGCCTTGCCTTGACTTTGAAAAAGATATGTAATATCTGCCACCTCCTGATGTTCTGTCCTACTGAAAGAAGACAAATTAAAAAAATATATTCCCTGTGTTGCCGACAGGATAGAAGGGACTTAATTATTATTAAGGACTTATCTCATTATCACTATTAACACCAGTTGATTTCTCATGGCTTCAGAACAAGGTGTTTATCCACCGTGGAAAGGAGTATGAACGCAGAGAGGACTTTCAGAACCAGCTGATGAGTCAGTTCCCGAGTGCCGTGCGTCTCAACACCACCACCATGCCCGGGGACGACATCAAGAACTCCCCACTTCAGTGTATCCTTAACTTTTATTAAATTCCTTTAATGTTTCCACAACATAAATTATATAGCTTTGGACAGACATGGATGTCAAGTGTAACTTGACCGGTTGGTGGAGACATACAGCCACGAGGAGATACTTTTAGTTTACATTTGTTGTACCTTTTCTTGTACCTCTGTATGTTAAAATGCAGCTGGAGTTCAGACACACCCCTTGGCTACCTGCTCATATATTCTGAGTCAAGGATGTAGAGTTACTCTTCATCCTCTAGTGATGTTTAATTCCTGAGTGATCTGAACCAGATATCCAGTGTTTCACAGTCCAGCCAGTCCTCGAGATTCCTCCTCGCCTGAAGAACAAACCCGTTCCTGATCAGATTATCAAGTCAGTCGAAAAACATTTACGTGATGTTTTTTTATTTTCGTTGTTTGTTTGTTAACTGTGTCCCGTCTCTTTTACATTATGCAGCTTCTACAAGTCCAACTATGTGCAACGTTTTCACTATTCCAGACCTGTGAGGAAAGGACCTGTCGACCCCAGCAACGAGTTTGCTGTGAGTTATATTTTTAAGAAAAGATTTACGACCAAAGGGACGATGAAAGTCTTTCAGAAGCTCTTCCCTTGTTATCAGTGTGGAAATACTGGATTTCTTGTTCTATAAAATAATAGGATTTTATTCAGTAGCAAGTACTGGTACAATTATATGATAAGGCATCAGATTATATCCTTTTTAGCACTTGAAATGCAACATTAGAAACTTATGACTTTAGTGCAACAGTTCTCATACTGGGGTCCCCTCAGGGAATGAATATGATTTATTTAGTGAAGATTAACAAATATGAATGTGTGGACCTTTTTTTTTTTTTTTTAAACTAAAACTCAACTTGGATTCTTTTTTTATTTGTTGCGAGTGATTAATAAAAATTTGTTCTGGGAGGGCATCTAAGGAGAGGCTTACCAGTAAAAGTATAAGAAGCACTGCTGTAGTGCAAGATAGATATATTTCGATGACAAGAGGCAGTGATTCACTTTACTAGGGATGATTGGTTCTCCTGACATTTAGAGATATATTTAATTATGGTATGCAATAAGAGGACAAACACAAAACTCCAAATGGCAAAATGTAATCTGTTGAGAGTCCAAACCCTCTGTGAGTGAGTTATGCTGCACAGGTTGAAGAGGGGACAGTCTTTATCCTTACAGCAACCCTAAATAAAATAAAATAAATAAAAATATAAAAGATATAAAAATCTTAATTAAAGGAACAGGAACCATC
>JAPXVT010000030.1:6067911-6078013 GCA_029823135.1 Acanthurus reversus | reverse complement strand
GACCAACTCACAAATTTGATTTGGTTTGGCATGCCTGGTTAGCGCTATCCATGACTGATCAACTGACATTCATGGATGAAGTCAGTGCAGTGTCCCTTTAAAAGATAATGCCAGGGTTACTTTATCTTTTTCTGTTCACAAAGCATCATCGAGGAAAAAAAATAACACTCCACTTTACTGTAACAATAATAATAATAATAAATAATAACAATACATTTACTGATATTTCTTATGCCATTGTGTTATAGAGGTACGTTGTTACCCAACGCCTAAATAAACGCATAAAAGAACAGATTTATATTCTTAATCAAGAACCATCTATTGAAAATGTCAAACACAATAATTATGAATAGGAATTGTCTTTTTTATTCGTTGTTTTATATTGTCTATATAATAAATAAATGCATTAATGAAGTGTCTTTGAAATCACATCTACAGTAGCTCTTTGTTGGAAACTCACACAGCCTTTTGTCACTTTCACATCTTTATTCAAAAGTGTGATAAAGAAAATGTAGCCACCACCTCATTCTCTCAGGACCTTTTTCAATTTACAGAATGGATTTCCCCTGGCTGTCAAGGTTGGGTGGGACTGAGATGAAGTGTCTTGGCAATCCCCCCCAAAAAAACTTGAGGTGTAATACGCCAGTGGGTTAAGGCTTATGTGGGCTCACCAGGCTAGAAGCGGATATATTGTGGAGTGTTTTGGAGTTCAGAGAGAAGCCCACATAAGCCTTAACCCATTTTATTTTGTGTGGAGACATTAAAGTGATACTTCACCCAAATCTGTGTGCTGATAAAGTGGAAAAGGTGGCTTTAAAAAGTGTTTTAAAAAAAGAAAAAGTTCTTTTATTAAGAAACAACAACAAGGTTTTGCCTTGTACTCCAATCTGTCCCCTCATCTTCCACTTCTTTTCTTACATTAAACTTCAGAATGAGGCATTCACACCTCAGTTACACTTGATCATCAATTAGGAGGAAGAGGAGTTTGAATCCTTCTGTCATACATAATCAAAATAAATAAATAAATAAAATGCAATGTCTTCATTCAACATTAAAGGTACTCACAGAAGTAATTTTTTAATGGCCTTTATATTTTTTATGTGAGTTTTAGTTGTTTTAGGTACAGCAAATGTGCATGGTCATAACCAGTTGTTTTCTTCTTACAAAACTCTTACCAAAGTCCTCCACACAGACCTCCAGCCAGTCCTGCTGCGCAATCAATACTGATTTGTGAAGTAGATTCTAATTCAAAGAGACGCCACATTCATTTAGGCTCAACCCAGGTGGTTTATTACTTAGCAGGGGGGCTCTCACTCTACCCACTGACTTTAATGTTTTTCCCCATATTTTCTGTTAGATTAGATTCAATTTGATAGGGATTACACACAGTAGAAGTACTGAGACAATGAAATGCATTTTAGTATCTCACCAGAAGTGCAACAAAGCATTAAAGAACGGAGTAAATTACATTTTTAGAAATAGATAAAAACAGTAATGGATTTAGTTAAATGTGCCACAATAAATACAATATTACTAATATGAGCAGTATGAACAGAGTGCACACTGCACAGATACATTAAATGTATATATATCCACTGCTGCAGCTGTTTAGCTTTGGAAGCAGCTTTAGTGTCAGAGACAGTGTTGATCCTCACAGCATAGGCCACTGGTGAGGATAATTGCTGGCAGGTATTACTCCAATGATCCTCTCTGCATGGAGGAATGAAACTGCTTTCCTCACTTCACATGGGCTACTAGTTGGAGTCTGTGACAGTTCTAACCCCCAGAGTGCAAAAATCTGCTCCACTGTGAGAATACTCTGTAATAACTGACAACATTTGGATTATTTTAGAGTCGTCAGTTTATCTCTGGAGGTTGTTTTTGATTTGTTTTGCAAAATCTTTGCAAATATTGGAATAAATTAGAGTCTCAAACAAAAGAATTCTAAATGAGGAAATGCAACTCCACCAGTCCGGTCATTATTGTTAATGTTGATGGGAGTGTCATTTGGCCCTGTGGGGGCAGCACACACTGACCCAAACAGAGTGAATTCAAATTTACAACAGACATCAACAGTCCCTTCGGCCATGAGCAGACTTTGTTTAATTTCTCCCTTTTGTTCTAGGTTCTAGATACTATTACTACTACTACTACTACTACTGCTACTACTACTACTAATAATAATAATAGTAATAACAGACAGACACAGACATACACAAACTGCGAGGTGTGCCTCAGCTGAACCAGAACACTTGTCAGCTCCTCCCATAATTACTTAAAGTTATATGTCAAGGTGGGAATATACATCAGGGCATCACCATGCATAATGAAGCAAAGAAAGACATGTATGAATTTGTCTTATTTTAATGCAGAAAAGTGCACAGCATACACACACACACACATACACACACACACACACACTGCAGTAATGCAGTAGCCAACATGTACATTTATTAATAGCCTAATGACCATTGCTAAATGTACATGTTGGCTATTGCATTACTGCAGTGAGTGCGTATGCTGTGCAGGCACCCATGAGTCTGAGTGTGTGTGTTAACAACATTAGATAGTAAGTAATAGTAATTAGATTGCAATGGCAATTACTGCACACTGTATGGGAAATTCTAACATTTTATGCCCTTTCTAATGTTTTCAGTGCGTCAGAAGAGGCTGTTAATCTAATAACAGAGGACACAGAGAAACAGAGTGAACTAAACACCCAGCATTTATTTGTGTTGATTTGCATATTTGCATGTGGAAGTGCATCATTGTGGGTCTGTGGTTCACCTGCACACAACTTAAAAGTCTAAAATGTTTTATAAACATTTTACACTTTTTGTGTTGGCACAATACCTTATTAAATGGTCTGTCAAAGTCATTTATCAAACCTGGCAAGCAAACATAAAAACAGTTTGAAACACTTCAGTGGTTCTCCTTTATCAAATATGCATAGAGAATGGATTGACTTGAATATCTGCCTGCTATTTCAATTCAAACTCAGCTGTAAAGGATCTTACTGGTTTGAAAAGGAGAGAGGATGGAGCACACGTGTAGCAAACTATAGAACAAATGTCTAGAGAACAATGAGTGTCATCTGCCGTCCCTAGGGGGGTGCTGCCCTAATTGATGGCATGTCATTGATCAAGTCACCAATAAAATTATCATAGGTCGATGGAGGGTGTGAGTGACTGGCTTTTGTGCCCTTCCTCCTCCGACACATTAACAGTGATTGGCCTGTTGAAGTCAAAAGGACAGGAAGGTTGACATGTTTACCAGTGACTGATGGTACCATCGTAGCATTTTTAAGTCTCATTCAATTACAAAGACACTTTGAACAGTGAGGTCTGTTAGAATCCACAAATCCTCATCTTTTTTTTTTTTTTTACACACTTCATCCTACTTATGAAGCTTTTTCAGCTTAATATTTACATAGGTTATTTCTCCAACATTTGGTTAACATTAACATGTTGGTGCAAAAACAAAATGATGCACCAGCTGACTGAATGATCCAGATGCCAATTGCCAGAAAAATGATGGCACTTTATGTTGAGTTTGCAAACCATCAATATGTTGAAACTTTGCATTTCTTCACATTCTGGTTCTCAGTTCTAAGTTGTGATAACACTGTGGTTCAGATCAGATTAGGTTTAGGTACAAAAAACACTTGGTCATTGTTGTGAACAGATATTTGGCTAAATAATCTTAGTTTTGCTACCACAAACACATCTTCAAAATGTCCCAATGTCTCGTCCAAATATCTGGTTTTGTCAGATAAAAATAGGAAGCAAACGGTAGACTGAAGAAGTGGTCTGCTGCTGCCGCCATCCATTCCTCTTCTTGATGATTAACACAGCTAATAAACAAGTATTCTGAACTAATGTCTTGACACGTTTTGTAAAAATCTCAACATGACACATGAAACAAACAAATTTACCAGATCCATACTTTGCATGGCTCGCAGCTTTATTCTGGCAGCTGAGTTGTAGGGTATGTAAATCATATATTTTACATGATAATAAAAAAAGTCTTCTCCTACTTTTATCATTAGGCATCAGTAGGTGATGTCTCATAACCACTAGACTTCCAAAGATCTCTTCATTTCCTTAAAGCACCTCCATTCAAAAAAACCAAACTAATCCATACAATTCGGACTTTGAAAAAACAGTGAATGTAAAACTGAAATGCAAAACTCTGTAATTCTGTAATTTCATGTTTTATGCATTTGACCAGCAAATGTGTTCCTCCAGACCTGATAGAAGAGTGATAGAAACTAGGCCGTTAACTGATGGGAACAAGATAAATTGACCTGAGAGTGAGGCAATGATCGGCAGCGAAGGAATAACTCGAGGACAAAATGTGAAACAGGGAGGTACAGACGTTAAAGGGATGAAAAAAATTGACACAGGGACCCAGTGGATGATTGATTTTTGTCACCTTTTCTACCATCTGCCATTTTCTATGAGTGCAAATCTGTTTCCTAATAATGCTTTTCACATTCAACAACATTTGCATAAGCATAATGTGTCACCACCCAGATGATTTATTTTTTTTTAACACAACAAAAAAAGCACATCATAATCACATCTGGACTCAGGTCAGACAAACAAGATGGGATGACTTGATTCGTTTCATTTAACCAAAGCTATAATCTTTTCTCAAAGATGTCCAAGTGTTTACAAATCAGACAACATGCAGGAGGCAGAAAACAACGCAGCAATCAAATGTCAGACTTCTCTGCTTTGAAAGTTACATTGATTCCTGCTTGCCTATTTTGACTTGTTTAGTAGCCTAAACTTGTTTGTTGCGGCAGCATTTTTTTTTTTACTTGTGCATAAGTTGCAGTTGTGATATTATTTTATTTTTTTTTACCACCTTTATTTTTTCTGGGTGGGTTCCACCAAGTGCAATCTCTCTTTTTCAGGGGTGTCCTGATCACATTCACACAGTTACACATTGACAGCTGGAAGTAGCACAGTACCACTACAGTCCTGACTGCAGCCACTGAGCAGCTGGGAGTAGAGACTTGCTCAAGTGCCCTCAGTGGTGGCATATGGGCGGGGCAAGCAGTTACCTTTACTTTCACCACCGACATTAATCCTGCCAGTCAGGGGTTTGAACGGGCAACTCTCCAATCACAAGCTCGCTTCTCTAACCATTAACCATTATATATATATACTATATATATACAAATATATTGTGAGCTTGAATGTGTATAATTATGTTCTACAATTTCTGTCAGTCTGCATGAACATAGATTGGAAAAGAAAGCTTATCTCTCTTATCTGTCAATCTGCATTTGACCTTTATTCTTCTGAAGTCTTGAGCTGTCTGTGTTTGTGTGTTTATGTGAAACAGGATAAATTAATATCTGAACAGACAGAGAAGAAAAATGATTGTCTGCCTAATTCCACTTTTAGTACAATCCATTTAAATTTAAGGTACATTTCCACCCCTGTCTGTGACATCATCAGCTCCCTGCATGCAGCAGCTGGTAAGAAAACAGCACATCTCTGATGAGGTCCCCCCCGGCAGCTAAGTCAGTCTAGTCTGTTGGACAGGCTGTTGGGTGGTTTCCATCCTCTGGTGACAGCAGACAGCAGATGTGCCAGTATGACGATGCCAGCTATCACTCCCTCTGTAGGAAACAAAGAGTTATTGGATGAAGGTTTACAGTCCTGTCTTCACATGTGGCATTCAGACAAAAAGTCCACCAGTAAGAGGTGAGAGTCCATGAGGCCTTAAGCTGTTATTGCTGTTGGCTAAAAGCTTCCAGCAGGTTCAGCTAGTCCTCATTACATGCATTCCCTTAAGGTGTGTAGAGAACAGCAGGCTGCGGCAACTGATATTGTGATCACAGAAAAGTGCCTTATTGCTCTTTAACACAGGTCTGCCCAAATCGATGCTTAGTTGAGTTACCTGAGTTAGATTTTAACATAGAAAAACATCAAAAACTCTGTTAACTGAGGGAAGCAATTGAAAGCAGGGGCCCTAAAGAGGAAGGGAGTTGTCGCACCAGGTCTCCCTCATTTGTTTTAATACGAACAGTTGTTGCAATGTATTTAATGTTTGGGCACCCAGAGGGGATTGGAGTGGTGTTTAATGTGACCCTATCAAAATCCTTCCAGGTAGGTCCTGCCAATCAGCAGCCATCTTGGCAGAGGCATTTATTTTAGGCTTATAGGACCTGGTCCCTATCTAAATAAATGGGGAGAGAGAAAAAAAATTTCTTTCAATTGCCAATTGAAATTTCTTTCAATTGGCATCAGAATAAAAACTGCGTGTATAGAATCAGTTGTCAAATCAAATGAAAAATATTTTAAAAGTTTGGTGACTTTGCCTAGAAAGACGGATTGAAATGCCCTTTTTCCAAAAAGTTATTCGTCTACACAAACGCAATAAAGCTTCACAATGTCAACTACTTTTCCGGCTCTGTCCAGAGTTACAATACAATAACACAACTGGCTTGATGTGTTCCCAATAAGACAAAAGGCTTTAGATGCTTTTTCTCCTTCTCCCTACCAGACCTCACTCCATCTCTGTATCCTTGCTTTTTATCTCTGCCTAGTTCTGTCTGTTTTTGTAGGAATACAGCATCCTAACTCTGGCTTCTCAAGCAGACACGTAATTAATTGTAGTATTTGATATGTCACAAACCCTCAATATTAAATGCATGTTAACCTTCTCTGAAACAGTCATTTCACACTGAATCGTGTAAGATAGGACAGTGCTGCTGCACAGTTCTCCTTTGATTGAAACTTTCAAGCATGCAGCTTTTCTAAACACCTACAATCAGTGATTTCGCAGCAGGAGTTCTACTTGTGACAGACAATAGAATTTCCAGCTGTGGCTCCAGTGATTGAGGTGACGCCAGAAAATTGTACCTCACAGAGAAACCTTACATGATCAAATACCGATAAACCCCTTTGTATGCCCAAATGAGTGATTTGATTGTTTTTGATATATTAACATTCCTAGTCCGATCTGTTTATCAGGGTGCTGCAAATTTGCAGTGGCTCACTTGTGAGAGGCAGGAAGATTAATAGCGTGCCATGGACAACTCGAATACTATGTAATTGTTACACTTATTCACTAAGACACAGACTCGCTTCTTGAATATTGTGCTTCTTATAAAGGCACTTTAAATGCAGTGTAAGCTTCGCTTGTTGTCAAAACAAGAAGTAGTGAGGATAAAGCATTTCTTAGTGTAGCTTGCTGTAGCTCTGTAATGAAGCACTCGTAACAACCCTTTTCTACTTCAAAAGCCCAAAGCAATATGACAGAAGCAATGATGCAATGATGGACCCTGATACACACACATGTACAGATGGCCACTCACTACCTTTTGACATTCACTCTGGATTACATGTACAGTGGTACACAGTTTCTCCTTGTTTTCACTTATCTCAGTTTGACCTATGAGCTCAGACTTGAGATGAATTACAAGGGTACTTGAGCAATGATAATGAATTACCATCGGATGTTCTTTCACTCAAGGTCACAGGGTTTGAATGTGAAGAACATATTGGCATGAAAGTCCAAGCCAATTTTTTAAGTGGAAGCTCGCCAAAGGTGAACCATCGGTCTTGAGGAGTGTTTTATACCAGTTCTACAGTATTATTAAAATATTCATTTTCGTACTTGTAATTAATCCCCGAGGTCTGCTTTGCCATTTCTTTTATTTGAATCCTGTCACTCTAATGTGAGGAAGTTATGAAAATCTGACAGGAAAATATTTTATGAGTGGATTTCCTCCTTTCAGTAAAGCTAATATAAAGCTTCTATTTCTTAAAACATTTCCTGGAAATGATTTTGCCATTTAGTTAAGCAGCTTCAAGCTACTGAAGTGAGCTAAACGTACAATTAACCCCCAAGCTTAGTGGAAGCTGATAACTTAAAAAGTTTGTCTTCCTGTGTTTATGTAACTTGCAGCAAACCAAAAATAAGAACTTGGGCAATACATTTTATCTAGAAATGGATGTTTATGAGAATCAAGAAATCAGTATCTCATCAATGAATTTGTTTTTTATTTCAAAAAAGCTCAACATCATTGTGTAAACGCAGCTATTCTGGATAATCTACAGGCCTCCTTCAAGACAACTTTAGAAACTGGTTTCTATACAAATGTAAACACCTGTAAAAGTAGCCTGTCATGTGTGACAGGTGTTAACTTTATTTTGTTGTGATCTGTGTGTATGTGCTGGGTGCACGGATACAAGGATAGATCAAAGAACTTGGGCAGGCATGGTTACTGTCTGTGTGGGGGTTGCAGGAGGTATCCATCATGACTAATAGGTCTCTTCCTTTAGTTATAGAACCATGCAGACATACACACACAAGGACACACGCACTAACAGGCATTTAAACACTGCGTTACTGTATCTTCCTCTTTATATCCGAAGACAAGACCTTAAAAGGCTTTGGGTTCAGGCTCGTCTAACCCCACCGAGGCGCCTGCAAGACGTCAGTGTGTCCTAAAAAAAAACTACCACCGAGATTAGATTTGTGTTATTTTAGGCATTAATTGCTTGTTCCTTAAACAATAACATGATTATGAACTGGATGACTGAGAACCTTCACAGACATGATTATGTCAGTACATCTAACTGAAATATAGCAGCATATTAACACCTCCATTCCTCAACTGATTTCCAACTCTTTCAAGCGGAGTCTCTTTCCTTCCTCTCTCTCTCCTGTAAACAGTCTCCTCACACTCCAGGTTTATTTGGCAGCAGCTTACTTGCCCGGGTCACTTTACTCGTAAAAACTCAGCTTTGTGTACTTAATCCTCAGTAAGAAGACAGCTGAGTTACCTGGCCTCCTCTCTGCGTTAGCTTAACAGCGCTGTAAAACATGTATTTTGGTCAGAGGCATTTTCAGATGTTCAACTATAGAGTGAAAATTTGCAGTCTATTATCTCTCTATTAATAGTAAAACTAAAGATAATATGCAATCATTTTGCAAGCTGCATTGAGTAAGTTGAGCTGTTCTGTGATGTTGCCACTTGTTCGTTTCCCCCATTTTGTAAAGGGTTGGCTCCTTGCGCGCGCACTGTTGGTGCTCTCTAATTGGCGCGCGTGCTCTCGTGGAGAGGTTGAGGCTGAGCTCGTTGCTGCCGCGCGGCTTAGAAGTAACTTGCGCGGCTGAAACTTTGATAAACATCGTGAAATGTCTGTCACCTAGCTAAAATATTTGAAGTAAATGCTGCGGACGGACTCCAACAATGTCTGACGAGGGAGAGGAAAGCGACAGCGGGGAGAGAGGGCATCTCTCGGAGTCTCCATCTCCACCTCTGTCGGTCTGTCTACACCGAGAATCTCCTTCCTCCTCGCGGCCCCTGGACCTCTTCTCCTCCGCCTCTCCGCTGCTGGGTGACACAGACCCCCCTTACCTCGCCTCTCCGGAGTGTCTTCACACGTCTCCAGAGAACCAGGAACCCGGCGACCCCCCACACACCCCACCGCCAAAGTTCCACCACGGCACCGGGGACACTGGCTCTTCGTCCACTTCGTGCAGGGATGTACGGGTAGATGCGGTGTACGACCGCTACGATGAACCTTTTCCCAAGTGGAGAGGACGAGGGTCGGCAAACCCTGAGCGCGTTCAGCACCGCGGACAGAGACTCCACCGCGCTCCGGAGCTCTCGGACCAAGAGAACCACTACTCTGCAGAGCACATCGACACCGAGTTCAACTCCGAAACCAGGCAAACGTGAGTCATGCTATTATAATCACCTACAACTTTGATTCATCTAGAAACATGATAAATAAGTGCAGTGAGCACCTAGTGGCCTGATGTAGAAACCATGTGCTTATTTGGAAATCCTGCAATTTGCTGTTGAGCAAAGAGGCTGCATGATTGATAGTTCAGATATGTCGAAGCTGCTCTGTGTTGAGAGAATTTAATCAACAGAAACTAATCCACCTGGAATGTCAACAAGTAGAGGTCAGTTTTGGAGGGAGTAGAGTAAAGCAGCCATGATTTTAACTGAACCAGCTACATTTATGCAGCTGTGGACCAACGATTTAAACTCAGCTATGCTTTATTGTCCTTTGTGGACGACATCAAGTTGGCTAGACTGTGATAAACCCCTAAAGTTGATTAG
>JAPXVT010000030.1:5914529-5927140 GCA_029823135.1 Acanthurus reversus | reverse complement strand
GAAATAAAACAAGTATTGGTGGATGCTGAAAACAAATCTCAAATCATTAACGTGATGTTTTCTCCGTATAAAGACAGGGTTTTTTTCTATGGAATGTCATTTTAGTGTAAAAATCTAAAATTGCAGTGTTATTGACTTAGGGTTATTCTTGGCTGTAAGCTTTCTGTGTAGAACTACAAACACACTGCTTTCTCTTTCTTCTTCTTTCTTCTTTCTAAAAAATGTGGGAAGCACTTGATGCAGCAGTGGAGCGTTTATGGGAGAAAGTTACTAAAAACATAGTTGTTTTGTTGGCTCACGAGGTAGTTTGTTAACCCAAGAAAGATAAAAGCCTGCCGCCACTATGGGAAAGTGCAAATTTTTGTTGCTGGATCGATGATAACAAGTATGCTGGTTTTTTGAAGCCAGATGAAGGAAACAAACATGAAGGCTGCTGCATTGTTTGCCAGAAAAAAAGCAAAAATTTAACATACAGTGGCGGATAATAGGAGTGGGCTTACACCTGCATTCTGAAAAACATTGTTATGAAAACCCAATATATCATCTGTCAGTGGTTAAGTTTACTAAGTTTTTTTTGTTTTGTTTTTAAGTATTATTTACCTTTTTTTTCTTTCTTCATTTTTGTCCTTATTTTCATTCCAGATAGCATTAATATGACTTTCCAAACCTGCAGGTACTATTTAGAAAAAGGAGGAGAGATTATCGTCAAAGATACAGATGGACGGAGACTAATCTTGGCTTGGTAGACGAGAAGATGGATGGCGTTATTGAGGGTAGAGTGAACGAGAGGGCCACAGAATGAATGAGGCTCAGAGAAGGACGAATGGAGGCAAGAGTGATGTGTGTACGACTGAAGAGAGCACTGAAGGAGAGAATGAAGGAATGACAAATAATCAGAAGGTGAAGAGACATGAAGCGACGAGAGTGATTGAGGAGATTGAGATCGAGGTGAGGTAAAATGAGGAAACCGAGTTAACTTTAGTGTGAGAGAAGAGTGAGAAAAGGTAAAATGAGATAGCTGTTCAGAAAATTCAGGTGTTCAGGTTGGTCATAGTGACCTACTGCATTACTGGCTGTTACACATATATTATTGCTTCAGGATAGATGATGTGCCGCTCCTAATGAAAATGACTTGATCAATGTGAATGTCCTGGATGGCTTTCTCTCTGCATTTAACAGCATGTAAGAAAAAAGACAGGATGAACAGAGACTTTTCTCATGCTTTAAATATTTCTGTTCTCTTCTGCGCCTTTCGTTCTCCGTGCCTTCTCTCTCTGAGGAGTGACGAGCACGTCACTGCGAGCATTTTTATGTCTCACTCTTTTGACAATATTTAGCTGACCACTGAGTCTCTCCACTTGCCTCTTTCTGTTCTCCAAATAGGTTATTTAGGGCCTGGTACTTAACTGTACGCAGTTGGCGGTCAGTCGACTCAAAACACACACACACACACACACACACACACTATGCCACAGGGCCTCCTTAGAGATTGTCTGCTTAATACTGCATAGCACTTAGAGGCATCAACAGGCCCTGTGGTGCTCCACTGAGGTGTAGTGCATGAAAGCATGCTAATTCTCTCAAACTCACTCTATCTATTCCTTTGTGACCCCCCCCACCCCACCCCCGTCCAACCACCATCATCCATCACACACTTCTTTTACTTGCCCCCCTCCCACAGTCTTGTTTGCAGCCAGCATGGTTTAATGATTACAGAGAACACAGTGTTGTACACACAGTAACAGAAAATGCAATATGTTGCACATTATTAATTTATACTGTGGTCCAAAACTACCTTTTTTTTTGTAGGCTCTATGTGTAGCTACTGTTAAAGTTTGTCTTTTTGAAGATAAATATGGTTGCTCGTAGGGTGCAAATGATATTCTGGTTCTCTTAAGATGAAAGAATTAACAGTGTGGTCAATCTGCAGCTGTTGTCCTGGCCTTATTTTAGGCTAATGGTTTCACAAAGAGTTCTTGTCTCACAGCAGAGAGTCTGGTACTGTTTGGTTAAATTTAGAGTTTTAGGTTTGTGAAATAGCTGCTGTGCACCAGTGTTATAGCTGATTTGAATATGAAACATGGTTTCTTGTTTGGTTAAGAGGAAAAGCATTTGCACTGCTTTATAGTTGCTGCATACTCATTATGTCTGTTTTCCTACCCATACGCCCCTTCTGTCACACAAGGTGTAGAAAACAGTGGAATTTCACTGTAGGGTGATTTTTCTTCTGTGATTATGTTTTATTTTATTAACTCGAGCTTTATTCAAAAAAGAAAGATAGGAGTGAACTGAGACGCGAGCTATTGCTATGAAACACACTACTCAGCTCTTCTACAAAGTATAATAGAACATTAAATAAATTTATGAGTACAGTGAAAATTGTTTCCATAGTGATCAGATTTGTCTGGGTCATAGTCTCTGTATGCCAGTGGTCACTATAACCGTTTTCCTTTTTCTTCTTTTTATTTCTCATCTGTTTATTGCATAAAATAATGAAGAGAACAGCTTTGCTATTAACTGAATTTATTGACTATTTTCAGTCATGATTCCCGCGTTCACATACAGTAGCACCTGCCTCAGGCCAGCAGGGAGCAGATTGGTTACAGCAAAGAAGCAGGTTAAAGCAAAATAGAATTACCTTAAATGTATTTTTTCCCCGTAAGTCATCATGTATGAAAAGACCCAAAATGAACACTATTAGATTACTTTTATTACTTTAAGCAAATTATTTAAATGTCACTTGTACAGGAATTATTCAGTCCCAAGCTTTTTGATCCGTGTAAGCCGTGGATCATTGTACTGGTGTTTGTAGAGCCCTCCAGTCATATTTCAGACTGCAGTGTAATTCAGAATACATCACATGGGACAGTTTGCGGCAGCTTTCAAACCGGGACAAGTGTATGTGTCAAGGGAACATGCGTCTGTAATGTGAGTAAGCACATATTCCCCATGAGCCCTCACTTAAAATGTGTAAAGTAATGCTTTGGATTCTTGCCACTCACCACAATAATTCATAAGCGTCTCAAAACTTGTTGTCCAGGGACTCCTTGCGTATTTGTGTATGTGTGTATGAGAGGCATTGTATGTGTGTGTGTGTGTGTGTGTTACAGGGTTTAAGTGGGTGAGTGAATGTGTATATGTGTGTGTTTGTGTCATAGGGGACCACAGACACTGTCAGCTTCATTTCTCAACATCATGTAACCGAGGACAGGCCGGCCTTATGAGACCTCAAGCTGAAAAACAGTAAAGTGACGTTGCGCACACGCACAGGCACACATACTCCCACACTCACAGTCATCATGGCTTAGGATGGAATCCTGGCCTTGTCATGCACTGCGCCATAATCCAGTTTAGAGGGATTAATTAGGAATTAAGGAGTGTAATGTTATCGGTGCATGATCCGTTCACATGCGCGTGCACACACACACACACATCTCACTCTCTTTGAGTTTATATATAGGGCAAGGATTATTCAGAACTACGGAAGAAAAGTAAAGTAATTTTTATGAATTTTCTGACTTTATTACTTTTTCATTCAGTTGTTCTCTCTGCCCTCTCTCCCTCCTTCTTTGAGTGCCAAGCTTATTATCCTCCTTGTTACTCATTACTCTTCCCTGCTCTTCATCCATCCTTTTCCTTCAGCTTCTTTTCCTTCATATGTACTAGGAACATCCTTAAAATGACTTTTGTAGTCTTCTCCCCACCCTTGTTTTCTGCTACTCTTTTCTACTCTCTGTGCCACCATTATGCTGTCTCGTAAGGTCCTATGGAAGCTTTTATTCGGGTCTTTCATCCTTCCAGTCTAGCTTTGTTGAGAAGAGTAGCGGTGTGAGAGAGATTTCTATAGCTTTGCTACTCTTTCAAGAAGGCTACGACATTCAGGTGTCTCTGTCTGAATGTCCATTTTCTGTCTGGCTTCCCATTTTTCATAGTTTGTCTTTATTTCTGTGGTGAATGGTGCGACTGGGGAGCTGTGCTACCTACAATTGCTCGACTCAAGTCTCAGCCCCTTTGCTGTCTGAAGCAGCTCTGCTTTCAGACAAGACTTGAGTGCCTTACCTTTGTCCTTGAGACGATGCTTTCAGCCGTCCTGCTTTTTTTTTTTTGCTCTTCACCCATCTAGCTTCTCATTTGTGGATGTGTGTACACTTGTTTGGCCATACTCTGTTTGTACTTTATCTTACAGAATCATTTTAAAAGTAGATTGATAGATGAAAGGCAATAGAAAAGAAGGAGGATAAAGAGGAGGGGAATGGAGATGGAGTAAAAACAGCAAAATGCAATGAGCGATGAGGTTGTTTATGTTTGCATGAGTGTTTTCTTGACTATAATATTGTGTGTATGTGCCTGTATGCCAGATTTAGTGAGGTATGTGGTGGTACTTCCTTAGGCAGACAGTAATGCTATTGTTTTTATTAATGCCTCATTAAAGTTTTAGCATGTGGCTGCTGAAGCTCTTAGTGCTCTTATAGCAGGGTGCCTCTCAGTCATCAACCTTCAACACACAAATACAAAATGCTGCCTCTCTAACTTGCCGTCTGTCAGTTTTTCCCATTCTGAGCAACAAGCATTCGAATGAAAACAAGCAATAGCCATCTGACCATTGTGCTCACCATTATCCATCCATCTCTTTTCATGCCTCTGGTGTTTGCTCTTTCTGTGTCTTCTTTCTTCAGCTGTCTTCTGCTCCCTCCTTCCGCCTTTTTTCTTTCACTGTCTGCCGCCCTCCTCCTCTCTTGTTCCCTCTGGCACTATTGGCAGCACTCTGTCTCTGTCAGGTGTGTGAGATAGCCTTCACGCCATTGACTTGGTGCAATAAGGCTTTTGGATGCCTCAGCTCTTATTCGACTGGTTCCTTAACTCTTTTCCCGCCAACAATAAGAAGGTGGTCACCTGTTTTAGTCACAACACAGAAAGTTATTGGAAATTCAAGAAGAAATAGTGAGTGCACTGCATGATTTGGCCCACTCCAAATAGTGTACCATAAACTGCCACCATTTTCAATGATTGTTTTTTTTCTTAGCTTCCAGGCTGCTATTTTGTTTCTGTTCATGTCAGCATGGTTTATAAAGTGGTAAAGATTTTAAATCTGGTTTAGATAAGTAATCCATCAGTGCTCTTTATTTTTGTTAGGGTCATCTTTGTATATAATGTTAGTGAAGAATGTTTAAGAACTGGCTGCTACACATTAATATATGCATGGCATATAAGAGGCTGTCAAATAAATCAAACTGGGAGCACATAGGATGAGCATCATGTAAGGATAATTGGAGTTTGTGTAAGTTACATAGCTTGACTCCAGGCCATGAATGCATCACACTTGTAGTTTCACGGCAGTTTTCCTGATGACAATAATGTAACTTTATTGAAAAGGAATAAAAGCAGGCATAGAGTTAGCTATGATGGATTATGTACCTCGAGCAAGTTTCAAGTTTTTGTAAGCGGACTCTCATCGTGTACTGAATTAACAATGTCTCCAAACCCAACTCAGAACAGCAAACCTTGGCATATTGTCAGCTTATCAAAAACCTTATGGCAAATATTATGGCTTGGATATTTGCACACACAGCAAACCTGAAGGAACTGTACTTGGCAAAATGACATGCGTATTCAAAATTCACTCAGCTTTTGGCAATGCGGGAACGCATAGTACTAAAAGAAATATACAATCTTCTTCATCCTGTCACATGTTTGATTTTGTTCAGCCACTCATTTACGTCTCTGCTCTGTATCTGAGCTTACCAGATAACATAAAGTAAAGCACAATTGTTAAACAGAAGCCTGTTGTAACACAACCGGTGGTACAACTCGGTGAACCACAACAATTTTTTTGAAAGCAGCACGTAGCCTTAAAGCATGTGTTGTGTTCATTAATTAATTGGATCTTAATTGGATCAGCAGTAAGAGAGACCCTTTTACATTAGAAAAATCATGTGAATCAATATCAGTGTCAAAAATATCATGTAGTGGAGCTTTAAAGGCAGAATCATGCCAGTCCGCCTACCTATCCATTAGCACAGTTATTGTTGATCAAGACACATTTAAGTAAAATGTATTATTATTTGTACAAAGACTGGATATTTATTCTAAGCATTTGCCATCACAATTGTTTTTATTTGTTAGCCATGTAATTGTGATCTCTGGTTCAAAATGTATGACTTGTCTCAGGGGCTGTTGCTCTGTTCAGTTTAAATTTGAGATTGTGTGTCTGTTTGTGTCTGAGAAAGAGAAAAAAAAAAGAGTAACAAGGCCAGCTCTGCCTTCAGGCTGTTTGGCCCCAAACGCTCATCAGCCTGCTGGTGCTGAAACGGAGAACCTTCTGCCCCTTGCCACTGTACAACCACACACACATACACACACACTGACACAGACACAACATGAAGTACAACAAACACATGCACACATTAGGAAACCCACGTGCATTCATAACACTCACAATCAAAGTTTGCGACTAAATCATCTTCCCAATCTCTTGCCGCCATCCTTAGTTGTTTTATCAGTGCATCCTATCTTCTTTTATCCACCTCCCTAATCTGTCTGTGCCTCTATCAGACACTTTCTATTCCCATATCTTGCCTCTGAGACAAGCTCTCTTTTCTAACTCCTCCACTCCCTTTATCCTTATCTTGTTTCCTCGCAGCCCCATACATCCACTAGCTTTAGATTACTTGGAGAATGTTTCTCGTTCCCCCTCCCCTCTTTTCCATCTCTCTCTCTCTCTCTCTCTTTTTCTGTCTCCATTCCTTTCTACCCCCCTCCACATCTTTCTCTTTTCCATGTCTCCCTCTCTTCTCAGCAGTGGTTTTTAATGCATTATGAAAATGGACTGGGGCTATGAAAGCGAAACAGGACAAGTTTGGCTGTTTAATGTGACTCCTTTCACTCCTCATCTGCCTCATTGGCAGCCTGCATTTGTGTGTGTGCGTGTTTTCATGCTGCTGTGAGAACTTGTGCTTTTTGTGTGCACAGTGGTATGCTTGTGCGCACGCACATGCACATTCTGTGACGGCTTTTTTGGTGGGGGGGGGCCTTAACACTGAAAGCTTAATGTGACCAACACATCAGCTGGTCTTCAGACATGTAGTGACACTTTCTTGCTCTTGAACACGAGTTTCCATCACTCTTTACGCACACATGCACACACTTTGGGCAAGCATTAAACTGCATGAATAATAGAATAGACGGGCAGACATCGTGGAACACATGTTTCTCTGAGACGTGTGTTAATGGAAAAGAGTGTTAGGGCATGGAGAGAAGGATGGAGGAAGCTGGAAAGGGGTGTTTATGAGACAGAGCATAAGTTCTACCCTACAGGGTGGTGTGACCTGGATGTAAGTCTCCTCATTTCCATCTTTCTCACTCTTTCTCTCTCACATTTATGCCAACCTCTCCTTCACTCCCTCCACTATATTCCCTCTTTGTTAATTTGTATGAAGTTAAAGCTCTTTATCTCCGGAGAGAGCGAGATCATCCTGTGGAGAGAAGGAGCCAGATGAGCTCATTAGATGCATTGAGATGAACTGATGGTAGATGCAGAGTGGGAGGAATACAACTGATGAAACAGAGGGGCTAAGAATTAATATCATAGAGTATTAAAACTGAGGCCAGATGGTGACAATACAGCTGTTGGTTATTTCGTCTGTGATGTTTGACTATTAGATTAAGAAGGAGAATGGATGGCTTTAAAGAGGGCACAGAGCCACCTTATACCTAAATGTCAACTTAGAGTATTTGAATAGGCTTCATGAAACTGATTTTATTTGAGCTAGAAGTTTAATGAACTTTTACCGTGCTACTTGAGAGAACAGTAGCATTGATTTTAAAATAGCCTCAGTCTTATATTGTCATTTCTTTTCCCACCCTCCCCTTTTCTGCCTCTCTGCCATCTCCTCTCTTGCTTGCTCTTTCTTTCTGATGTTGCAGAACGAGTGTGTGCATGTGTGTGTGTGTGTGTGGCTGGCGATGGATATTCTGAGCACAGGCGGCGTATGTGTGCACATCAGGGTTTAATTGCGGTGTGCATAGAAACGAGTGTAATTAGCCAGCACTCGCTTCCCTGCCGCCCGGCTAACAACCAGCATCCCCTCTGTGCTTGCTCTTTCTCTCTCTGCCTTTCTTCTTTGTCTCCTTCCCTCCCTCTCTCTTGTCTCATGCCTGTTGCCACAACGACAAGCCCCACTCCGCCATTGTTCCCCGCTGTTCTCCAAGAACAAAGGAGGAGGCTATTAGCTCCCTGAGAGAGGAGTGGTGGAAATGGAGGAGAGGGATAGAGAAAGAGAGAAAGGATTGCTGTGAGGGTGGGATGATGAGATGAGAGTGTGAGAGAGAAATTGCAAACAAGTGAGGGAAGTAGAGAGACGGTTGTGGAAGAAATGAACAAGGAGACAAAGAGATGGAGTAACCGAACATGAGTTTGGGAGATTTACTACGGGGAGGAGAAAGAAGGGAAAAGCTGGAGAAATAACATGCAAACAAGACTTTAAGAGAATTAAACAGGAGAGACAGATTAGAAGAGAAGAAAAGCTTTTGCAGCAGAGTGAGAGAAAAGTGAGATTGAACAAGTTATTTAATTCAATTCAAAGAAACATACTTAGCCTCTCTGCAGTTTCATATCGTCTACTTTTTCCTTTATAATCTCCCTCTTTCCTTTCTCCTTCCCTTTTGTTGCCCTTCCTCAGTCCATTACAACAAGAGTTTGAGTCTTTGTGTGGTTTTGTGTGTATGCGCTTACACTTTGAACTTGTTTTATACACTTACAGCTTGTGTGTCCTTGCTCTCCTTGCTTGTGAGTGTGTGTATGTGTGCACGCTTTGTGAGGGTCATTAGTACCGAGAGTAGGCGGGTAATGCGCTGTCTGCAATGCTGGCCATCTGAATGTTAACAGATTGTAACACAGGACAGAAAGTGAATTTGGTTTCCCAAGGAAAATGGAGCAAATTACACTTTTATAGCTCTCTGCCACTATCCTTTGCTCCCGCCATTACTCACTGGGTGTAGCGAGAGAGATGAGGGGAGGGAGAGAATGAGAGAACAAGTGATTGGGAAGATGTCCTTACTGAGGAGGACGGTCGAGGTGCGATGGTGAAACTATGGCTTACAAGAAAAAGCAAAGACAACTTTTTTTACGTAGTTGATAACCTCTATCTCTTTTTGACCTTATTATGATATAGCTCAGGGATGAATACCTACTATTATCCCAGGAGAAATTTAGATAATTGTCAAGATTTCCATTCCCAGCTGAAATTCACAATACCCATACACACTGAATCCTTCAAGTATAATGCTAATGTGAACACATCAACCACATGTTTTATATTTCCATTAAGGTATCTAAGAGTCCCTCATATTTTAAGTTCTTTATTTTAAATGAAAGCTGGTTATATAGTGTGTCAGTACAATGGACAAGGGCAATGTAATTTTGCCTCAGACAATCTAGTTCCTAATAGTGGCATGTTCATATCAGGGAGCTTAGTTAAAGTTACATCACTACACGACTGCAGTTACCCGCGCTTGTGATGAATCGTAATTCTAAGACTAACGAGCCATTATCTTTGAGTCTCCCCCTGTGAGTTGCATTAGACGGGAAATTGTACACTAAACTTGATTGTAACATTCCCCTATGGAGGGCTGTGTGTGGTTAACTCAGAGCCTTCTGTGCTGAGCATGTTTGGTTTTTTTTTGTTTTCAGAAAGTCTTGCTTTCCAACATATGCTAATGTGTATCAAGATCAAACGTCATTTTAGTTGGTTTGATGGTCTTAAAATCAGTTCTGAGATGCTGCTGACTATTGTGGACTCAGCTCTCAGGGTTCTCGTTTTTATCTGAAAAAGAAAGTACTAGATAACAAATATCTCCTCTTTCATTAATTATCTTCATGTCATTCAAAAGTTTTTTTTGTGAAAACTACATGTGCTGTCCAAATCCCCTAATGTTAATAAATTACTGGAAAGTAATTGCTAATGATGACTGACAGATCTAAACTGTGACAGAATAAGATAACATTAGCTCATATTCTGACAGATCAAGCAGCTTTGCAGCTCTGAATACAGGAGTTCTTTGTCAAGATTAAGTGGTGATAATGATATGCTCAAAATTGTAAGTCAGAGAATTTTCCTACTGTTTATTATCAACCACCTGTTGGTCATTTGTACTTCACTGCGCCTCTATGTACCTATCTAAAACTGAAATTGTCCCTTTGATTGTTTCACCTAAGTAACATCCCCTACTTGCTGGGCTAAAGAGGTCCAATCTGCTGAAATATCAGAATAAAACGGAGTGGTATTTCTTTGAGAAACCATCTTCGACTGAGTCTAAAATGCAGGCACCATCTTGCACAGAACACTCACTAACCAGACAGTTAGCTGTAGCTGGCAAGAGATGAGAAACATGAGCACAAACACTGTTAAATGCTGCACATATATACCAAAAAAGGTTTAAATAAATAGATTTTAAAGGTAAAGCCCTACTGCAAGAGTTAGCATAGCATTTCTGCATTATCAGAATTATAAGACAGAACATATCTTCAGACTTCATATTGTGCAAAACTGTAGTGAAATCTGTAAGTTTTGGTTTTAAATAACACTGGCTCTACCCTGTTGACCTTAGGTTAAGTTTAATGAACTCTTTAACTCATGAAAGTTGATTTGCCTTTAAGATTCGCGTCACTTATGTTGACCTTAACAGAATGCATATATTATCTAAATCACTGCTGACTTTAGACTGGCTTTTTGACACTGTTGCCTGTTTAAATTTTAAAGAGTGTGACCAAAGTTCAGGCACTTAATTCACAGAGTTATAGAAATTTATCTTAAAAACAGGTATATTTAATTTTATATTTTCTCCAGCATGTATCCTTGGTTAATATTCCAGTTCTTAAAATAATTGGAATTCATTAATACTTTATTGGCTGTGGACTTATTGCCAGAAGTCCATTCAGCTGTCTGTGGTGGTTTTAAAAATGGATTTTAGAAACAATCTTCAATCTTTAATCTGAGATATTAGTGGCATCCCTCAGTCTGCTCTCTCTTGTCATCTCTTGCATTTTTGCATCTGTTGGTGCTGAACAGCTAAAGAGGAAAGCTACAAGAGACAGTCAGGATCCAGTTTCACCATCAAGTCATTATGAAGCAACATGGGAGAGAGATGGCTTTTGATTTGGGATTTAGAGCAAAGCCTAGCTAGAGTGAAACGGCAGTCAAGGTCGGCTCAAGGGCAACATTTCTCAGCCAGGCAGTGAATGTGTTAGTGTTCAGGCTCACACATTTAAACACACACGTGTACACCGTCATGTGAGGATTCACCCTCCTGACCTGGCGGCTCTTTTTCCCTCCAGTATGAGATGGAGAATATCTTTCCTGGCGATGTGTTTCTTCTTAGCATCAGAAAGATTGTATTCCTTCCTCCTAGAGGGAGAAGTGATGGTGTCTCCATCACTGCAACCCCACCTGTCTCCTTCTGGATGTTTCTTTCTCTCCTCTTTCGCCTCTCCTCCCTCTTCCCTTCTTCCTGCGTCTCTATTTCCCTCCATCTGCTACCCTCCCTGAGCTGACATTTGCTGTCAGGCAGCCTTATTATTTTGTTCTTCAGATTTCTGATTAGAATTCTCTCGTTCCCTCTCCTTCTCTCCGTCTTTGTCCCTCTCTTTGTTTCTCTCTTCTCCCTCCAGCCCTCCCGCACAAACAACTCAGTCCAATAATGTTTCCTTCCTTGCTCATTCGCTCACTTTTTTTGTTCTATCTTTGCCACATTCATTTGAGCATAATCTAATTCAGTCTTTCTCCCACTACCTCATCTTGCATTACACCTCTGTCATCTCTCACCGTTTCTCTTTTTCTCGCCCTGTTTTTAAAGGTCAGTTTTGTTTTGTTTTTTTTTTCCCTTCTCCCCGTAAAGTTCTTGCTGCAGTCGCTCCCAAGGACTCTTTGTCTCTGGCTTTTAATTATACTCTGCGGGCCCTCTACCCTGTCCCTGTAGAAACATCCACACATGCAGGTTTATGCTGTCGCCCACATGCACGGACGTGAAGCAGACTTGCACAAAGTAAACAAAGTAAGCTCAGCCATGATTGTCCAGCTGTTCATGAAGATTGCATATTCTCCTCGTGAGTCCTTCAAACACACATCTAGTTTGTAATTAGTTATTGAAAGTACGTCAGAACTTGCTGATTATTTAACCGCGTATTGATTATCGCAATGTGATAGTAAGTGGATATTACGTCCATGCCGAGGTCCACTAGAGTAGCAGTAGTTCATCATACAACTGGACAGCAAAGGAGACAGGAGAGGGTTGTCATGGTGATAAGAATCCCTTGAGGGCGTATTCCCCCCCCTCCACTCTCTCCACAAGTCTGCATCACATCAACTTGCTGTATTTTTCTTTTTCTATCTTGCTGTTTCTGGTTGCGTCTTTCTGTCTTTGTCTCTCCATCCCTCTTCTTTCTCTGCCCATCACACTCTGCCCTCTGTTTGTTTCTTTGTCTCAAGAACATCTCTCTCAGGCTTTTCCCTCTTTCTCATAATGTCTTCTTTTGTTCCCATCTTTCTTGATGTTTCTCTCTCTCTCTCTCTCCTTTCTTTTTGTCCCTGTGGTCCTCACCTCTTGTCCAGCCATCG
>JAPXVT010000030.1:5863206-5873753 GCA_029823135.1 Acanthurus reversus | reverse complement strand
CCTACAAAGATCTGTGCTTTCACAGATGCTCACACAAACCACACAGGAAAGATAATTTAAATCAATAGGAGAGAACTCATCAATCAATCTGTTACTACAGTCACATGCAAACTTAACGCCCACTGAGACAACATACTCCAGCAAGTCTCATGTGCACCAGCTGAGCCCTTTATGTGACACAAAATGCGTGCTTGCACATCAATACTAACCCACAGACACAAGCCAGAAGTGGTGCTAGATGACGTCACTGTTTCCCACAGTCCTTTAGTGCAAAGCAGCAGTGTGTTCTGCACTGTGGCCTGAGGAGGGCGATATAAGTCCCCTAGTAAAATGGAGACGCTGGTGGAGGTTCAGCCTACATCTGCAAGTACAACATCAAGCTGCTGTGACACTGAAACCTTGCTGTCATGTGACCATGGCGTTGCTGCGGCTGCTGCACCAACAATAAACCAAGAGAACAAAGATGGTTGCTTTCCTCACAACCATTATTATCACACCATGCAGCATCTATGTTCATTAAGATGCAGGATAAGCCTTATCCGAGCTTATTCCTTAACAAAGCCCCTGAGCTACTACTTGTTACCTTCCCATTTCAAGCTGCCCCACAGTTGCATGTCTGCTAATTGTCTCATCACTCTTCTCCCTGTTCCTGTATTTTCCCCTCATAAGGGCAGCACACACACATAATGTACAACAAAGCGTTCTTTCCCTCATCAGGCAGTCATTATTGAGTCTCCTGGAGTGTAATGTGATACAGATGAGCTTTTCACTACTCTCTTTGTGCCACTGATCGCCCGTAAGTGTGCAAACACATTCATTCAATCTCACTCCCACCACTAAAAACACATAAAAAGTCTTTGTTGTGAGTCTTGAAGTCTCGTTTCCCACCGCCACACACAACAGGCTTCATGCCAAGTGCATGGATTATTTAGTGAACATCACAACAAGTTTTTGGGTGCAAAGCACATGCTGAGTGTTTTCCTGTGTTTTTAGTGCCACGTTTTAAAGGGCTAATCCAGCTAGTTTTGCAGCACACTTTCAGAGGGTTAAGAGGCTTGGAAGAGTCAGACTTAAAGAAGTGGTCATCAGCAAACCAGCAGAGGACAAGATATCCTGACTAAGGCTCAAGTGTTTGATCCTGCATTTCTTCTTCAGGGTTAAATTCTTCGGCTTTAAAAAGGTCATTTTAGAGCCATTAAATAACTGTTAAAACTAAACTTCATGTGTAAAATTGATGAAGTGCCCCTGCTCTAGCTGAAAGCTACAAGCAGCAAGATTCTTCCAATTCACTTCTGCTGCATGTTAACATAATTCTTAACTACTACAGATTAATCCTTGGGATAAGAATAACTGTGATCATATTTTATATTTTATTTATCTTTCCTAAACAGTCAGTCCCCAAAACTATTTACTCTTGCATGAGTAACCCACTTCTGTGTTTTTTCTCCATTAGTTTTTTAATGGAATATATATTTCTGTTAGCTTGCATTTTAGGATTTAGCTATGAAATTAGCTGGTCTTTTTTCAAGGGATTTCTTGATCGTAACAAACATAGTTGGCCTTATCCTTGTATCCATTTTTATTTTTTGAAGTGTCACCTACTTTATGTGATTAGATAATTAATACTAACTTGTTATTCTCATTCAAACCTGGCTGTCAGGTTTCATATTGCTCCTGCGGCTGTTTCACTTGATCTTTTTAAGGATACTTAAATGTAGGGAATATTTGCACAACCTCTCTGAGAATTTTCCTCTCATTAGTTAAATCTGCTGGTTTCTGTCTAAATTCATCTTTTTCCCATGCTACTTCCAATGCAACACCCCTCTGATCCTGACTCTTATCCTCCTCTTTTCCTCCTCTCTCTCTCTTCTCTCAAGAGGAAGAGTGGAGGAAGATGAGAGACGAGAGGAGCTGGGCTGACAGCCTTTGAAGAGCTTTTCTCTGCGGGTTGAATTTTTTAGGACAAACTCGTCACAGTACACGTACACTAACACCATACTGACGCACACTTGTTCTCTCGGTTTTTAGGTCATTTGCATAATTTCTAATTAGTAAGTTTTTGAGTAAGGGGAGGGTTTGGAAAGGGACGAAAATAGACACAGAAGACTGATGTGAGAAGAGGACTGAAAAAGAGAGAAAGTGCTCCATGTACTGGTGTTCATGAGACATGAACAGAGATCTGTGTGCCTCTCCAAAGAGAGTGTGTGAGGTGATAATTTGACACCCCAGCTGTCTGCCCTGATCGGTCCAGCTGTGGCTTGCACTGAAAGAAGACAAGTCAACTGTGAACAAGACTCTAAATCTCCAAATTCTCCTCCTCCTTTTTCTCCCCAGACTCAATTGTGTCTTTGTCACAGCTAGTTCTGGAGACATGTTCGGTAACTCGTGTTTTTGTGTGTTTTTTGCTCCAACAGAACCATGTGTCAAATCTTGGTTTGTTGCTTGTGTTCCCATGGTTCATTTGCATGTTTGTTCCAACCGGTTTGCATTATGTTAATCTTTTTTTTCCCTTCTCATCAGTAGCACAGGAACACATTGCATCGATGTGTGAGTTCATAATAACAAAGGTGTTTTGTACTGACGTTTACCTTTTGTTCAGAGGAGTGAAGAGTTGTGAACATACACCAGGCATAAAATACCAGCAAACACAATCTCCCACTGACCTATATAATTCAAAATGGCTGCTGCTGCACAGCTGTCCTCCCACACAGGAGAGTGAATAGTGATGAAAGATATCAAGGGAAGGAATAAGAGATAAAGGCAAGGCTGATGCTGGTGTGTGGGAGCAGGCAGACAGGAAATGACAGAGTAAGCAGGTAGAAGAATAAGACCACAGCATCCTCACAGCTCAATCTGTCACACAGCTGTTTCTCCGTCCATCCCTGTTCATCGCTTGTCTTTTCTTCACCACACCCACTATTTGTGATCTGTTTTACTTCTTGCTTCTGTTATTCCTAACATTCCTCCTCTTACTCAGTCTCTTCTTCCTTGACTGTCTCATTTTCATTCATCCCTGCCTCTGTAATCTTCCCCCCAGTCTGAATCATCCCACTCTTCATGATGCCCCCCCCTCCATCTTACCCCTTCCTTCCTTCTTTGCTTGCACACATTCACCATCTCCCTTCCTTCATCTCATCAGTCCAACCTCCTCTTCCTCTAAATGTCTCTTATTTTTTTCGTTCCTCTTTTCCACAATTTTCATTTCTTTAGAGATGTTGAGTCTAATCTGACATTAGCAGATGTCACACTAATCCACACACATGCACAGCCACACCATTAAGCCCATTTGTGTATTTGTGTGTCAAGGTAATGCACGTTGGTGTGTTGGGAAAAAAAGGATGCTTCCTTTTTTTTTATTTTATCATGCAAACACAAGCCTGTGATGTTTTTGAAAATTTGGAGGCACGTTCTCATGACTTCAGGTTCACCCCAGAAGTCCTTGTGGTAACTAATTGAACTGGCTGTCTCTAATCACTTGCATTAAATATGGCAAGTATTTGGCTGCTGATGTGGTGTTGTGGTATTCATGTCTTTTTTTTTTTTTTGCACATACATCAGATACGTCACTTCATGGCATGCTCTGACATATCTGCATGCACTTGTTATGACAAAAACATGACATTTAATTTGTTATTTCTTTGTGTATCTGATTAGCTCTGCCTCTTTTTCCTTCTCTTTCTCAGCCAACCACCGACGAGCTGGTCATGCAGTGACCAACATCCTGGCCAAAGAGCTGATGCAGGAAGACACAGCTTCAAAGAGTAAAGTGCCTGCTAAGAAGAAGAAGACGACTGAGGAGAAGGAGGAGCCTAAAACAGAGGGAGCGGAGTCATTAGAGGAGTTGCTGGATGCCGCTGCCTCACGATCCAATTAGGCACCCTGGGCAGGAGGTTTTTTTTTTTTTTTTATCCAAACACAGATGTATTTTGTTGTCATTCCAGAGGCCAATGTCCATCTGAGCTTAGCTTACTCAATAAAAGCCAGTGTTTCTCCGACCTTTGTCTTAACGGGGACCGTCTTTTAAGGGAAGCATTGACTGTGTCTGCTAAAAGGACAGGGTGAGACGAAGGTGTCGGGGGGGGCTCTCACCTATGCAACAAGCCCTGGATGTTCTCATCAACCTTCAGATCTTTGACGCTGTCATTAAAATTTATTTCTTCAGCTTGTGCACATATCTGTTCATATATATATTTTTCTGTGTCTGTTACTCTGTATTCCTTGATTTTCACCCGTCATTTATCAAAGGGCATCTTGAGCAATTCCAAAGACTAACTCAGGAGGGATCCACACTTTCTTTGCGATTATTTTCAAATCCCAAATTCAGACGGAGTATCTGCAGTTTAGCGTGTCTCGCAGGTGGTTCATAGAGTTTTCTCTGCATGTTCAAGGCTCTTATTACAATCCATTAGTTTTCCTTTTAAACCTTTGAAACATATCACTGTAATTGTCTGATATACTGTATGTTACTGTTTGTAAATGTTAATCAGTTTGCTGTAAAGAAAGAAGTGCCAACTGTTAGAAATTCAGTCTTTGTCATTTCACCCCTGGGATATGTCCTGTCACAGTTTGCACTTAGCTGGTGTGAGGACCAAGTCCAACAACAATCATTACCTTGGTGGATGTCTGCCTGTGTTTTTTGTTTTTGTTTTTTTGATCTGAGAAGGGATTCAACTCACAAGTTTGCATGCATTAGTTAGATATCACAAAAAAAGGAGGAATGATTTACATAAACTTGTCTAAGCGATGTTAGCACACGTGCCCACAACAGTAATATGAAGAAAACCTGCTTCCATCCATGAATATTCCCATAAATCCCAGGTTTGCAGTAGAAAATCCCTCCTCAGTCGGTTAACCCCTGGCGCTTGCTTTTCAAAAGGGTGTTTCCATACAAAACCTAGCCCTAGCAGTTAACATGCCTGTGTGTTTATGTGTATCAGAATGACTGTATGAAGTAAGGCACCTATATTTAGTTTTGTCTGCACCCTCAACTTCTTACGGGTGTGCATGTCCATGTGTGTGTTTATGCATGTTGGTTTGAGTGTGTGTGTGTGCTGCCATCTGTAATTACTGTACAGTACCGACCATGTTGTCATGAATGCTACGTTTCAAAAACAGCTTTGTGGTCTTTCTGCTGAGGATATAGCACACTGGAAAACTGCCCAAAAACTGCTGAGACAAGTACATGTGTGTTTTCAGTTTGTGTGTGTGTGTGTGTGTGTGTGTGTGTGTGTGTGTGTGTGTGTGTGTGTTTGTGTTTGTGTTGCTCACCCACTTTCTCTCCCTCTGAACCACAGCAGTGGTTGCTGAATGTCCTGCCTTGCTCTTATTTGTATTCAGTAGCCATCAGCGTATATGTTGCCATGATGTTGCGCTGTAATATCTGACAGCAATCCTGTGAGGTGATGTCAGCTGCCCCATGCAATGTTTACTCCTATGCAAACACAACAGTGTAGCCAACCTCAGGGTGGAAAAGGTGGACTCTAGCGGTCTTTATCAAGCTGCTGATTCCAAATCAGTGCTTCTTATTGCTGGTGATTCAGAAAAATCTATATTGTCCAAAAGTTTAGCATATCAGGAATCAAAGATTTTTTTCTTCTCAGCAACATCAATGTTTATATGACATCTTCAATTAAAAAATGTCCTGAGAGATGGAGGAACTGGCACTTAAACAACATAAAGCAAAGAGGTTCTTCAAATACAGAAGGGTAGCAATCCTGTTCTGATTGAGTGCTGGGGACTCATTTTAATCTGGTGACACTGGGAATAACAGGGTGCAAAGACTGCACCACCTTCCCTCCAGCACAAAATATGTTGTAGCTGCATTTGAACCAGAGACACGACTGCTGTTTTATGTCTGTCCTGTTGTGCCCATCTCGTCAGGTGGACTGTGCCTGATGTGTGTAGCATAAGATATGAAAGTAAAATGAAAAGGAACATCAGAACATCACTGGAATACTTGTTTTCTCATTTGAGTCATTCCTTTTGTTCGTTAATTTTTTTTAAAGAGATTGTTTTCTATGTGAATTTTTACAGTTGATTATTTTAATGTATTTGAATGGAGACAAGACTGTTTTTTTCCAGAGATTGCTGTATGTATACAGAATCATGCACATGGTCATTCTGTTTGCCGCACAGAACTATTAAAATGTCTTAAGTAATTTAACGACGTGACTGGCTCATTCTTTGGTCATGTCAAATATGTGTGCACATCAACTGTTGATTTGTTCATGTGATATAATGTCAGTGTGTGACTTCTAGTTTACTTGCTTTCCTGTACGTCTGCCAAAGTGAATTCCTCTCCGAGCACAGTTCTCCACACTTCTCACTCCTCCTCCCTTTCTCATGTAAACACTTACTGCAGTAAAGCACCAGAAAGTTTGTGCACTCTGTGAAACTATGATTTTAATGCCAAAGCAGCAGAAGAATGAATAAACAGTGGAGTTTAACAGTGGAGTCATTTTTGCTGATAAATTCCTAATTTTTTCCATGGCTCCAAGGTTCCCAGAGACATTTTCCAACACGGATTGCCAGTGTTAAACATGATCCCTCACATCAGTGAGTTTGTATAGGAGAAAGAAGGAAAACAGATGGTTCCTTATGATGTTATTTTTAAAATTAGTGTCCCTTCTCTGTTTCTGGTCCAACCCTTCTGTTACCATCACAAATGCTCTATGACCTCCCTTAGTTTTTCTTTCAACCACAATGAACATCTAAAGTGAGCTAACACTGAAAGCAAACATTCTAAAAAAAAACTCGTGGCCTTAGTTTATCTTTGTAATTGCATTGAAGATTGTCTCAGACGTAAAACTGGTTTGGTCATACTGGAGATGTGTAACTTCTGAGTGTTTGCTCGCCTTCTGTAGATGTTGTGACCTTATGGAGCGGTCGGTTTACTCAGAGGGAGCACACCTTTCTCCCATCTGACAATCACAAAGATCATCAACTTCTACCTCCGCCTCCTCTCCTTCACAGCAGCTTTGACTCAGAAATGTTTCCTGACATGAAGTATGGCAAGTCATGACTTCCATTAAGCTCCTGTAGTGGTCAGCCTTTTTCAGTGCAGGAATGTTTTGGGAATACCCTGCTGTGTCATACCAGCTGCACAAAATAGCTGGAGAGGTTTTTCTGGCTCAGCTTGGCCCTGAAAGATGAGTCAAATCCTTCTACATCTCATCAATCTTTCACAGTTTCAGACAGAAATGTTTCACTCTTGCTGCAGCTTGTTCGCGTAGCAACCTTTGCAGCTGCTTTTTATTTAAATCGGAAAGAGAAAAGCATCAATTATGTCCTTTATTCTCAGAGAGTACTGTGAAGTTGAAAAGTGAACTCTCATACTTTTCCTTTGTTTGTGCCCGGGTCAGTCTATGTTTGAAGATGATAAACTTCAACAACAGTTACAAGTCAAGAAAGCTGTTTACTGGGCCACAAACCACACAGAGCAAAGCGGAATGGAGTGCTGAGTTTATGGATAATGTACAACAGTATAAGCACGATGTGAAGGTTGCATTTCAAACCTTTTACCCGATGTTTGCTGACCTGCGTAGTTATACAGTTTTAAATCTTTCTATTTTCAAAAATAACCCACAGTTTTGTTTTGTTTTTTCATGCTAACAGTCATTTTAATTAGATGTCAAAATATACTTTACGCACAAAATCCTTTTACTGTTCATATGAAATGTAACAGTTACTAGTTTATCTCATCTCTGGTGTCACAGAGAGTTTGAAAAATAATGAGTTCTAATTTTGGAAGTCATTTTATGTGGAAAAACCTGGAGAATAAGGAATCAATTTCCTCCCGGCTCTCCTGTGAACTGTGAATGAAGGCCTCTGCTCTTTAGTGAACCTGAGCTTCTGCTGGCCTCCTTTCACCTCATTAACTTCCCCGTTAATTTAACCCGAAAAGGCCCAACTCGCTTTCATCGTTTACAATGTTTGCCTGGGCACACACACACACACACACCCACACACACACATGGAGGCCACAGGGCAGTAATAACTCTGGCTCAACACTAAAGAAGGTTGTGAATTAAAACTGTCTCTGCTGTGCATAATTTATTTGTATCCATGTGTGTCTTTGTCACTCTTCCGGTCTCTTTGAAGACAAAAATATGCAGCCATTCTGCAGCATCTGATCCCAATCAAAGAAAGGCTATAACACAGCTGGCAGCTCTTTGCTTTTCACTGGTATGTGTGTGTTCCTTATGTTATCCACATACGAGTTGCTGAATGATTCGTTCGTCTCTCTGTGGCAGAGCTGCACTGGGGATGTCCCTGTTACTCAGTTTGTAGGAGAAATCTGCTTAAATTTTAATATTGCAACTCCACAAATTTTAGTAAGAATCACAAATATTCACAAACTGTTAAACCTTTTCCCGAAACATTTTTATCCATGCATACACCTCTTTTCATACCTTGACAAACCTGCTTTGTATATATTCACCTCTTACCAGAAAAACATGAACATACGGGCAGACTGAGGAATATAATTAACATTTTAGCTTTGCCCTTTGTCTCCTTGTGTAACAATTGCAGACGCATTTCGAGGTTAGTTTTTTAGTTTTCATCAGTTTTTGATGTAAACAGTTTAATTCTTTTGTCCCTTTGTCTTGGCTACGCCTTTTTTCTCACCAAAAAACAGCTTTCATGATCCTGCCCTACATATTTGATTATATATTGCTAGTTGTTTCCCTCTAAATTCCCAGTATTTAGTAAATATATTATATTTAAATATTTGTGCAGATCTAAAGTCATTTGTGGCCCTTCTGCAAATTCTGTCAGGAGACAAATATGAACCATTTTGTTGTATGTCAACTGTGAGTTAATTTTCTTCCAAATAAAAGTAAATATTCTGGTGCGAATGAAGGAAATATTAGGATAAGATAAGGAGGATGATGATGATGAGGCTTTTCAAAGCAAATTAGCAAAAAAGTTTTCAGCAGCAGATTAATTAGTTAAAAAGGAAACTGTCTGAGGAACTTTTTAATTCTTAAGCTGAACACTGAGTGACTTCCAGGAGGTTTGAACGGAGCAGGAAGAGGGTGAGAGTTGCATTTTAGAACAGGTGTTTCGAGAATTAATGTAATGAACATAAAGTGAGCAGATAAGAGACGTTTGAAGATTGAAAGAGAGCGCAAGATGGGAGGAAAGGATATGAGGAAGTGGAGGTCTCTGGATTAAAAAGCTGTGAACTTTGATCACCACAGTGCTGTTATTGTGAACAGATAACCGATAAGTGTGTGTGTGTGTGTGTGTGTGTGTGTGTGTTCTAGATTCAGCTGCTGTGCACATTTGCATTGATGTAGCCTAGGTGTGTTCTTATGTGGGCGTGTCTGAATGTGTGCTTCTTCTGTTACGCACACGCCTGTGACTGTTTACACACCACACATGACTGTGTAAACATGTGAGCAGATCCTGTTCGTGTTAGCCACAGGGAGCTGGAAGAGGAGAGAAAGCAACCCGTTTCAGACTTCTGTTTGACATTTAATTTCACAGAAGAGTTCATGTCAGTATCTGGAAACAGGACGGGACAAAGTTATCTGTGACTCATTGTTACTGACCGTGATTATATATTGAAGGTCCTTCTCTCTCAGAGTTATTATAGCTAATAAGTGTTGTCACAAGCTGTAGAAGTCTGAAAGAGAGACTACAGAGATCATCTAGAATGACACAAGCCTGCATCATTTTTAAAGTTAGAAATGTAAACTTGATGAGATGACTTACTTAGAATTCTCAAATTTTATTTTGAATAAAACAAACTAAAAAAATCATTATGATTATTAAAAATTTCATTGTTAGATAAAATTTACAACCTTTAAAATACTTTGCTAGTTAGCAAATATAAGCATGCTATCATAGTCACATGACTTGGACTGGACAAATTTGATTACTTAAAGGTCCAGTATGAGAGATTATAATATTCTCTTTTTGTGGAATATTGCAAAACTGGAATACAATAAGTGGTCAAATTAGTAGGCGTATTGTTGTGTTGTTTTAATTGCCACAGAAATTGCCTTTTATATCTACAGAAGGAGCAGGTCCTCTTCCTCTGAGTCCACCATGTTGCACTGTCATGTTTCTACAGTAGCCCAGAACAGACAAATGAAACTCTAGCTCTAAAGAGGGCCCTTTGCATTTTCACCAGATTTGTGGCCGCTGTAGTTTCTCCTGCTGGCTTGGGAAAGGAGAATGAGGGAGAGCTGCAATGTGCAACTTCGCCGCCAAATGTCACTTTTACTACACTCGACTTGGACTTTAAGAATTACACTGAGGGTTACATTTAGTAGAAGAGTTACAAATAGAATACATCTTTGTTTTGTTTCAGCTTAAGTAGACTGTTTGTGTATAGTTGTGGATTTAGTGTGGTTCAGGTCATATCAAGAATATAGGGTTGATTGTGATCTCTAATGATGTCTCATTACTATGAGTTTCAGGTCTTCTGGTTCCCAGACTCCCTCAGTCTCTTGTTGTGACAATCTTGAGATTCAGGGGGAATTTGTATGCACACGTGTGTATGTGTGTGCCTGTGTGTGTGTGTGTGTGTGTCAATG
>JAPXVT010000030.1:5830984-5843628 GCA_029823135.1 Acanthurus reversus | reverse complement strand
GAAAAACAAAATGCAACACATTCCAGTAGTAAGCCACGCCTTGTGGAGAGGGACTTTTATTTTGAAAATGTTGGACGGTCCCTTCTATACAAACAACTGGCTCATACCATCAACAGGACTTGTGTTTATTTACAGTGGGAGAAGAGCCTCACAGGGCCAGGGAGCGAAGGGGAGGGGTGAGTGGTAGAGAGGCAAAGGTTTACCATTGATTTTAATAAAAGATGGGATATTTCAAAGGGCTCTTGAGTGGTTTCTCCTCATCAACAGGGACAGCTGTGCTTGGCTGTTGACCTCTACCTGGGTCAGTGCATTAGAGAAAAATGGAAGTTTAAGGGGTGGGCGGGTCAACAGCAGTTCCTCTGTACATTCAGTGGGCAGAGCCAAGGTTCTTTTCCCCACCCCCTGGTTGTTGTAACGGTGCCACCTCAATCTGTGCACCCCTCACCGCACCCCTTCACTCCTCCTGACCCAGCCTGCAAGCTGCCTTTTCTCATGCAGTTTTATCTGGCCAAGGGCCTGACAGACAGACGGACGGCAAAGTAAAGACTTCATATCTTATACAAACAATTCCTCTATGCTATCGAATCGTTATCTCCCAAAGAAAAAAACATGTTACTGTGTCACATCAAGAAATTTCTCAACACTTCATAGATAATGAGGGGAGATACTCTAGCGGCTTGCAAAGTGTCTAGAAACTCCTAAGCACTTAAGTTTACCACATCTATGCATTTCCCTAAAGACCGAAGCAATGACTACCCCTACAAAATCTCATCATCAGAATACAAACAGTGCATTTCTCTTTGTTTGGCTCTCAATGGGGGTAGTGAGTGAGGGGAGGACACGAGCTGGGTGTGAAGAGGGGAGAGAAGAGGGTGCGAGACAGCGTAACATGTTCGTGCCCATCTGGAGGTGTCTTGCAGAAGCCAGTCCCTGCTGCTACACCACCTGCATGGACAGCATGGCTCGTGACTCCATGACATGCAACGCCACCCCACCCTCTGCCAGCCCTTCCTCTGGGTGCATGCTCAGGTCATAAAAATATCAGGAGATTAAAATTGTACTTTTTTTTAAATCTGTGATTACAAAAGTAATTTTCTTTTTCTGTCAAGTAAATGCTACATGTGCATTATATTGACCTGCGATTGGAGGGAGGATGAATTCAGGATGACCTCCTCTTTGCTTTTGCAATGCATAGTTTGCAACTCTAAACTAGTATATGTGGTTTGAACCTTAAAGAGCATGCACAACAGTTTGTAATACCTGTCAAACAACAGCCTTATATCCACAGGATTTATGCTTTAAGACCCTGCAAGGCTGACCCTATATAAGAATCTAATGGATGGCAACTAGCGTACTTTACAATAGCCGACTTTCCATGTCTGGGAAAGAGCACAATAAATCCAACATGAAAGACACTAACATTTCATCTGTGAATACATCACCGGTACAGCCTTGTTATCCCAGCAAGGTTCCTTACGCTGAATCTCTTTGTCCAAGTTCATTTAATTTTGCCAAAATAAAAGAAAGAAAGAAACAAAAAAATCACCGAAACCCCCCATACCCTGCCAAAATTATCCACCGACAAACATTATGTGAACAATACTCGATCTTTAGCACAACACAGGTTAATAAACACCAGTAACAGCTTTCAGCACATTCAGATTCTTCAAGACACTCTTTCAAAGAACCATCAACATCGTCCATGTGATCAAAAGTGATTTGCTGTCATTATTTAGACCGTGGCTGGCATGAGTGACAGCAGAGCAGTAAGATACCTAGTGGGAAGGGTATGGGAGGTTGAATTTATCAGATCAGGCCGGGTCTATCGCTCCTCCACCTCTTTCTGTCCAACTCTATTTTTTCTCCTTCTTGGTGGACTTCTTCTTGGAGGCGGGGGTCTGGGCGGCCTTGGGGGGCTCAGACTGGGCCGAGGCCTGTGGAGGGGGCAGAGCCTGCTGGGTGGCCTGCTGGGCCGTGGCCTGCTGCTGCTGGGGGTTGGAGGTAAGGGTGGCAGTGCTGCCGGGGATGTAGACGTTCTGGCGATAGTCGGGCACGTGCTGCAGGGTGAACTGGGGGCTGTAGCGGGTGCTCAGACCCATAGTGCCAGGTCCCAGAGTGGCCGTAGCCTCGCTCACTTCTGGGGGGAAATGAGACAGAGTGGGGGAATAAGGGGTGAGGAGGGAAGGAGAGACGGATGAAACTTGTTAGAACACAGGAATTTGAAGGTTTTAGTATGACATTGTTAATATTTAAGTAGTGAAATGAAGACAGGTTATAAAAGGAGATGAAACCATAAGTTTTAAGATTCCTCCAAGAGATAAGGTACCTGGGATTTCATTTAAAAAGGTTGCAGGAAGTGAGACTAAAGCTAAAAAATGAGGCAATAAGAAGGTAAAAAATGAGGAAGTGTTACAAAATAGTCGATTCTGTGCAGATGTTTTTATTTAACAGTGATGATAAAACCATCTCCCCAGCATACTCTTCTGTTTTCCTGGTTTTCTATCATGACTGCCCCGAGTGAGTGTGTGAGTGCATGACGTAGCTGCTCAGCTCATAATTCTCCCACAGCCCCTGCATTGCAGAGCCAGAGACACAAACGGTCCCTCCCCCATCCTGTAATTCCTCTCAGCGTATATAAACACACACACACGTACGCACATGAAAACCGACTGCACTGGCTTCCAAAGAGCCAAATCAGTGACTAAAAAACAGAATTTTTTAAACACTCTTTCTGCTCTCACAGTGCTTTAATAATCGATTGCTCCTGCATTGTGCTTATCAACACAGTGACACTAACTGTAGCGGACAGACGACCTTCAGTATTTATCACTTGCACTGTTTGTTCTTTCCGTCCTGACAGCACTAACCGTTCATTCTATCTAACTTTGTGCTGACATGCAGGTAACAACGAAGCCAAAGACAGAGCCTTTTCTCTCTCCATCTCTCTGTTCACTCCGATGGAAAAATTTCACACTGCGTCCGGTGCAGTGTCCAAGATGGGGGAGGGTGTGTGTATCAGTGTGTGTGTGTAGAGGGAGGGAGATGTGATGTGTCAATAGTTAAAGTAACAGTGGAAATAATGACTTCAGTCTATGAGGCAATAAATCTTCTCAAGTTTGTCCCTCTGTCATTACTATTTATTTTGTGTTTGACTGCTTCTATATTTTGTGTTACTCAGTTTGCCTTTAAGGCCAATTTTACGTGTATTTTTCCAGGTTATTACTGAGGCTTCCACGGTAACAGCCTACAGATGAATCACTGTTTGTGTCCCCTTAGTGCTGGTTTAAACAGACACTGCAGGAACAGAGAAGTAGGGCAGTAGATACGTTGTGGAATATGGAAACCTTTGGTTATGTATGAGCCTGTGGGTAGAATATGACTTAACTGTTGACGTAACTCAATAGCCTTCTGCTTATGATTAAACAATGTGCATGTGATCAGTGTGTAAAGTGGAAACATGTATTTCTGGCATGTTATTCAGTTTATCACATCAATTATTCTGTTTATCTGAGAAACTGCAGTAGTTAAGCCCATTGTCTGGAGATGATCTGAGGCTTTCTCTGGGTGCCTGTTAGCCTGCAACCACAACATGGAAACATCAATGTCGACGCAGAGGGATTTATCAATGATCGAGTCTGGCTAGTTGCCCTCAAACCAAACAGAAACCTAAATAAACCGCTCCTGCCCATGCACACCCCCACACAGAGGAAAGACAATGGTCTGGAAAAGAGAACATGAACTGATAGAATGGAGGAAGAAGATGAGGAGGTATAGGACTCACCGTTAGCTGCAGCCATCAGGGCCTGGAGCTGCTCAGCCTCAGTTGGGGGCTGGGGCCAGGGGCCAGTTCCCATGGCAACCTCAGGTCCTCCAGTCGCCCTGTGGCAAAAACAAGAAAAGAACAACTGTAAATAAAAAGTGGTTTGTCCTCTCTGGTGTGTGTGTGTGTGTATTTGTGTTTATTTAGCTCACTGGTGTAACAGTCGGTGGTTTATGATAAAAGGGCAAAGCAGCTGACGGCGAAGTACAGCCTGAGGAGACCTCAGCGAGGATAACAAGGAGGATGTATACAATACAAAACAGGGCGTGTCGCGAACAAATGCACACTCTTAAACACACTCTTGTTAAGGTGCGTACAGATTGTGTCTGCACACGGACACAGTAGCAAGCATGTTCGCACATTCACACATGTAAGCATTGTACAACATTAACTCTTGCTCCGGTAAGACCATGAGCACACTACACTAGCAAATCTGATTAAATATTTAATGATCCCACCTTTAAGGGAAATAGCTGTCTGCATAGTCACACTTGCAACGCTCACTGTGCACTGAACATTTCCATCTGGGCAAATTTCACCTTCAAAGGCTTGTTTACTTTAAGTCTGCAATTTGCATGAGGGGGCAACAGAGGAGAAAGCAGACCTGCGATCTATTAGGCTCACCCACTTATTTTCATTCCCACACTTGTGAGCCACCCACACAAGCTCCACAACTAAGAAATAGGTCACAATCCTTTAATCCCGGCCCTGCTCCTGTTTCCAAAGTGATAGTAAACCTGCATATTTGGATTATTGACAGTACTGCTGCATGTCATCTTAATTCTAGTGGTGCAGTGTGTCAGAAAAAGCAAAAGCCAGTTCAGTTCAGTAGAGGACCAGGAGGCACAAAATATCCTCTAAAAGTATTATGGGCACTGCTTCTAGAGTTGTTTCAGAGCAAAAACACTATATATGGTTTGAAGTACTCTCTAAACCTCCTGAATTATGTCTTTATGTGCAATACTTTGATTATTGAATTATTTTAGGCAATAAACCATTCAGGACATAGTGAAGGTTTATTAGCCCACAGGGACATGGGGAAAAGGCTCTGGATTAAAAAGAGAGAGATTTCAGGATTACTGCCTAGTATAGTAGTAAAAATAAAGAAATCATTACTTTATGTATACAGACAGTGTGTAGATACATTGGAGATAAGGAATTTCACTGTCTTTCTATGTAAACCCAACAAAAAGATGCTTGGACAAATTGGTTTGCTCCTGGGACTTAAGAGAAAGTAAAGGACACAAGGAAAAGAAAGTGAAAAGGATTCTTATGTAAAAGGAATTTGTTTAGGAGAAGTTTGCCAGATCTAACTGCCAAAACTCTGAAGTGGTTTTCGGTTTAGTGCCAGCAAGAGACTGAGGAGGGGAAACATGTAGGTTCAGTGCCAGGCAGCCAATGAAAAACAGGATAGCTAAAAGTTGGGTCAGTGAAGCTGGGCAGCCATTTTGTTGCTCTTCACACCACTTCAGATAAAAAGAAAGGCTTCATTTGTGCTAAATTAGCATCTCCCTGTACTTATCACATCCTGTGGTTGTGTTAAGCACTTCCTGTGGTCAGGATTATCACTTCCTGTGGGCAAGACTGTGCACTGTGGTCCAGAGGGATGTCCTTGCTTGGCCAGACAGTGACATGTTTTATCTCTACGGATGTCTCTCTTTGCTGTATTGCAGGAAAACCCTCTAGACAATAACTTGAAACCTTAACTGAATCCGATTCAGCCAGTCACATGGGTTCTCTGACATCTGCTTCAACTGCATGGTGACCACAAGAGTTTAATGTGGAGAGCTCTGTACATCATTGAGAAACTATTAACCTCTTACAGGCATTTTACCAAATTTGATCATAAGACAGCTGTCTGTGTTGTCTCTTTCTTTGAGTCATTCAGTGGATAAATCACATGGAAAAGCCACATGTGGTGATGTTGAGCTACAACCATCACAGACATACATCAAAGGCAACACTGTATGGTAAGCCAGTCTTCTAGAAAGAAAGAAAACAAGAGCTCTCAGACTAAAATGACTATATGTATAGCACACATACAAGGCATAGCAAATCTACAAAACACTGCAAACACTGCAAACTCAAAAGAGCTATTCCTTTCTACGCCACAGCAGGCATTGTGGCCTATGCACATCGATCCACAAACCCCATCACACTTTGAAGGAGACTAACAGAAGCTATGGGTTAGGTACATCTACACACAGCACAGCACTCAACTGCAGTGCACTACCTACAAGGATTTAGCCACTCTCTGCCCTTATCAGCTGATCTGTGATCAGGTCCCTCGTCCACCGAACTGTGAGTGGACAAAACAGAAAACTGATCAGCTGCTAAGGACAGAAAGTTATCACATGGTGTCTACGTCTAAGTTAGTACCTTGTCCCACTCTTCGGTGTCCATCGTATATGTGTACCGTAAGGCATGTGGGGACTAAGAACACAACAAGTTATACAGTCTGAAAGAACCATTTTGTATTTTACTCAAAGTTGGAGTTGTGTAAGAAAAAGGAAAATGCAGTGATATTGAGCTCTAGATCTCAGTGGAAAATATGTTGAGCCTGTCATAACCATTTAAAATACCAGAGATGGAGAGAGTTTGTTTTCTTTTTCTCCACCACTAAAATGAATTAGGTCCAAAAATCCCAGCGGATTTCTGAAACGACAGTGAGGCGTGAGTGTGTATGTGTGTCTAACATTTTCCTGACGTGGCTCAACAGAGCCTTTCTGCCCCAGCTGGTATTTTTCAGGGAGAAGCCATGACTCTTAGAATGTGTTGTGCAATCATTGTTGTGAAAACTGTTACTGCATACGCTCCACTTTAGCCCACATGATGTGGGCAAATAGCAATCGTCAACACACAAAAACTAGCTAAAACACACAACTGAAACAGAGAAATACAGTTCATATATTGTCATTTAACAGTCGAGTCACAGTCAAAAATGAAATTGCAAGTAGCTAGTCAGTACTACCTCACTGATGGTGGCAAATGAAGAGAGAACAAGAAGGATAAATACACTGTCCCATCCCCCCACTAGCTCTGGTCACCCACCCTCATCAGTAGTACTGAGTGATGGCGCCCAGGCTCAGAGCACGCAGAGAGGAGAGGAACAGGAGAGGGAGGGGGAGTGGAAGCTGCGGCAGCCATTTTATAAAGCAGCCTGCAACGAGGCAGAGATGCTCAGTCAGGAGTGTAAATCAAGAATCTACATTCACTGAGCAGAATCGTGCAGTATGCAACCATAAATTACACCATCACAACAATTTGATTCAAAATCCAATTCAGATGCCTGCATTGTGACATCAGCTTCAGCACTCACCATCCCCCTCGTTTTTTTATTCCTCATCCTTCTTCACTCCCTCTCTCTTTACGACAAGCTGGCTCTCTTGCAGCACAACATGTCCTTCACATTACATTTTACCTGTTTGTGTGGGTGTGTTTGTGTGTGTGCATTTCAGTCTACTCACCCGCTAGGTCCCGGTCTCTGTCCCTGTGTGAAGCGCCAGTCATTGTTGGGGGGCTTTTGCTGTGAGGAGAACAGAAGATGCAACATGAATTGGATGCGTCATTGCGACAACAGGAAGACATTTCCTGAAGGTAAGTTGGGTTCAAACGATGCATGTTTGAAGTTTGTGGCTGACACGTGTGTGATAGTGTATGTCTGTTTCTGTCTGTGATATAAAAAGTCTTTTCAAAGGGTTACAGATGGCAACAAATGTCTTATGCTCAGGCAGCCATATTGCTCCAAAAGCTGTGGAACACAAAATGTTGCATAAGAGTGCACATATGTGCACGCACACACACACAAACGCACACACACATACAAACTGGGACTTTGCCTCAAAAATGGGACTCAAAACATAAAATAAAGGGCAGATAATATCAAAAAGAGAAATACATGATCACAAAAATGAGCAATCAGCTGTAAAACAGTGTGACAAGCCCTGAAAATATAAGCAATGCAGCCATAAGATAAATCAGATGTCAAAGGATTTGCAGCTGAAAGAAGTCTCAGTGGACAACCACACGAACATCAGTCTGAACTACAGATTTTAACAGCCAGTCCTCCACAACTGTGACTGACATGACTTTTTGGTTCACAGAAGTCTTTTAAAAATCGTTTTAATAGATGCAGAGGGCAGAGAGAGTCTTTGGAAGATAATGCTGTTTGTTATTTAGATACCAAAAGTCATGGAGGAAAAGCTTTGACGGTGGCATCTCTGTGTGTCCCTGCTACTCTCTATTAATGGATCAAGCCCATTGCACTCATGTCCATCTCTACCTCACTGGCCATGCCATCATGTCTTTTCCATCTCTCTAGCTCTTTCCCTCTCTCTCAGCTTCTCTTGTTGTGCAGTGATGCGGTGAATAGACCTCTTGGCTTGGCTCCAGACTCTGCCGCCTAATCGACACAAGAGCTCCCCGGAGAGAGAGGCCAGCAGGACGATGCGCTGCATTATTAAAAGAGCTGTACTACCCGAGGGAATGATGGAGAGAAGTGCGAGAGTGGGAGAGAAAACAGATCATGAAAACATTCCTGAACAAAAAGAAAAGTACTGCCGGATAAACGGCGGACTATCATGACTAGAGAATCTATAAGAATACAGGTAAAAGGGAACATGCACCAGTGACTTATTTGATGCATAAATAGAGCAGGTGAAGTGGGCAACAGTGTTCAGCACCTATGCAGACACTATGCAGAAGTGACTGCCACCCCATTAAAAGAAAATTACAGAGTAATCAACAACAACTTAAATAAGGGAGTAAAGGAAGGACTTGTGCTATATTGTCTGGTCTACTAAGTACCTGTGAAGGACACTACAAAGTGTAAAAGTGTTAACGAAATGACTGGGTTGCAAAGCAAACAGTGTTTGTTCAGTAGTTTAATACAGTTGTTGAACAACACCATAGTGCATGCAGTGTTGAGTGAAACTACTCATCAGTGAATTAAATATACGTTTCGTCAACAAAAGGGTCTGTTTCACCTTGGTGGCCACTCAACACAATCAGTCAAGTCTTCAGCAATTGAGAAAATAAAAATAGTCAGAGTCAGATAAAGAGAAGAAAAGTCAGCTTTGTTATGTCCTCATTACAAACTGTGAAGCCCAAACTCACAAGTTGCCATTATAACAACGAAGAGTCATTGTGGATAAGGCTGAGAAGAGGAGAGCATACCGTATCTGAACTCTAATCCTCTTCAAAACAGAGCTTGGTCATTTTTTTAATCTAAAAATGGACTCAGAGATTCATAGATGTGTGTGGGCACGAGTCTGTCTGGGTTCTGGTAGGAAGAGAAAAAGATCAGTGCCGAGTGGAGGCAAACATCCAGTGAGAGGCCCAGCATTCCTGCTGTGTGACTCGTTCTGATCGTACAAACACTCACTGACACACGCTTGTCATTTCCGAGGTCAGATCCCACTGCAGGCATGTGGAATAAAGGGTAACAGACTGGGCTGCACTGCTAGTTTAAGGTAAACACCTCCTCTTCTGTTTTTCTGTGTGCTTCATTACACGAGACAAGCAGACAGTTTATATCCATAATAATAAATGTTTTCTCTGCTCTAGAAAAAAGTCAAATTGATGGACTTAATCCTCTCACTCAGTCGAACGACTGTTAAGAGTTGCTGAGTTCTCTAGCTAAGATGGTTTAAACAACAACAGTTGCTGGGGAAAACAAACCTCAAGCCAGGTTTAATGGCACGCAGGCAGAGATCAAATCTAATTGACTTCAGCTTCAATTATCTAAGCATATTTAGATGTGCTTGTTAGTCGCTACAGTGTGTTGATCCCTTCAGAAAGATGGGATGAAGATATTCAAAATGCAAAAGACTTTTTTTTTTTTTCAAGTGAAGGTCAAATTTAAATGGCAAGAGCTAGAGAGAGAAGGTCAAACAGACTACTCAGGGAGACTTGGCCAGTGCAGAGACATGAAGGGATTACAGTTCTGTGGGCCTGAATTCTCATTCAATAAAGATACTTTCATGCCAGCATGGAAGCTTTAAACTCTGTCAGTCTGCTTCCCTTACATCTGTAAGCTGAACCAAAGAGCTTTGAGGGCTCCCCAGGTGAGTTACAACCTTACTGAGTTTCTTAGCAACAGAAACACAACGTCTGCCAGTCCAATAACACAAAAAAAAAAATTTATAGGACCAGATGCTCAAGCATCTAGCTTAATGCTTAACCACTTCTCTATTATGACAAAAGGCTCACTGACGTGTACAAACAAAAATAAATGCAATCTCATCCCTTTCTCTGTCTATCTGACAAGGGCAAAAAAACCCACCACCTTTTTTAAATACCTCCTCCGCACTTACAGGCCCTTGTGGTGATCTTTGTGGAAAATGTAGCTTCCTAATGAGCACACAAATTGTGTCTGTGTTAAAAGAAGTGTGGCTTGGAAGCAGCTGGTGCTCTGTCTGAAAAGAGGAAGTCATGTCTGTTCTGTTGCTCTGATAACCTTCAGCATTAACACAAACTACACCGTAAAAGAGTCAGCACATGGGCACACATTCACTTCCTCATCCCAGCTATGTTTTTTTGATTTCAAAGCAATGGTTATGCCAATAGATACTGAAAACATTTAGAAAAATAAGATGCCTAACCATTAAAATGCAAAACAAAGCAGAATGTGTGGTGCTTGATTTTAATATTCCTCTCCCTAAAACAAATATCATGACTCAACTAACAAAACCTGAGGACAATTTTGCTGAACCGCATGAGCCAGTTAGTCGCATGTGCACCTTTATCACCCATAAAAAGGTGTATTTACAAAACACAAGGGCGAACGAAGTGCACATGCCAGCTATTATGAACTAAACAGAACTGAAGACTTAAAAAATAACATGTACAGAGAGCGGAGTGGTTGCAAAAATTGAAAAGACAAGTGCTAACAGGAAACACAGTAAATGAGTGAAACTCATGACACCAGGATTACATGGCTTTCTCCTTTGTACACTGAAACGGAAAGCCCCTTTCATTAGGGGAAAATTTCTCTTTAACTGCAAAGATTTACATGCTACATGCCAATTTGAAACCAATATATTATTTAACGTAGTTGCCAATGTTTCAAGAAAATAAACTTTGAACAAAAGTTTTCCCAAACTTTCTGCACCCAGTTAAATTAAGTGTGCCAAAACAGCACACTGCGAATGAATAGAGGATACAAAGAAGGGGAGTGGGAAGTGACAGACAATTGGACACGAAAACCCCAGAGTCCTGCTAAAATTACACACTACTGGAGGCTCCTTGTGCCTGATGCTTTGTACACACGATCTGACACGCAAGCATATAAACACTCACGATGATGGCTGCTGCTCGAAAGACAAAGCCTGTGTAATCTGTCAATGTGGCACACGTGCGTGAAGCCATCCTTCCTTTCCCTCTGTCCATCCCTCTATCTCTTTTCCTCTGCTGTCCTCATTGCACACGTGTCACTAGAGCAGGGAGACAGATGGTACCCTGCTGACCTCAGGGACAATTTAATTCAGCATAGACTGTCTAATACAGACTCAAGAGAAACCAGAGAATCTTATGGATATTAAATAGACAGAAGGTTAAACAGTTTGTTGTGTGGAGAAGAAGTAGTTATCACTCGCAATTTTTCATCAAGTGACCTGACTGAGGATAAACTTTGTAGATGACTGGATTTAAGGTAGAGTACATGAGAAAACCTCGTGCTTTCTCTTTAGTAAAATTCCTCTTAAATGTATCAGTGAGATCACTGTCAGTAATTTCTCCCCGACAGTATTTTCAAAGTACCTCAAACACTAACTGAGTTGTCTGTATCTGATGCATGTGATTATTCTTGCCTTCCTTAACAGCTTGTCCTGAACACATGGAAAGTTCTGACTTCAGGTCAAGGATCTCAAATGGAAATTAGAAATGTCTGTAAAGAACTGACACAGAGTGATAGAGAGAACAGCCTCACTCGTGATGCTGAGTCCTGGAACCAATCAACAAGAGTTCAGGGGACAACAGGAAGTCAGGGGTCAGGCCACTGACCCCATGAATTCCTGTTTTTCCAGCTACTGCTTTATTCTTTGACTCTTTCCTTCCCACCCCTCTTACATTTTTCCTTTGGCCCTTTTTCCTCTCCTTCACCCCCCTTTTCTCCCTCAGTCATCCTGTGCTACTCTGTCTCCAAGCCATTTTATTCAGCCAACACTGCAGGACTTTTTTTTTTCATCTGTTTGTCTCCTCCTCTCCATCTGTTAGGAGCACTTATGCTTCCCCATTTCCCCTTCCTTTGACATTTTTCATCTATTTTAAACTAGGTTTTCTCTGCCTGACTTTCTCTTCATCTGCATCTTTCTTATGCATCCAACTTCTCTGCCAGTCAAGTTACTGAAAGTCAGAGATAGTAACCACATTTCTTAGCCTGGGGACAGATTAAATATTAACCCTAAACCTGTATAGTAGGACAACAAAGTTCTAAGAGCTTTTTCACCATGTAGAGAGAGGGATCCTCCTGAATAAAGCAAATGGAGCTTCAGATAAAACACTGCAGAGCTACGTGACTGAGAGAATCTAGGTTAGTACTCTACTGCCAAGAGTCAGGGCATCGAAACCTATTCATTATGAAGATATACCATCGCAACATCAAAACTGCACGTGAAAAACATTTCTTACATACTTAAAACTTGTTAAACTGGTGTACAGATGCTGGGAAGCCTGCATTGGTCTTATCATACCATGGCATATCTCACAAATGCCAACCTTGCTCTCCCATTAATCTCTCACCTCACATACTGAGTTCATAAGGTGCTTCCTGCTGAGTGTCATGTTGAGTGTGTTGTTGTGACTCAGCATGGGTGTCTTCATAAAC
>JAPXVT010000030.1:5675266-5686310 GCA_029823135.1 Acanthurus reversus | reverse complement strand
CAGACAGACAGACAGACAGACAGATGGACAGACAGTCAGACAGACAGAAAGAAAGAAAGGAAGATTGAAACCATTATTACTATTAATCTATTTTATTTTTAGCATTACCGACAGTGCTGTCCAAGAGCACTGATTTTTTATACAAAAATCCATCATTCACACAAAATATTTAAACAGTAAGTTGCAAAATGAATGTTAGACCCACCCAACAAAGGAAAAACAACCATCCGCAATTATTTACACATGTTTGCATTAATTGTATTTGATTTGTAAGTGCATTGCACTGTAAAAGCTGAGAAAAGAGGATTTAGAGGAGATTTATTTAAGATGCGTGTTGTTGCAGATACTTACTGCTCAGTCTTGAAAAAAAGCATGTAGTACTGCAGACATGCATGCATGCAAGTCTTCATCAGTGTGCAAGTCCTTAATATCTTTGGATTTGTTAAGATGATCATAAGTTAGGTATATATATATATATATAAATGTCCTTTACCAGTTCTGAGTAAGTATTATACAATCTCTCAATGTTTAATTTCATATTTTTCATCAGTACACAATCATACTCTGCTTGCATATTATTCAATTCATAGTTTGTAGTGCAAAGCTTAAACGTTTCTAATGCACCAAATCATTTGTGTTTTCAAAACAAAACAAAACAAAACATTATACAGTATAATCACAATTTGGCTACAGTGTATTTCAAGTCTATACAGTGAATAAAAGTGTGAAGGCTGTTACACACAAATATAAATATAATTAGAGGGAAAGACAAATGTAATATGAATAAAGCAACAAAAAAAGATACAGTTGTAAGAAAGCTCTATCATGCATTTCAAACACAGAGACTGAAATATCCACTTGTGATGTATTTAATAGATTATATTCCTTTCAGAAAGGCATACTGTCTGTACAAACCCTTTTTGGTGCAAGCCAAGATAAAAAAGGCTGCTTCTTCTCTACTGATTTTTTTTTTTTTAAACATGCCAGAGGAGATCTTCAGTTTAAGGTTGACATCTCTATTTAAGGTCCTGTAGTGGGCGAATGTGTTTCAGGTTCATGCAGAACTTCAATATTATTAACCATACTGATAATTACAATACTTCCATCAAAAAAGGTTCACATTTAAACACGCACAACCACAATATGTATTTTTGTAGTATTCTTATACAACTATGACAAAAACTAACTCTGAAACAGAGGGTTAAAATTCACTACACAGCACATTATTTTACAATCTACATAACATGTCTACAATTTGTTATGTCCCACTCTCATTTGACCACATAACAAGGATGCGGTGCACCTGCCCTCACCTTCAGAGTAGCCCTATCTGTACTAGAGCGCCTCAAGGTGTTTTTTTGATAGGCTGCACTTCTTTTTTTAAGCGTGTCAGTGTCTGTGTTTGAGCCGAAACGAAAATCGCCTCTCCACGACCCAGTGGTCAAGAAGGAATCATACCGTTCATCCTTTAGCAGAGTCCCACAACGACTTAAATCTGTAAAACTGGGAGGGCAATAGGCCGTGGGGAAAACGGGGAGACTAGCTGTGGTTGAACGGTAAACATAACCACGCCGGCAGAGTTTAAAATAAAACACTCCACTGATTAAAAGGATGAAAAGAGAGGAAACGGCTGCCAGGGCGATAATTAAATAGAGCGTTAAGTCATTGCTGTCCTGTGACTCATCTGTAAATGCAAATAGTTCGTTTAAAACGGGCAGCCCGTCTCCAATCGCTATGCTTACTGTAACAGTGGCGGAAAGAGATTCGGGCCCGTTATCCGTCACTAAAACTAAAAGTGTTTGTTTCGGTTCATCGACCTCTAGGAATGGTCGCACAGTTCTGATTTCTCCTGTATGCAGACCGACCACAAACAGGTCAGGCTGCGTTGCTTTGATTATTCTATAGGAAAGCCAGGCGTTATGGCCAGAGTCGGCGTCCACAGCAACCACCTTAGTAACCAGGTAACCTCTTGGCGCTTCAACTGGCACCATATCTTCCGCAATGAACCCGCTGGTTTGGACAGGATACAGGACAACAGGTGCATTGTCATTTTGATCTTTAATAAAAACGTTTACAGTGCAGGTGTTGGAGAGCGGAGGATCGCCACCATCTCGAGCTGTCACCTTAATTTGGAAATGAACTGACTGTTCGTAGTCAAAGAGGCGTGATGTAAAGAGCTCCCCTGTTTCTGAGTTAATTGTAAGGAAGGAGGACACTTCTGAGTTTGTGTCTCTTGATATTTGGTACTGTATTTTAGCATTAGAACCGTCGTCAAGGTCATCTGCTTTTATTTTCATCACAAACGTGCCAACTGGTTGATTTTCCAAGATATTGGCATCATACTCTTTGTGCGTAAAAGTTGGGGAGTTATCATTTATATCATTTACCAAGATGGTTATAACTTTTACACTAGAGAGTGAGGGAGAGCCCCTATCGGTGGCAGTAACTGTGATGTTATACTCTGGCTGAAATTCTCTGTCTAGCATATCGTCAGTCACCAACATGTAATAGTTTTTAACTTCTGATACAAATTTAAATGGAACATTGTCTGATATTGTACAAGTGACGCGCCCACTGCTCCCAGTGTCCAGATCATACACATTAATCAGAGCTACCATTGTTCCAGGTTTAGAGTCCTCAGCCACGTTAGCAGATGATGATTTAATCTCTATCACAGGTTTATTGTCATTTACGTCAGTGATATCAATTATAAGTTTACAGTGAGATGCCTGACCACCCCCATCATTAGCCTGAACATCCAGCTCGTGCGTACTAGCGTCCTCATAGTCAATAAGACCCGCCACCCGAACTTCTCCACTCAGAGGGTTTATTTCAAAAACACCCCCAATCTTGTCTGAAAAGTGACTGAAAGAGTACGTTATCTCTCCATAAACACCTTCATCTAAGTCCGTGGCGTTCAGCGTTGTTACAACAGTCCCTATGGGAGAGTTCTCTGGCACAGAGGCTTTGTAAACTCGCTGGCTAAAAACTGGGACGTTGTCGTTGGCGTCTAAAACTCGAATATGGATAGAAGCAGTTCCTGATCTGACTGGATTTCCCCCGTCAATGCCATTGATTTTCAGTACATGTTCAGCTTGTGCCTCCCGGTCCAAGGCTTTTTTAAGAACTAGTTCAGGATATGCATTGCCGTTTATTTGGGTGCTCATGTCCAGCGCAAAGTGATCATTCGGGCTCAGTTTATATTCACGGACAGAGTTGGTTCCCAGATCGGGGTCATGCGCGCTCTCCAAGGGAAAGCGTCTCCCCAGAACCGTGGATTCGACCAAATCTAGTTTAATCTCCCCTGCAGCGAACACCGGGCTGTTGTCATTTATATCTGCAATATCCAAAACTAAGCTGTGTGCTTGAAGGGGATCTTCGAGCAACAACTGATACTGTAGGATGCAAACACTGGTTTGTGCGCAAAGCTCCTCGCGGTCTATCCGTTGGCTGATCAAAAGATTGCCTGACGCAGTGTCCAGTTCACACAGCTGGCTTGTTCCTTCTGCAACAACACGGGCTCGACGAGCATCAAGCTCCCTCACTTCCAGTCCCAGGTCCCGCGCAACATTCCCGATAACCGACCCTCTTTGCATCTCCTCTGGAAGGACGTAACGGACCTCCCCAAGGGAAACAACAAAAAGGAGGCTTAACAGTAAAAAATACAGCCACCATTTAAAATTCATTCGCTTATCCATTATGAAACATGCTTTAAGGAACCGTTTTTCTGTCGACATTATAGATAAATCGTAAACATAAAATCCTCAACTGAAAATGCTGCTGTAATCCAACGATTCCCTGCTTCTCCAGCCGAGTTAATCATGTTCTATTAGAGAGGCTGTCAGCTTGGATTCCTCACTCTATCCCCATTTCTCCACCTCTCTCCCTCTCTCTGTCTGTATGTATGTCTCTCTTTCCCTCTCTCCATTTCTCACCAACTCACTCACACATACACAGTCTCTCTCCCTCATACATACCCACACATACACACATGACTGCACAGCCCTCGGCTCTAACCCAATTCTCTAGTTACACTGGCACAGATAGGGTGAGACACGACAGAGCATCCATGAGTCAGACATTATAAAGGAGCGCCATCAAGAGACTGGGATGATAACTGCAATAGTGGCCAGTATGCCATGGGACACATGCATCACATCTGCTGGAATTTTTTAATATAATCTTGCACTGTGACCAAGGAAAGACCATGATTTTAATCTAATATTACACAAGATTAGCATTCATGTTTGGAGCAACAGGGGATGGATACAAAAAACTGCAACTCCTGGGCTGTTTAATGCAATCCTATACAATACTTGTGCATTGAACTGTCGATGTTACAATGCTCGACTTTTTCATATTTTCAGAAATATGCTTTAACACTGTGACACAATGATTCAACCACTTAGACTACAATTCCTGGAAACCTATTATATTGCTTTAGACAGCAATGAATCAAAAAGGCCCAGCAGGAAGCTAGTACCTGTGCCACTGAAGAGATTTTGCTGTAAATTCACTTCTACAACACAGTTATGGAGTTTGTTCTCAGCACGTTAATCACAATCTGACCTGTGTCAAAACAGACCAGGAGCATAGAATAAAGAAAAAAATATGGGACACAATTGAAAGAGCAAAAGCTAAAAAGCTGAAGCTACAAATAGGAAGCAGGAATAAGTTATGAAAGTCACAAAATTATATGTTTTTCTAGAAATAGATATTGTTTAATGCACAGCAGCTTCAGAAACATGTTAATTTCATGCATTAAAAGGAAAACAGAAAAGAAAGAAGGGGAGCGACAGAGTAAAGGAATAGCACATTTATATTTCTTGTTATTGATTTTATTGCTTCATAAATTTGCAAATCATTCTCCAGTTCTCAAAAACACAAAAAGATCTCATTACTTTTGGCGTAAATGGATACAACATTCTTATTTTGTGCAGCTTGTGTATGTGTATGTATGTTTCTCACACACGGGAGGAACAAGGGCCTCCATTGTACTCCAGCTGGCTAGTTGCCACTGGGTCATTAAGGCTGAGCGAGAGAAAAAGAGCCACAAAAGGGGATAATTCAAACACTAAACCCAGTGAAGACAGCAGTGATGCAGGAGAGGAGAGACCATCGGCTGGAGTGCAAACAGCTCAGTGGAAGCACTTACCGGCTCTTGAAGTCATCCACGAAGCCCGGACCAATCCTGTACGAGACATTCAGAGCTCCTTTCCAATTGTTGGGTGGAATCTGTCCTCCCATGTTCCTGTTGAGCGACAAATAATTCACACATTCTCCTTATAATTCAAATCAGATGCTCACTTCATCTGAAGGCCCCATAAAGATTTTAGTCTCTTGTCCTTAATTTAGGATTAAACACATTCATAGTCCCCACATGTTGGATGTAGTGACTCCCCAGACTTCATATCTTCCGCTGCCACCAGGTCAGTTTTTAATGTGTCAAATATTTGACTTCATGCACACATTAAGTACCTTCAAAACTGCCTTCATCTTTAGCTGCACTTTGTGTGTTGTGCTAATTACAAAATGTTAGCATGCTAACATATTTTAGGGCTACCAAAATTTTAGCATGGTTACATTGTTATTGTGTACATGGTGAATGCTAACAAGATGTAGACTTGTTAAAATTGCGCTGCCCTGAATGTAATGAAACAAAACAAAATAAAAGGGAAATTAAAAATGATTTACTTCAGCAGGTGGATTGCATCATTGAAGCCAATTGGATGCACAGGGATATCAGGAAGTCCCACTCCATCCTCGAGGCTGGATCTGTATGTGTACTCTGTAGGAGAAAACACTATGTCAGATAAATTCACACACATTCAGGCTCTAGCACACGTACAAGCACACGACCACACACACCTTTAGCAGGGTACCCCGGTGTGAGTGGATCTCCTGCTCCATTCAGGTTGAGAACGTTTCCTCTCTGAGCTCCTCCGCCGGGAAGATTCCAGCCATCAGGGTACGGCTGCTCACACACATACAGAGTTATAAAGGCATAATTTCAATCCACAGATTGCATTCTACCATTGATAAGGGCTTGTTTAAAAGCCAATCAGTGTTCATATTATCTAGAACATATTAAGCCTTATTTACACAGTGATTTTTAAACACATACAGCTTCATAATTCACAATCTGAGAATACTCTGGTTAAATTATGCAGAATACTCCACCTGGACTCCAGTCATCCAGTAATCTGCAGGGTCTGAGAACATAATGATCCCCTTTGCTCCAGCTAACATGGCGTTCTTCACCTGGTGGACAAAAAGTATGAAAAGGTCATTTTAATGGTACGCAATACAATAGAACTAATACACACAACTACTACAAGACTAAATGAGCTGAAGGAGAACAATGTTCATCAGCATTTAAACCAACTTTTCTCCCCCAGAAAAGTAATTATGGTTGAATTTAGCTGCTTTTGAGCACACTCACCCACAGGCGTAACCACTTAAATTACAATATTTAGTGACTGTAATCCTTTAACACATGGAGTTATGACTGTTACACTTCCTACCTTATTGCCCCTGAATATTTTCCCATATCTGACAATAACAATCTTCCCAGTAACATTGATGCCCATGTCTCTCTCCAGCTGGAAAAAGTCTTCCGTACGTCCATAGTTCACGTACACCAAATCCCCCTGAAGACAAAGACAGACATCAGTAATATTTAAAATCCATATTACCAAGTTTTACTACTGCAGTGGTATTTAAACATAACTGTCTTGTTGTATGTGCATGTGTGTACCTCAGGTTGTCCTTTGGCAGAGAAAGCGCTGTATGGAGGCACAATGTTCGAAACATCTTCATAACCCTCCAGAACTGGTTCCGCCAAGGACGTGTTGAAAATCTGTGAAAGAAAGACGGGATTGGGTCAGACTAATTTAGATAAAATACTCGTGAGACAACTTTTTATTCTTGTTGCAATGCAAATTTTTCTGCGTTGGGTACTTTTGCTTTTAACACTTTGTTCAAGTTATGCTTACATACATGCTAAAGTAAGCAGGTAATTTTTCCAGTGAGAGACATTTTTATGGACAAAAAGACATATATATTTTTTACAATAAGGTGGATCTAATTTTTTTCTCCTCTACTGGAAATAAAGGATCACACTGCATACACTTATCCATCCATCCATCCATCCATACATCATCCACAGCTTATCTGTGGTTGGGCAGCAGTTTCAGTGCTGGAGCCCCAGACCTCCCTTTCCCTGCCACATCAGCCAGCTCTAACTGGGGGATCCCAAGGCGTTCCCAGGCCAGTGCAGAGATATAACCTCTCCACCTGGACCTGGGCATCTTCCCAGCTAGATGTGCCTGGACCACCTCCGTAGGGAGGAACCTAAACCTTGCATATGCTTATAAATTTCCATATTACTGGTCCTTAGTGCCAAAATAAATTCTGTGAATTATTTGCAGATAGCAGCTGATCCTGTTCTGCTGGCAGCTGGAAAATAGATTTCAAGGCTCTAAACTGTGCTTGTAGTCTGACCCAAATCATTGCGTATATTAGGCCATTTCTGCAGGATCTGCGTACTGTTGTCACTCAGTTAGCTTGAGGTTATGCTGCAGTAAGGCTGTGCAGCCAACCCTGTTCTCTTTTCTTTTGTTTGCCGCTGTGCTGTATCATTAACTGTACTCATATGACACCGTGAGGTTTATCACACAGCAAGGCTATAAAAGGACCTTGGACCTGAATAAGCTGTCTCGCAGTGTTGTGGGAATGAATGGCAGCAGAAAAGTGGAGAGCTAGTGACAATGTTTTTAGTACATCTGTGTGATCTCGTCATTATTTCAGGGATTTGGACTTAGTTGCTGTTATTGTTTATGTTCGTGAGAAAATCACCATCCCTTTGAAATCTCAAAAAAAAAAAAAAAGGGACGAGGGTGAGTGTGGAGAATGCAGAGTGCTTGAAGTGGTAAAATAGGCTGCTATCACAAAAGTGTTATGCAATAAAAAAGCAAAAGCATTAAAACTTGCTCCTCACTGTTACCACAAGGCATGCGAATGGTAATTTTAATTAATTTAGCAGTGTGATAATCTCCACAAGGTGTGACTGCCACAAGTAAACTAGGACCAATGGCAGCAAACAATAATGGCTACATTGCAACAGAAACCAGGTTTTTCATAAACTTGATTTTATTTTCTTTTTGGTATGTATGCATTTGACTGCATGTATGGGAAAACATTTTTGACATAACTCATAATCTAATGATTTAAGTGTGCATGTACATACCTCATTCCCAAGTTGATCAACTATTGAGATGTAATTTGGCTGTGATACGTTGGGATAAGACAGCAGGACATCATAGGGCACCATCTCCACTGAGTCCAGTCCAAACTTCAGCCACTCATCCTTAATCTGCTCTGCATATCTCAGGTTCTGCTCTGAACCAGCCAGGTGGGGCAGTCGGGTAAATTTCCTGTGGAGAGGACATCAACGGTCAATGAAAGGGCTCAAAGACATGACTGTGGCTTTAGCCCAGGGAGCTCTTGAAAGTCCACAACACCTGAAGAAAGTGACCTGTGTTTTTGTTTTTTTAAACATTATTTTCTAAAAAAAGACGAGTGCATACAATTTAAAACAGCTGAGCAAAATAACAGTGCGTTCATGCAAAGCTGTTTCCCATTAATCCTGTAACAATCAGCATGTGAGTTTGTGTATATTAGCTTAGCATAATAACACATTAACGAAACTCTGTTTATGACACTAAGTCCAACAACAATCTATGGAATCAAGTGCAGTTTACTGCTTAAACCCTGTCTTTCTATTTTTTTTATTAATTTTTTTACTTTATTCTCTTTCAGAAGCTTTAATATGCACATTTTCTTTCTTGGAGTCTGCCTGCATGATGGTGCAGTACCAGCAGGGGGTGATAATGATAGAAGCAAAGGGTAAGCGTAGTATTAAGGGGGGGGAAGTCCATGCATGGATGGAGGTCAATATAGAGCGTTGGGTCACTCATTCACTTTTACACAGGGGCCTTTGGTCTGATTCTTTTGTGAAGTCTGTCCTCAATGCTGACTATTTTAAGAAAGTAGATTTCTAAGCCTAACATCTTTTTCTAAGTCGAACCAAGTATTTTTTTAATGCTTTTATTTGGAAAGTCTAACCAGACAACGTACATTTATTTTGCTAACTTTCCAGTGTAATGAGAATGTGTTCTTTTCACACTGACATGAGGCAAAATGTAACTGTGACACGTTGGCCTTCGCTTCTTCTTTAATCCTGCAGCATCGTATTCAAGCTCTTCATTAAAGCTACAGGATGCTTCTGCAAACAGTCGTGTGTTTTTTTTAAACTGGTTTCTTTGCACGCTTTGGGATCTCCACTACAATTCAAAACAAAAGTTCTGTGGTTGTGAAAAATGTCTGACTGCACAGCATCATTTTGTAATGCCTTACCTCTGGGGTTTAAGCGGTTAAGACTAATGGAGGTTTGCATGCGTCATTAGTTTTTAGAGGCACCGTGTCAAGAGCAAGTGAAAAGTTTGGCCTCTGGTGTGTGGGTATGTGTTTTGGTCCCTGTGTGTTTATAACATGAGCAGGGGTGAGTTTATGGGTGGGAAGGGGTCAAGAGAATTACTGACATAACAATTATGCCACTTTTGCCACTGTCAGTTACCACTGCATGTCAATATATCGAAAAACTTAAATAAAAAAGATTTGGGAAAAAAAGATAAGTTTGTCCCTCTTAAATGTTCTTCCTTTCCATGAGTCCAGCCAGAGAACTGAAATTGTTCTTCTTCCCTGCTGAAACTTTTAGGAAAGGAGATCGCTGCATACCGTAGCATCAGTGTCTTTGGTTTAGCCTACTTGTGCAGGTTTATTGTGTTTTTAGTGATCTTTACCTGAGATGCTCCCTGATCTTTTCAGGCTGCATTTCGTCCAGAAACTCCCTCAGATACTTGCTGGAAGCACCGTCGTTTGCAGTGTTTGGATGTGTAGGCTTTGCAAACCAGCCTGTAGCACACACACACACACACACACACACACAGAGGACATTCAGCCAGTAAAAACAGTGTTAGTTTTCTCAAGAGGACTTGAAAAGAGAAAGAAAAGAAAGAAAAGAAAAAACTTAATTCTGAATGAACTCTGATAAAGTCTTGCAAAATAGTTGGAAATATGAAACGATATCTATGTTCTACTTGCTGTCCGGCTGTGTTAGGTCTCAACAAAAGCTTCACATATGTGAGAGGTAATATCTTAGACTGAGTTGTGGTTATGAACAGCACGTGTTAACCTGCTGTGAGCAGACAGGCATGAAATGTGTCAAAGTAGTGACAAACTAAAGCTTACACACATAACAGGACACACTTGAGACAGACTTAACTGTGTATGAGAGAAATTCTGCAGCAAATATTAACAAAACTGATTATATTTATCTCCTTATGTTGTATGTTATGTAAATCTGTATGTGTAATTTCAGCAACCTCCTCCACGTCCACTTAAACACCGGTCAGGGTTACCTATCCTATAATTTCATTGTTGTAATACTGAAGTCAGTATCACTTGTCGGTTACTGATTTGCATTTCTACACAGTGTAAAATTTTGTTCTCTTACCTATGATGAAGCCCAGAAAGAACAAAGCTGTCACAACCACAATCCACCAAATCCACCGAATCAGCCTGCTCTCCTTTCTCATTTTGAACCCGTCGTCCTGGAGGCTTCCACACACTGACACGTCTGACACTGCACAGCACGCTTGCAGAGATAGAGAGAGGAGTTTGTTTAAGTAGCGCACTGTGGGGGCATGGACGAGCGAGACAGAGGGAGACAAAAAGATAGAGAGAGAGACGGGGAAGGGGAGGAGGGAAGGTGAGAGCGCAGTGGCAAAGAAAGAGGCAGTTAGAGAGGAATACAATGAGGGAGCCAGTCATTAGTGCTGTGCTTGGCCAGTGGACTGATGACTGTGCACTGTGCACCTTGGTCCTTCCAGTGCTGACGCAGTGTTGCTCAATCTCAAACCAGGTGGCCTGAGTGACTGTAAGGACAGTTTTCTGAAAAGAATATTCAAAGCTGTAACTGGGA
>JAPXVT010000030.1:5582605-5596442 GCA_029823135.1 Acanthurus reversus | reverse complement strand
AGGGGGCTGTTGGGCCTGATGATGCGCTTGGGGTCAGGGGCCAACTTTGGTGGCAACTCCATCACGTGCACATGGATGGTTGCGGTAGAGGAGAGTGGTGGTAAGCCATTATCGTGCACCAGCACTGTTAAAATGAAGGAGGTGGAGTTGTCCTCAATGACACGCCTTGTGGTGCGGATTTCACCTGTGTGCTCATGCACTTTAAACAGGTCCAGGTCTATGTTGGTCTGCTCCAGTGCATAGAGCAGCCAAGCATTCTGCCCAGCATCACTATCCCACGCTGTCACCTTGCTAACCAACACTCCTGCTTCAGCATTTTTCATTAGTGTTTCTGTGGTGCGACTCCCATTGGCAGGCGGATAGACTATCCTGGGCACATGGTCATTCTGATCCATAATGTAAACATACACTGTGGCTACACGGCTGAGGGGAGGCACACCATTGTCTTGGGCTTTAATCTGAAAGTGAAACTCTCTCAGCTTTTCAAAGTCGAAGGCTCGCAGGGCATAGGCCTCACCTGTATTGGCTTTGATGCTGACATAGCTGGCTACAGGGATACCATGGTTGTTGTCATTGAGGACAGTATAGGTGATGCGAGCATTTTCTCCAGCATCAGCATCTGTGGCCTTCACAACACACAAAGATGCCCCAGGTGCATTGTTCTCTGTAATATAAACAGTATATGATGTCTGTTCAAACCGAGGTGGGTTATCATTCACGTCTGCAACATCCACCTTGAATGTCATTTGAGATGACAGGGGTGGGGTGCCTCCATCCACAGCATTAACTGTGACATTGTAAGATGAGATGGTTTCTCGGTCCAGGAAAGCGGCTGTGACGATGGTATAGTGGTTCCGGAATGACTTGATCTTAAAAGGCAAGTTAGGCATGATCTCCAGGGTAACTTGTTTGTTTAATCCAGAGTCTCGGTCATTCACACTGATCAATGCTACAACCGTGTCAGCGCGGGCATCCTCACGTACAGGGCTGGAGAGTGAAGACAGTACAATCTCAGGAATGTTGTCATTGACATCTAAAACTTCTACAACTACTTTACAGTGCACTGCCACTGGAGCTGGCCCCTTATCCATAGCCTGTATGTACATTTCATATGAGTTTGTCTCCTCATAGTCTATATTGTTTTTCACACGAATTTCTCCTGTGTCAGTGTCCATGGAAAACATCTGTCTGACTCTTTCTGGCGTGTAACTGCTGAAGGAGTAAAAGACGTCCCCGTTTGAGCCCTCATCAGGGTCTGTTGCGTTTAACTTGATCACAAGAGCACCTTTTGGAGAGTTTTCCGACAGTTTTACTTTGTACACGGAGTTGTCAAAGGCAGGCACGTTGTCATTGGCATCAAGGATGCGTACATTGATTATGGCCGTGCCAGTTCGCTGTGGAGTGCCTCCATCCATTGCTGTCAGGATTAGCTGATGAGAGGGCGTCTGTTCGCGGTCAAAGGGCTTTTTGAGAATAAGCTCGATGTGCTTACTGTTGGAAAAGGGCTTCATAGAGTCCAGGGTGAGGTGGTCGTTTGGGCTGAGGCGGTACTGCTTCACAGAGTTCGAGCCATCATCTGCATCCTGAGCTCCCTCGATGTGGAAACGCGAACCGGTGAGAGCAGACTCTGAAACCTCGAGCTGATATTCATCTCGGGGGAACTGTGGCGCGTTATCGTTCACGTCCAAAATCTCCACCTCCACGTTGTGCACCTCCAGCGGATTCTCTAACACCACCTCCAGGTTGCGTGAACAGGTGCCGCTGAATTCACACACTGTCTCTCGGTCAATGCGGTCACTCACCACCAGCTTCCCGGTTTTGTGATTAATGGTGAAGTACCTCCGGCCACTGTCCGATGTGATTTTGATTCGTCGGGTGGAAAGTTTCCTGAGGTCCAGACCCAAATCTCGAACGATGTCGCCGACCAATGCCCCGTTCTCCAGCTCCTCCGGAATGGAGTATCGAATTTGTGCATTTGTAAGGCCACTAAGAACGAAAATAACCAAATATAAAGAAAGGGGCACATTCTCCTTTACACTGTAACAGCATCGCGCCGTCACAGCCATCGCAGGCAGGCAGAATTTGAAGACGGGTTTGAGAAATCTTTCCGCCTTTTCAGCTTGCTGTGCGTCCCCACCCGCCTCATTAAAAACGAGGGAATAGTCAATGCATAACTCCGACTATGTGCAAAACGACCGCCGCATCCTCCCCGATGCCTGTTTAGAGGGAGTTTTATCTTCTGCATCCATGTTTTCCTTTGTCGTTATGGGTGCTGTTTTGTAAATTTCTCTCTCCTCCGTGCAAGGCTGACTTTCAGTGATGCTGTCTATTGGTCTCTTTCCCTCCCTCCCTCTCTCTCTCCCTCTCTCTGTCTCCGTGCGATGTGGTGATGGTGTCTGTGGGCAAAAGGGGAGGGGGAGCCTCTCGCTCAAATGGTGCTGGCTGCATTTCAGCACCTCCGATAAAATGATCGAGATTCATCTAATAAAAATAAAAACCACAACGACAAACACACTCTTAAATGGTATCTATCTATCTTCGGATCTGGTCACAGTAGGCTGAGCGGTCAGTGTTATCTGCACACTGACTTCGCTTAAACGAATTCGACAGAATTGTTTTCCCTCTTTTTGTCGGTGCCACCGCCCTTTTCATTGTGCGCTGGGAAACTGATTTATGAACCAGCCTGGCGATCAGACCTCCTCACTGATGAAAACACACCCAGGAGCCCTCCAGCCAAACGGGAAAGAATATTTCTGGTACATGCAGACTATTCTGGTAATTAAATGTCTGATATATAAATAAATTAATCAGCTGAAGGAAGAAAGGCTTCATGCGGATTGCTTTAAATGCAGCAGCAGCAATGTTATGAATCTGAAGAAGGGGCTATTCGTTTATATCATAGCGAAAGGAAGTGACACGTAGATTTTGTCGGTTTGTTTGAGGTGATTCTCTCTGTTTTCAACCACACAGCCATCAGACTAATAGTGTTATGGATCAGGCTGTTTCACCTTGTGTCTGTTCGAGAATTAAGCTCTAAGACACTGGGGGCTTTGTTAGTAAAATAAATAAATCATTACAATTTTTTTTTTTTTAATTCCTTCATATAATTGTTTCAGCTGACTTTGCGCACCTATCGGACGCGGGCTGCAGAGCCCTTTGAGGCACAGGTTCTTTCCCACATAAAACACAAAGCCCAAGACGAATCATCATCATCACCATCATCTTGAAGAAGTTCACCGGTGACAACAATAACCGGGTCACAGACAAGATGCTCCACACGTGACCCCTCTCCACATCTGTTAAAAATGCAAGGCTGGCCTCTCCTGACAGCCCCTGTATGCGCTAACCACATCACTTCTGCAGGACGGATACTCGCAGTTTAAATGTTATACCTACTAGTTGCCAAACATCAGTCCCGCTTGAGGTGACCAGACACACATTATGAGATTCCACTTTTCCAATCAAGATGTTTTTAAGGCTTTAACCTACAGAAAGGTCCGCGCATGTGCAGTGCAGCAGGCGCTGACACCCAAATCTGCTCTGAGCGTCCTGTGATAGCCTCAGAACTCATGTACCTCAATTACATTCAGATTTAAGTTGAATAAGAGCAGCGGAGCCACGCATGTGGAAAACACATGAATTAATCGACTAAATCTCAGGGTTTACAGTTACACTATAAGTAAGTGTGTCCTGCACGGCCATCAAGAACATGAATAGGCTACAAATTCTCAGAGACAGCAATGATGCATAGGGTACCAGTATTAAAGCTGTGTTGATGTGATCCATCGTCACTCTTTATAAAAGTATCGCCTCGTGACACCCTGAGCCCTATTGATTCAACCCGGGCCAAGATGAACGTCCGCCGCCCACATAATCTTTTTTCCTCTCCTGGTGCGCTGCCGCTCTCACCCACGGCTGGTCTGCCCACGGCGATGACAGCGCTTGGCTTCCCGGGAGACGCAGAGAAGACAGTGACTCACTTGGGTGCTGCTAGTGGATGGGTAGATACAGAGCGACTCTTCACACTCCGAAGCGACGAGGAGGAGGTGGTGAAATAGAGAGTTGGAGAAGCGGCCAAATGTCCTTTGACGGAAGACAAATTATTTGCAGCATACAAAAACCTCTAGTAGGCCTTTACGCGTAGAAAAGACTCCCTGTGTGCGACAGTTCTGAGAGCAGAATTGGCCTATCAGGTGCATGTTGTAAGCTACAAAACAAGGTGTAGGCTATTTCAAATTACACCAAATGAATATGTATTTTTGCCTGTAAGCAGTGTCTCTGCAGGAGCATCGGACTGTGGGTGTGTGTGTTGGGGTGGGGGTGGCATACAGATACTAGAATGACTAGTCGTGGATTTGGGAAGAGGCTCATGAGAATTCAGCATCCAACAGTTTTTGCTACAACCTGTTTTACTATTTAAAATGATTTTCTCTCCCTGTATTATCCCACTGAGCAGCAGCGATAACAGTGTTTCTTTCAACCCGGGTTAATAGTCTCTGATGGTCTCCATGTGCGGTCTGCCACGCTTACCGTGACATTTAGCAGATTTCCCCGGTGGGACGTGTGGACCTCCGTGTTTGGCAATGACACGAAAATGAGAACAGGCGACGCTTATCTCGTCAACACGAAAACACAAAGCTGCATTTACACATGACTTTTGCTCTTGTCTCTCATTCTCCCCCTTCCCTCCGTCCACTCCTGTGTGTGTGTGTGTGTGTGTGGTTTGATATGTTAAAGCTCTCTAAAGCCAAAGTTTCAAACACACAACTCTATTTCAAAGTTAATTGCGCGCCGCTGAGCTGTGGATTACTTAATTTTTTCACTCAAGGGTGCTGCAGATAAAGTTATCACCATTATTTATCTGCAGACAGACGCCTGTTAACGCTTCAACAAACACTGATTGCAAAGCGCTAATTGGCTAATTGGAGTTTTTGATGTATTCCTTGAAAAAAAAAAAAGGTTCTTATGACTTTGTTAGGCGTCTCATCACTTAATTTACCTGGCCTCGACATTTTTTGTATGATCAACCCCCTTCCAATCTCGCAGTATTCTAATTTTACCCAAACCGTCTGTCACCTACTCCCTCCACTGTGTGTCTGCAGCTGCACCTCAGACAGTTGTCTGCTGTTGCAGCTGAGGGCTGGCTGAGGGGCTGACATGTCTTAAAATGAAAACACAAGACTGACGAATGAAAAACGGAGAAATTGGTGAAAAAAAAGAAAGAAAGAAAGAAAAAGAACGGAGGCTCAGCTATAAGCTTGTGATAGAAACAGGGAAGATAATTCAGATTTTAAAAATCTCTCTTTGTTCTTTCTTTTTGGCAGAATATTACCACCACCATTCCATCCATTATGCAAGGTGGCCACCATATTAATAACATTCTCTTCAATAAGACTCAACCTCATTAATACTGTAAGCGGCCACTCTAAAAGCCATTCATATTGCCTCCCCTAAGAGTCTGTTATCTGGAATCCCCCCGTTTTTAATGAGTCAGATGACAGCAGAGATCCACTGGGTCACGGCTGGGCTATGAAGCAGGTCTCCTTACATCACTCCCTCAGTCAACACATACACAAACAAAGGAGGTCATGCAAAGGGAATTTGTGCCTCTGGGTACACTCTCTCACATGCACTGCACGGCAGCGTAAAACACAGCTCCAAAAACGCAAATGCTATTCAAGTATAAGATTATTTTGTCTGAATGAATGTCAGAACAGCCATTGAGAGCTCAGATAAACAGATGCACAAGACTGCAGGGAATAGGAGCATGCAGGTTCTTAAAGGTTATACAAGTTCAAAGTTAACTGTCATTATCTGATTTACTTTAATGTGTTAGGAAAAAGAGAGGGAAATATTACTATTGACATCTATAATCAAAGACTGCAGGCCCAAAGCTTTCAAATCAATGTTTTTCCAGTCAAAACCTTTTATCACACATTAGTTTGGTGTCAATTTATGCATGCATGTGGTAGCAGTCATATGGTGGTCGCAGTCATGGTGGTCTTGATAACAATGGTGCAAATACACTGTGAAAGGTACAAATATTCTTATTTTTCTTCATGCTTGCAAAGACAAAAGGAAATGTCTGCAGACTCTTCTGTATGTGGGAGGCAGTGTCAGTGGTGTCATGAAATGTGCTTACCGATTTTGCAATTTAAAAAAAAGAAGTAATTGAACAAAAAAAGCTAATAAAATAGATCTTTTCAAAGGGAACAACACATTAAGATCCCCTGTAGACATATGACTTGTATTTTTACTTGGTGACGAAGCGGGTTGTCTATTTATCAGAGGGCTGGTTGTTTGATTCCTGACTCTCTCAGACGGCATATCAAATCAACCCTGTGCAAGACAGTGAACCCAAAATTTCTCCCAATTGCTGTTTCATCAATTTCATCGATGTGTGTGAGCTCCTGATAAGCAGGTTGCCACTGTCTAGTAGAGCCACCTGTCAATATTGTGTGAATGTCTGTGTGAATTGGTGACTGCTGGTCTTATTCTACTGTAAAGTGCTTTGGGTGTCTGAAAGACTAGCACAAAATAAACAGAATCTATTTACCATTGCATAAAATTTGAAAAGGTTTTGGAAGCAAATACTCTTTTGCCCTCACTGAGGAACGCTGGACCTTTAAATCACAGGCCTCATGCCACAACCACCAATATGGCTTACGCTAGGCTAACTAGTGAAAGGACTGTACCTAAAGGTGGCTAAAAGTTAGCATTAGAGGAAACATGGAGAGGTTAGGCCATACATGTTTGATCCTCTAACAGACCCAGAATCAGATAAGGAGTCTGTTGTGCACCAAAATCAATTAATAGCAGACTTAACAGAACTACAAGTGCAGTTAGCATATCATTTTGTATTTTTGAGCTCATTTGCTCATAACAGGCACTGGCTGAAATAGCGTTAGTGGTTGTGTTGCTGCAAATTCATCCTCTGTACTACTGACAAGTCCACTCTGTGGTGGAGGTTTCGGGTTTCTTTGCCTTCAATTTGTGAGGTATCAAATCAAGCTTGCCCAGGGAATGTCTGAATCTTAAATTTGAGGCAAGCGCATACACATCTCCTGTTTCAGAGGAATTGAAAGCATTCACATAAACATCCCCCTAGTGACGAATTTGAGAAAGGACACAAGACAGAATGGTCCTGGTCGAACTTTATAGATGAAATAAACATAAGACAAACACATTTTTGAGAGGACAGATCTTTAAAAATTAAGGCTTCACTTTGTGTGGTTACAGGATGAATAAAACAAAAACGTGGAAATATTTTAAACTGTAGGCTACAACCTAATCATGATCACAATTCACTGGATGTCTCATTAGGATCTGTTAAAGTTGTCCTTTGATGGTCTCTTTGGTAAAATCAAAATATTAATATGCATGACAACAAACAGCATAGTTCTCACAATCACTGTACACTAGTTACGCCTCAGTAACAAACAACAATTAGAAGATTACAAGTCAGTGCCAATAGCACTGTAAGTTTAAACCTACTGTATGTGCAGGAGAGGCAGAGAGAACAAGAGGGAACAGAGGTGAGAGAGACAGTGAAATTGGTCCCTCTGTTGGATTAAATCGGTAGTACAAGGGTTGGACACGTGATCATCACCCCACTGCCCATCCACACAGGCTTTCTCATTAAGCCAAAGCACCATATAATCCCGACTATGAGTGTGTGTGTATGTGTGTGTGTGCGTGTGAGAGAGAGAGAGAGAGAGAGAGAGAGAGAGAGAGAGAGAGAGAGAGAGAGAGAGAGAGAGAGAGAGAGAGAGAGAGACAGAGAGAGAGAGAGAGAGAGAGAGAGACAGAGAGAGAGAGAAAGGACACAGACGTCAGACTGCAGAGGCAGTCATTTTCTCTCTCATTTCCAACACAGTGACCGCAATGGATAAAGCAGGATATATAGCAAGGCACCCTCCAGAGGTGAGACGAGAAAGAGCAGTTTAAAGCATATGAAGGTAGAATATGCAGTACCACTACTTGTGATCAGTAAAGTTGAAAATATTAATCAAAACAGTAACTATAAGTCTGACATGTATTCGTTGCATCACACTTACAGACCTAAAAGGAGGATTTTAGTGCAAGCTAGCTGAACTCAAGCATCTTGTCCTTGTTTATTGTTTAATCTTATCAAGAAAAAGGAAAAAAAAAACGTGTTCTGTTACAGACACGGTACTGCAACTTGCTCTAGTAATGCTGTCAGTCACTTTATCAACATCACTCTTTCTTCTGAAATTCAAAATGCAACAAAAAAACCCTACAAAACTCAAAGCATGGACTGGTAATTTGTATGAGCCAAAACAAACTGGTGGATGGTATTATTGAAAAAATAGGTTTATGACAAAGCTGCTTTTCTCATACCTTCTTTGCATCATACTTTTTCTATGCAGAAGAACTTTCCCATTTTTATTCTTTGAAAGAAAAGTCCCATGCTAACCACAATCCTTTTACTCAGGTGGACACAGTAAGCGGGTGGAGGAGGCATTCTCTGGGCATGTTTGTTTGTGCTGATCCCTTGTGTACCTTGCTTTCAAAAATAAAGGGCATGAGAGAAATAAAAGCAGCACAAATCCCTCCCTCTGGGGCCCTGCAAGGGTTAAACAGTTCCTTGGATGTCCTGGTTCAGCCTGTGCATAAATCAAACAGATTCTTGCTGTGGCACTGAACAAAGCTATCAGGAAATGCAGGCAGGCTTTGGATACTTCCCTCTTAGGATGCCCTAGCTTTGTATCCTTGCCGGATGGGAAAGGATGGAACCCACAGTTCTGAGCATGACAAAGCTAATCTAATGGGAGCAACAACATCCCGATGCCACTAAGAGGGTGCAGGGATGAGAAAGTCGGGGTAGAGGGAAAGGGCTGGTGATAAGTTCTTCCTTTTATCTGTGACCAATGTTAAGCCTGTGATTTTCTCACTCAGCTGCAAGGCATGTATATAATGTGGAGTTTTTTTTAGCCATCTCATCCTCAGAAGCTCCACTTTTCTCACTATCTTATGCTGGAGTCTGTGTGGCTGTATTTGTGAATTTCTTTAAAACCCTCTCCCTGTTTAGAACCAGTTCTCTAATCCACAGACTGCTCCTTTGCTTGTTCACTTCCTTTACCCCCAGTCTGACTTGACATTTCTGCTTGAGATGCTGTACGTGTTTGGCTGGCATCTTTCTCTTTGTCTTTCTTCCCCATCTCTCCTGCCTCCGATTGTGTCCACCCTGTTTCCTTCCTGCTTGCATCTATACAACACATGCTGGGAATGATGTCTGGGTGGGGGCGGGTATCTGGCAGCTCCCTGGAAACAGACTAGTTCATCATTTCATTACGGCTTAGAACAGTCTCCATGGCAACCAAAGATAGAAGAGCTAACCTTACTCACACAAAGGACACACCCTTGTGAGGGAGAAAAACAGGAAGTGCTACATAAGACGTGCATGTGACAGACAGGAGGGAGTTAAATGAAAATAATCAGAATTTTGTCATTTCTTCATTAAACCACTCTGCTGTTCTTTTACATTTTAACAGTCTAAAACTGGTGAGGTGAGGACATTTTCACATCATGCTTTTGGTCCAGTGACTGAGGTTAATTCCTCTACTGTAGGACTGCAATCCATGAGCTTTGAACCACTTAGCTGTCTGCCCCAACCATAATGTACTGTAGAATCAATAATTAAAAGCTTTTGCAGCACTGGAGGAGGCAGAGCTAGAAGCTTTTATCCCATACACCTATATAAACCTTGTGAGAGCTGTAACTCTCTAAATAGTTACTCAATGTATAGGTATGTATTTATATTAGAGTGTTGTTATCTTGGTTCTATTAAAAAAAAACCCATAGCAGGCGATTTCTGCTGTATGCAAACACACACAAGCTCTTGAGATTTCATAAAACCATCATGTGACACACCGACACAGAAACACGATGGCTGGTTTAAAATAAATAAATAAATAAATAAATAAATAAAAGCCTCTCCATCTCATCCTCCCTGACTCAATGCAACGTCCAGCCGGTTTGACTGTGATTGACAGTAGGTGCTGTCGGCCCCGCCCAACCGCAGAGCAGGAGGGAGAGCTGAGCCGAGCGGAGCTGACACCTCGATCGGTACTGAAGCTCCCTGCTGCTACTGCTGCTGCTGCAGCGAGTAGCGGAAAATTACCTGCCCCTCCCCCGCTCTCTATCACATTCACAGAGAGCTGCAGCATACAGAACACATAAACCAATTGCGGCAGCTCCAGGCATTGTGTCAGGAACCACAGTATGGAAAGCTTGTTCATGGAGCGGAGACTATATCGGCTGAAAGCGAGGCAACAATCAAACACAGGCTCATTCAGAGTGCGCATGTAGCGCGCTGCCATTTTTAAATCACACGCTGACCCACTTAAAGCCTATAGCTCATGCGCATCACATGCAATATGTAGAGTCTGTTTGAGAAAGCAGAAAGTTCAGCCTCCTTCTCACCGAAATAACCGTACGCACGCAGTTATGACAGATCTGGCCATGCTTGTTTGTGCTAGCCTACCACTCCCTGAAATGAGGTCACAACGTCTGAGTGACTAAAGCATCAAAAATCCCTCAGCAATATCTCCACACATTCCATCAGTAAAGAGAAACAATAATATCGCATCAACGGCAGGTGAAAGTACATAAAAAGGGAGATTTAACTTGTCAAATTCAATCTAAATAGAAACCACGAGGCCCTCGTGTCCTTCTTCAAATGAACACAGCAGGGCTTCCTCTACACAGAACGTACATAAGGGATGTTAATGAAAATATATTAGATCGTGTTTACAGTGCTGTAAGTGCACATGTCTGCAGAGATGAGCCTTAATTCCCTGTTAGTTCTCTCAGCTGCTCCCTTCTCAGGGAGTGCCAGTGAAGGAGAGGGGGAGGGGAGGGAGCTCTGGCAGCATGGTGGAGGAGAGGCAGAGAAAAAGGAAAAGGCATGAAATGAGTGATATCATGCATGTCGTGATATTGCAGAGCAAAAGAAATTGGGACATGGGGCAGGCAGAAATAAGAAACATAAAAATGAAGAATGGACTGAGTTAAATGAGTAGTTCTATTGGAATGTGAGTGTTTCATTTAAATAAAAAATATCTTATTGTTCATGTTAAACATGTATTTTTAGAGCTCAGAATAAACAGCTTTTGAAGACAAATAATTACCCACACTCGCTATTATTTCATATTCAAAGTAAAATGATGGCTTGGCAAAGAGTGACCCATTCTCAGGGTGTTAATCTATTTTTGGACATACACTATCACACATTACTCTATGAAGATATAACTGTCTTTCAAAGTACCACAAGGTCTTAAAGTGTAGCTGTAATATTTTAAAAAAGGTACGTGGCATAAAGAGTTGTAAACATATGTTGCAGAAAAGTAAATAAATGAATAAAAAATCCCCCCAAATAGTAATTTTACTCAGTAGAATACTGAAATATGAAGACAAACAGTAGTGAAATAAAAGCTCTTATGATGAATAACGCAAAGGATAACGTGTGACTCAAGAGAAGCAGATGGAAAAATCTCAAGAGGAACATATTTAAAAACCAGAGAAGAGTAAATATGAGCAGAAAAAAGAAAGAAAAGAAAAATATATTACTCCAGATTTGGGAATGTTCTCAGGGATGAAGAGGCCTGGGAGAATCAAATCACCGGTCCACCCACACAGGTGGATTCACTTATTTTGCTAAATTAAACCTCCCACTGTGACATCTCACTTTCCTACGGTACATGATGAGGTGGAACAAACTACACCTCAGTCATTCTTGCTGGAGTTTTTGAACTGAAGACATTTTGACCTGAACATAGTTGGAAAAGAAAGGCACAACTGAATTCCACTTAACTGCTTCAATTTCAGGATAATATTTTTGTGCATGTTTGCTCACTGACCCATCTTACAGGAACACTTGAACAGAACAGAACCCTTGTTAATGTTTTTATTACTTAAACGCTTGTGTTTTTCCTACTCTAACAAGTTAAAGTGTCTACTCTGAAAAAGGCCTATAGATGCTCTTAGTTTGGTAACCTCTCATAATTCAATTCATAACTCCTCCTACACTTGAATTTGAGTTGAGACCTTCTAATCCAGCATGTCTAAAGAAATAAACTATGTAGATAGTTTGTCCTCTTGCAGCAAAATCACAACAAACAACTATGTACAAGGAAAAGCTAAATCAGCCAACTGCATGCACACACAATATGGACCAGAAATTATTATTCATCACATATCCACCTTGAGATAAAAGGCTATATATTAGAGGACTGTGTGTTGAACAGTTGATAAAGATGACACTTTGAATGCAGAATATATATAAAAACTAACTACTCCAAGCAGACAATTGATTGAAAATGTTGACTAAACATTTAAATTAGAGCAAATAAAAACAACATCCCACCAAGGAAAATACAGCCTAATTGCTGTCATTAATTCCCTGTTAAGTGTTCTGCAGTAAAGGGACATGACCCCAATCACAAAACATGTCAACATCAGGCTCTTGTACATTTACTGGGTCACTCGGAGAGAAAGTAGGTCATTATGGGCCATCTAAAAGCTGGTGTGTGTATCTGCTGAATCCTGTTTTCTCTAACTTAGCCATGGCCTCATTCACGTAAAAGAAGCAGAGTTTGTGTGAATCAAAAGTTCATGACAAGTCATATCAACCGGACTAACGTTAATTAATATAAAATAAGGAGAAAGTGTCTATGGACAGAGGTAAGGCGCATGTAGAGTAACGAAATAAAGACTCACTCATATGGACTGCGCAGACAGTCATGCATACAACTCATGTGAAATCCAAGATGCCCTCTCAGTGACTTGCCGCAAGCTAGCTTTAGCTGTCATCAACAAAATAGCTTAAAACAGGCCTACATCTTCCAGCCATCCGTGGCAGCACTGAGCAGCACTCGCGACAGATAATTGGCAAGAGAAGAAGACCCGCCATCTTGGATTTTGAAATTGTTGCCATGGTTGGAATCTTTTGGACTCACTTAGACCAAGTTGTATCTTGCTAACGTTACATTAACATGCGCGTGACACGGACCTTATTCGCCTGATATGTGCCAAGAAGTCGAACTTATCTCCGGTGAGTTTGGGTTTTTATATAGCTGGGGAGTTTATGGGTCATAAATATGATCATTCAGTGCACCTGCATAGACAGGGGGAAAGAAAAGCCCACTCCTGTAATGTAACGGTTTTCGTTTTGCTAGTAACGTCAGCTAACGTTTAATCCGTTGTTAAGACAGCCACTTCGGTTGTGCGCCCTTAGTGTCTTTTAGCTATGTTGTGGAAAAATTAAGTATTTTAAACAGACATGTTAGAGAAGTGGGCTATGAACCACGAGTGGCCCTCGTTTATTTTACTATGTGTGGACCTCTTTTCACAGTTTAAAAGGTCGTCATTTGAATTCTCTCTGACTGCTGTGAAATCAAGCTACCGGCTGTAACGCTACACGGAGAAGGAGCAAGCTAACGTTACAACCTTTTGAGACAACTACAAGACTACTACTGTACAACTGTAAGTGACCTTAACACTCAAGAAAATAATATTTTTGAGTTTGTCTTCAGTGGATGACCTCAACCGATATTTCCTTGTACAAACCCCATGTAGGTTCAGGGTCATGTTACAGTAAATCAGGCAAGGAGTCTCCCACTGTCTCTCTTTTTTGTAGCAAAAAAGTCAACTTTCCTTTTCAATTTTGTTTCTTTCTCGCCGCGTTTCGACTTAAGAACTCATGTAGTAATGAATGGTATAGAAAAAAATATTCAAAGGTTTGTAGATGGCTGTCAGACTACAATACGCGCTCCTTTGTGAAGCTCGTTTTGAGGTCAGTGCACGTGCTGACATA
>JAPXVT010000030.1:4880793-4896223 GCA_029823135.1 Acanthurus reversus | reverse complement strand
ATTTGGACCATCCAAAGTGTGTTTGCCACACTAGCTTGGTGGTTTTGAGGACTGTTCATGATATTTGACTAGTCGCGCAATTTGGTCAAGACTGAAATGTTTCAACAACTTTTAAATTGTTGCCATGAAGTATTGACAGTCCTGAGATGAGGAACCTGTTGGTGATACCTTGATGTTTAAATTACAACAAAATTTTCCAGTACTTCAGATTATGACCAAATACCTGCAAAATTAATGACCTTCCTATCAGGTTTAACTTTATTTGCTTTTTTGTGCTAGTTAGAAAATGATATACTAACACACTGAATAAAGATGTTGAATATGCTTATCATTACAAATGTAAAACATCATCATGTTAATATTGCCATTGTGAGCATGACAGCATGATAACGTTAGCATTTAGCTCAAAACACTACTTTGAGGACAGCTTCAGAGAACCCCTTGTATGTCTATAAAGTGCATCTCAAATTCCATACTTCCATTAGTGCACTTTATTATTGTACACTATGTACTTCTTGTACTTGTACTACTTCTTTCAACAAAGAAGTGTTTTCAAATCGCGCACTGCCATTTTGCACAGAAGTGACAACATCTTTTTTTTACCACTTATTCTTCTTTTCTAATCGTGTACTGCAAACGGACGGTGCAGCATTATCAGATTATTATTATCAGATCAAAACAGAAACACAAATCTGTTGAATTTTAACTTTATGCCCACACAGCGTATTGTCCGTGGCTGTCGTCGGCTATCTAATGTAACAAGCTAACTCTAGCTGCTGCATTTTCCGATTATTTACAACTTGTCAGACCACTATTGAAGAATATTCTACAGTAAAGACGACAATATATCACACATAAACATACGCCCTGCAACATCAATTCCTGATTAAAATGTTCCGCCGTAGCTAGGAGCAAGTTAGCTAGCTGGCGAATGTTAACGTTAGCCAGCCAAAAGTTGAGAAGTTTGTGATGTAGCTTCCTTTATGTCACCACGATAGTGACAGTTGAGGGTGAGAAGTGTCCATCATTCCACACTAAACTTTTGGACTGTTTTGAGTGCGCTACATCTCCTGTCCATAGCTGACCAACATAGGCAACAAGACCAAAATAACATGACTGTAAAAGAAGATCTGAAAATAAGGCTAGCGGAACAAAACAGTCATATTCCAAGGCTTATGCTTAGCAAGCGTGCTGAAATAGGAAACATTAAAAACATAGTGAGCAAGCATGACTTATGTTTTAGTCTGACCAGGCAAAAGCAACCTCTGCCACAGGCCGAGACCCTGCTGTTTCTTCAATCCAAACATAAAGTATCTTTCCGTGAATTGATTCTGAGACACTTGATCATGTTTTGTAGCTTTCTGCAACACCACTTGTTGAGTCCCACATCAAATCCAGTTGCTCTATAACAGTGTGATCTTTGTAACAGCTCATGGAAAGGTTTTGTTGTTGTTTCTGCGACTGACATCTTTAAGCCTGCCTGACCCTGTTGTGGCTTGAAAAGATGGAGAGAAAGGGAAAGAAATGGTTAACAGGCCATTTTATCTCTGTGTGTTGTGTCCTTCGGCGCGTGAATGTTTTCAGCCTCAGCTTTCTGACTCATTGCCCAACAAAAGGACCCCTAACACAGGCAGTGTCGGACCTGTCCGAAACAATTTGGGTCACACTGAGAGAGTAAGAGATAAGAGGGGTCCATCGAGAGTCACTGTGAGCCGTAGTGCACAATCCAAGCAACTTGAGGGGGAAAAGATGGAGAGAGCAATGGAGTCAAACGTAAATAAAGTGGAGAAAGGAGCAGAGGGAAAGGGATGTGGATGTAAAAGAGAAAAACAGAAACTTTGGACTCTATAGGGGGATGTGCCAGGAGAAAGATGTGAAATAAAGCACTCAAAGCAATTTAGGTTAGAAAAAGAAATAGAAGAGCAGGGTACATCAAAGTGGTCTTCTAAGTCTTAAGAGAAACTGAGTTGGGTACAGCCAGGTGTGATAAGTGGTTTCTATTGAATTTAAGAAAATTGACAGAGTTAGATTGGAAACGGATAGGCAATAGAATGAATGAGAGAGAAGTCCTCAACAGCAACAACGGAATAACAAAGGCAGACGATGCAAGAAATGGCAATAAGTGGGAACAGAAATAAGAGCCAATGAGAGGAAAAATAAAAGACAATGAGAGAAAAACCTGGTGTGGGGATGAAAAACAGCCAAATAAATGAACACGGGGGAGAAAGCACGAACAATATGCCACAGACTTCACTTGTGCCAGGGGAAGAATTTTAGTTGGAGATGGATAATGTTTAGCTGTTGGTATTTTGCTCTCTCTTTCTCTGCTCCAGACCGTGGAAACGATGAGCACTCTGAAATGTTATCTGTCTGGTCCTGAAGGGTTATATCACACACACACACACACACACTCACACAAACAAACACACACGGACCACCTTGGGATTCCAGAGGTAATGTCACATAGATAGCCAGCCCAGATAAATGTCATTTTTTCACAGCTCCAGTCTCTTACCTGAGGCGTCCTCTGTTTTATAGGAGCTGCAGTAATGACACAGTCCTAAACTACAACTATAAAATATGCGTGTGAGACTCTTTGTTTGTATCCCTGCTGGGATGCAGGTAACAGAATGAGGAAAATGACTCGACAAAAAAAGAAAATGTTCTAATCGGAAGGAGAGCATGGAAATAACCTGCTTAAAAACTCCCTCTGGCTCTTTTGTGCGTGCGTGCGTGCGTGCGTGCGTGCGTGCGTGCGTGCGTGCGTGCGTGCGTGCGTGTGTGTTGGATGTGTGTATGTATCATGCATGCAGCTCCTTTGATGCCATGCTGTAGATGTCTTCTTCCTCTACTGACAGCAAAGTGTGATCCAGTCCTTCACAGGGACCAAACTGCTTTTCTTTCTCTGGCCACATTCTCACTATTGTGTTTTTGTCTCAAATGCATTTTTTGCTTCTTTTGTAAGAACACTAAACACAGCTGATTTGCAGTTTGAGGACCAGTTGTGCGGAAATGGATTTAGGAATAGCTATGCAGACACCAACCTTTGCATCCTGATTGGGTCTTTTTACAAAGTGTCCTTCTCTGTGTAACGGCCATTTTGTTTACCGCCACTATGACTGGCTTATGTGCTACTTTCAGACAGTACAGCAGGTGCCTTGGCCTTCCTCTGTACTCTTTTCTGCAACTAAGCAATCAAACCTCTGCTTCCTGCATACATCGTCTGCTCAGTGTATGTGAATAGTTGTGATGTGTTTTCAGGAGTGTTTGAATGGAAATAAGACAAATTAGGAAGTGCTAAAACATTTGTTTTAATGTGGATCGTTTTATTTTTACAACACTGTTTTAAAAGGAAAACGTAGAAGTGAGACTGTCGTGTCTAATATAGTAAATACCTTTGCAGAGCTTAGTGTTTTTATGTGTTCATGTACATGTGTAAAAGAGAGAGACAGTGAGAGTTAAAGTTTCTTTGGATAAGATTTAGTTTCTCTCTGCCTGATGTGTTCATAGGATTCATTGCATTTGCATGTGAGTAACAGTGGGTTTTTCACCCTTTTGTGATTTGTAATATTATATCCAAAAACTACATGTCAATTTTCAGTAGTATCTCACTGATTTGGATTTCAATCTGACTTTTCAAACACTCAAAACCTCTGTATGTTTTGCAGCAAACTGCCTCAGTTCTGAAAATAAGCGTTCAATAGGAATCTTAATAGCTTCCTTCTGCGCAAAGCTGGAGAGCGAGGTGGAGAATGGCTCTTGTCCTTCAGGCACATTTATCAAGCTCACCAAAAAAACAGAATGGGAAAAAAAAAATGTCAATCAAGCACAGGAAAGAAAGAGAAATAAAGACGGAGATTGACAGACAGAGGCACAGAAGGAGGCAAGCAGAGGCAGAGGTCTGCTTGAATTGCATTCAGACCCTGTCAGTCCCACATGGCTGGAGGGACGAAGAATTTGATAGGCAGCGACAGATGCTGTGTATACTTTTAATTAGGGGTTTTATTGAATATTGTTTGGTTTCTGCCCTCTCTGGGCAGTAACATGGAGAACCGCATCAGCTTGCTCAAAGGTGTTGGCTCAGCATTCTTTGTAGTTGTATAGAGGAGTGTGATCATGCATGAAAACACACACACACATTTATCTCCAAAGATAATAAAATGCAAGATCAAGTGGCTACTTGCTGCTGCACATCAGTTTACCACTAGGGGCAAGATGGCATATTGGGCCTCAGCCAGACCTTTTTCTGTGCGTGTGTGTGTGTGTGTGTGCGCGCATGAGAGAGAGAGAGAGAGAGAGGGTGGGTGTGTGTGAGTGTGTAGTTTCCTATACTGATAAAATCATTTGTTTGAACAAGTACACTAAACGATGAGCCGATAGAGATGATAAAAACTCCTGTGTGTACACTACATTTTTTTATGCATGTGTTTGTTTGTGTGCCTGTGCATGTCAGATTGGGTTCCTATGGCAACTGTCAAGAGATAGCAGCAGGTCAGCATGGGTTATCACTTCACTGTGTTTACTCAAGGAGAAGAGTTGTATGCGAAAGAGAAAAGAAAGAACTCAGAGGGGACGTACACAGCCGAAAAGTACACAGCTGAAATGAAATGAACGCTTGATAAGGAGCAAGGAAAGAATTGTTTTCTTTCTTCTGATGACAGCAGGAGATTGACAGCTTCCCCTCTCCTCATTATTTTGTGTTTGTGTGTGTGTGTGTAGCCTGCACTGACACAGAGCTCCACAGTCTGGCTGCCAGACTGAAGGACTGGTTTGGAGTTCTCCACCTCGATGCCAACAGAGACCTCAAATCCTCTGACAGCTTTGACTCCGCCACAGGACGTGAGTACATCCCTCCACAATATGAATATATGTGCAAGTGTGTGTGTGTACTGTATGTTTGTGTGTGCAGCCCTTTTCTGTTGAATAGCCCATTTTTTCAGTTCTCACGAGGGCTTGCGTTGATCTCGACATCGACCCCGCTCTGTTCTCTGTAATGTCAACACATCTGAACGCATCTCAGCTCTGTCATCACACACACACTCACACACTCAAATCTTAGAGTGCTATTTGAAACAGACAAAAATCTAAGTGACCTGGTCATGCTTTGTAGTTTCAAAAATGTTCACTTCAACAGTTTCTTTTAATCTTTTTTTCCTCTCTGACTCTCTTTTCCTCCAGACTTTGACACCAGCATCTTGCCCATCTGCAAGGACTCGCTGGGCTGGATGTTCAACAAACTCGACATGAACTTTGACCTCCTGCTGGACCAGTCAGAGCTGAGTGCCATTTACTTGGACAAGTATGAGCTGTGCATGAAGCCACTCTTCAACTCCTGCGACTCCTTCAAGGATGGAAAGCTATCAAACAATGAGTGGTGCTACTGCTTCCAGAAGCCTGAGGGTGAGGAGGGGGACAGGGCTGAGCAAGAGCAGCTGAAAACTGATGCTGAAATGAAACAGAAGGACAAAGGCAGAGAGGAAATGAAGAGTTAGGTGATACTAAACATTTAGTATCACCTGGTTGTGCTCTTTATTTATTTATTTTTAGTTGTTTGCACTTTATATTTAATAGTTTTGGCCATCATTCTTATCATTTTTGGTTACATTTTAATACCTAACTTAATTTCTAGTATCTTGGTATCTTATTTTGCTTCTCTAAGCATTGCATGGAATAAGGATATTGAGCAATAAAAAGATTAAAAAGACTGTAAACCACAAAAACGAGTTTATGTTAAAAATAGTATTTTTTGGTGAAAATTGCCAATTTATTTAGCAGATGCAACTTTCACCCATTGTACTTAAAGCTGAGGTAGGCACTTAATTTTTGGTGTCGTCAGCAAAAATTCCATAATAACCTTTCGGAGAGCGTGTGTTCCCACTGGCTGCTCTACACTGCGCTTCTTAGCAACAGTCGACATCAGTACAAGCTGATTGGCTGTTGAAACATGTGACATGCCTTCAGCTCTAAAACTTGCCTCTGCCGACAATAGTGTCTGCAGGCAACGCAGACGGACCAGTTTCCTCTGCTGCAACTTTCCCTGGAATCGTTTTGTCTCGTGGTGAATCTTTCGTGCAAACTGGCCTTCAGAGAGAGAGCGACAACAAATGAAAAAATAGGGAGGGGAGGGTGCAGCGGATTGCTTCTCAAGTGGTCTTATGCTACACATGCTACTTGATTTCCCAATGTTGCCTACCCCAGCTTTAAACAATGTTTTTTTTTTTTTTTTTAATTGGTTTAGTGCAACTCAAAGTGTTTCACAGATGACTGACCAACTGATGATAAGACAGCACAAATGTAAACAGTAAAGCATTCTGAGATTGATTCAGGAGAAATAAAATTGATCAAATATTCCAATTATTGGCACCAGTTGTAAAGGAGTACAATTGTGGTCCTTCACATGGATGACAGATTAAAGAGAATAAAGAAAAAATTCAGGCGGACTGGAAATCAATAATAGATGTGAGGACAGAGACTATGTAGGAGAATGCGAGGAGGAATGTAAAGAAAGGGTGACCAATATAAGAAATCATTACACTGTTAGTGCAGCAGTAGAAGGTGGACTAGCTGTACAGTCAAGGAGATGACAAGACAGAAAATGAGCAGTTTCAGCTGCATGTGTTGGTAGAAAGACTGAACAAATTCAGTGAATTAAACTAATTTTCATGTTTTCTGGTTGCAGGACTGCCATGTCAGACTGAGAAGAGGAGGATCCAAAATCAGAGTCGAAGGAAGAGCCTCATAGGTCAGTTTGGATGATTGATTGCCACCTGCAATGCTTATGAACACACTCACTTGTAATGCAAAATTGTATCTCTTTATAACAGTTTCAAGCAGACTAAGATATTAGTAGCATTAAACATACAGTACTCACGCTGTAAAGCACATTCTGACATTTGGTACGCACGTCATCTGTCCTTATCATGGGGATTGTTTAGAGCTCCAGCTCACAACAGGACAGCGTTGGGTTTGTGTGTTTCCCTCTGTGTTTCTGTTGGTGAAAGTGATTGCTTCCCTTTAAGCAGGATGTGAGGTTGTTGTCCTGCAACCTTCACAGGAGTAATTGATTGTCAATCTCCCTCTCTGAACACACAAGAACTGCGGTCACAACTACAGGACACGCAGCCTCTGCTGAGGAGAGATCAGATTCTGCCCTCGATTTTTTAAATTTTATGTTCTCAACCCTTCTTTTCATATTGCTGCATACTTTCTCTAACCATCTATTCCCCTGCTTCTTTCATTTCTTCCCCTCTCTCCCGCTTTTGCTGTCATCCTCCATTCTCCTCTGTCTTCAGGCTCTTACATTCCTCGTTGCACTGAGGAGGGCTACTTCAAACCAACCCAGTGTCACGGCAGCACCGGCCAGTGTTGGTGCGTGGACAAATATGGCAACGAGATCGCCGGCTCCAGAAAACAAGGCAACCCAAACTGCGGTAAGACCACAACACACACCAACACACCTATACACATCCAGATGTTCACATATAGCTAAACAAGTTTTGTGTGTGTGTGTGTGTGTGTGTGTGTGTGTTGTGTTTTATTGGCTCCCATTTGTCTGACTGTTTCAGAGTTAGTGCTTTGATCCAGGTGAACTTCTACACATCTGTCTTCTCTCTCCCTTTGTTATCTGGTGCTGCTACACACAAGAGATCTCCTGCAGAGCTTCTCTTTAAAACTTAACGTTCCCCCGAAAGACAGAGAGCTCCGCAGTTTCAACTTTGCTCCATTTCTTTGCTCAGTAGTCTCTCCCTGTGTCTCTCTTTATCTTCACCAGTACTTCCGCATCAGTGATTATTTAAGAAATAGATAACATTAGGTATGCCTCTGGAGCCAGTCTGGCTGGTTTATTTTCAGTGATACTTCTGATTCTATCTGCTTCTGATTTGCTGCTTATGTACTTTTGATCAAACACCAATACCTTGCGAGTCAAGTTGGAAAATAGCGTGCTGCACGTTCTGGATGAGAATAAACACCTGACCTGCTGGTTGATGATGGCATTGAAGAAGATGCATTTAGACAAAGAAAATATAATTAAGCTCTTTTCATACGTCAAAGTCATAGTTAACAAGCCAACAGTGGAAATTCAAAGGGAATGCTCAAAAAGCCAATAGAAACACTTTGCTTCGAATCGATGGCCATGGGATTTCTCTGTGGAAAAAAAGAACAATAATTAGCGAGAAGGAGTCCAGGCAGACATACTGATTACCAATCAAACAGCCAACTCACAGTCACAGATTATGGCTCACTTGAATGCCAGTCTAGTCCAAAGCCAGTAATTGCAGCTTCCAAAATTGATGAGGTGTCTACCCGGTCACCACACACACATACACACACACACATACTGATAGAAGCAGTTCTTTGTCTCTGGTCTAACAAGCTCGTCTAACTCAGGCTGAGTGGCCTCGGGCTGAAGCAGCCTGGAGTTCTCCCACTCGGCCTTGCATTGAACAAACAGGCAGCAATGCAGCTGCTCTCCGCTCGATAGCCTTAACACAAGGACAACAAAGAAGATTTTAACACTGTCGGCACCACTCAACCAGAGCACGCTCGCGCCCAGGTGTAAATAGACTGTTTTCAACCAAACATGGGAGGATTTTAAGGTTCCAGTTTCAAAAAATGCTGGAAACAGTGGCTAAGATAATCACTGTTGTTTGCACTGTAGCTAGATGGGATTAAAATCTTTAAACATAAATGTTTGTAGATGTACAATTATTCGATGTAACTTTGTTTACCCAGACATTAAGGCTGGCTATTTAAGAGGCACTTTGACTCTGTGTTGCGCTGCTGTTAAGTAGAGAAACGATGGATGGGAGGCTTGTGTCTGCTTCTTTTCATCCTCCTCTGTGCTGCCATTTATTGCCTTGATAGGAACATAATGCAATATATACTAGTAAGCTGCTGAGTCTAACAGCTGACTTGCCATTTATGTACAAAGATGCACTCTGAGTTTAGCTAAGGTGTCAATTCTTAAAATTGATGTCAAATTTCATGGTGATTCACTCAGCGGTTTTACGAAACATGTTTTTATCAACCACAAATGTTAGCGTGATGAAAGTGCTACACAAAAAGTCAAGGTATCATTGAAGCCAGTGGTTTCCATCATCTAGCAGGCACAAAAGTCTGTGCAAAATTTGCGTCAATCCAGAAAAGTTTGTTAAAAAAAAATTGGAAGCCCATTTCTGGTAATCTGATGACAAAAATCCTGTAAGTCAATATAATGAGAGACTTTCTGGAAGTAATGATTTAGTGTATCAAAATTATGAAATACTGTTTAATAATAATGATAACCTCTCTAAAAATTATTGTAACATAAATTTAAACTTTACCAAAAGCAAGTTAGGTTTTCTTAACAAATGACTTAGTAATTCAAAAAAACAAGAAACTTTTATTTGTTATTATAAAAGTTTCTTAATGTTCAAGATATTAAGTCATTATTTTGCAATACTCTTTTTTTATCCCATTAGCAGAAATGGGCTTTAATTGAAATGTGACCTGCTGGGGCAGAACAGAAAACGTGAGAGGATCACCAAACACAGTGCCAATTAATTCTCTTGTGGCCATGAATGTCTTTAAATTTTGTCGCAATATGTCCAATAGTTTTTGAGATGGTGGACAGACAGACATTGCCACATGGTTAACATGCATGTGCAACATTTTTCTGTACTTGACCAATTTAGCACTGTAAAAAATAAATAAATAAATAAAAATATGTCACTAGTTGAAAGGCTGAGTAATTTTAAGCACGTTCACACGTTATATGAATTCACTAATGTGGGTGAGGAACTGAGCTTAACCTACCTCGAGCACTTCTCTGATGAACCTGCAACATCACAAAGTTACCAGCAGCATTTACCCACAGAGGGAGGGTGACCATGTTTCTGTGCTTCTAACTGATCTGTTTATGTCCGTACATCTTCGAACAGATGAGGACCAGGAGACATCGGGAGATTTTGGCAGCGGCGGTGCAGTCATTCTCCTTGACGACCAGGAGGAGGAGCCATCACAGAGCGGGCGGAGCAGGCAGAAGAAGAGACGGGGCCGGATTCACCCCCGAGGAGCCATCGAGGACGACGAGGACGAGGAAGATGATAAGGATGACGAGATCGGCTACGTATGGTAGCTCCACTCCATTTTAATCTGCCATCAGCCGACCAGGAAACTCCGTTAACTCAGCACAGATCTGAAGCCATTCCAATATCTCCTCCTCCTGTTTCCTTGGCAGCAGTCCATCCTTTGACTCCTGAACTTGCTCTTGTAATCCCTGTCCTTTTCCCGTATCTCTCTCTACAGTGAACTTCATCCGACCTTTCTTTTTAAGTGTCTCGCTCTTTCCTCAGACAGAAAACAGACAGCCTATTAGATTTCAACTACATACCCTTTCAGAATTCTGCTCAAGCTGTCCACTTTCTGCTTCTTCCTTCTCCCCAAACCTGTGATCTTTAACCTCTTCTAACATGGACTCACCTCTTTATTTTCTCCCTCGATCTCCTTCTGTCCTTCTCTCCTATCTCTGTATGTCAATGTCAGAGCCTCTCGTCAGTCTGTGAGCCCAGTAGCTGATGTACTGGATGTAAATATGTTTCCTCCAGGAAGGCCAGATTGTGGACTACCTTCCCTGTACTTCCATCAGCGATTCATTCTCATGTTCTGTGTTTCACCGCCGGGCTCCTTCCAGTGCTCAAAGATGTTTCCACGCAACCTTCCTTCTGAGATGCCCCCCACCCCTTCTCTGTCTCTCTCCCTCTCTCTCTCTCTCTCTCTCTCTCTCTCTCTCTGTTACTTCATGGAGGATTGTAAATTATTTAATCGTTGATCTTGAATGTCCCAGAAAGCCCAGGAAATAATGAGATTAATGATGTATTGTCGTTGTTGTTGCATGTTTCTCATCGTGTTTCTGTAAAAGAGAGATTTACCTGGCCAGGTCTAGCTCTATGCATCTCAAACAGAAAGTGATGCCTGTTTGGCTGCTACAATCTTTTGTTGCTATGTTGATGCTGTCTAGTGTCTTTTCGGTTCTTCTCCCACTCTCAGGAGGTAGGAAGTTGCATTGCAAAGCGATAGCAGTGTAGAATGCAATGCCTGCAGTCCAGATGTGCGGCGTCTCAGCCAGCTATGCTTTTACTAATTGGTCAGAAGGGCTGCTGAGGCCGTCTGACTGTGCAAGGACACTAGAGGAAGAAGCTGCTCCTGAGCTGGGAGGACACATGAGGTCGGGCGAGCAGAGAAGAGGCTCTGTTCTGCTTCCCAACATTGGATATGTTCAGTGATTTAAAATTGAAATATTCACCATGTCTACTGAGTGAACTTTTATTTGTAACTTTTAAAAATTTAAGTAAAGTGGCACTTTGGGTGTCTTTTGAACCTTATGGTCTGCGTCCATGTGTCTGTTGTTCTCCTGATGTACCACTTTCAGCAAGAGCCTCACATTGCATCTTATTTCACCAGATCATGATAAACACATCCCTTTCCTAACTGTGAAGCCAAACGACACAGTTATGTGAGTCTCTCAAGCTTTTTACTTTTATTTTTCTATCAGGCTCACATTTCTCTGCAGTAGGACAATCAAAGCCTTTCATCAATTCTGACCTTTTCCAACCTTGAGAAAGTAGCCTCCCTTGTTAGAAGCAGACACAAATGGAAGTGGCAGAGAAAACTCTTATCATTTGCCTCTGAGAGAGAAGAATCACAAAGCCGGCAATGCCCAAAAGAACATAAAAGCTTAATGAGTGTTTTTTGTAATATCACTGGCTAATAGGACAGCTGACCCCACTGGCTTTAAAAAGCTTGGTCAGCACTTTGTACCAACAGTCAGAGGCTTAAAGGACAACTTTGAATCTTCTGGCTTGAAACAGCGCATTCAGCAGTTCACAACACACTCTCTTAGATACAATGGACAATGGGCTTGACTATGAGTGTCAAATTATGCCGAAGACTTTGGAGGTTATTTTATCACCCAATTCTGAGACCCTGGCTTGTGCAGCAAAGACAATGCGTCATTTGATCTTTTTTTGTCACATGTAGTGTTTGCTGCTTTCTGTCAACATTGAATCTATATTATTTATACTTCGTATGAATAATGGGCCCCTTTTACTGACGCTGCTCACCTGAAAGTTCCAATTTCCAAACAGTACATTACAGAAGCTTTCTTTCCTATTACACTTTAAAGAAAAGGTTTGACACTATGGGAAATATACTTTCCCAAAATGGCAATTTGCTTATATCTCGCCTATTGAGAGTTAGATGTGAAGATTGATATCACTTTTTAGTAAATATAAAGCCAGCTTCAGCAACTTTTCCCAAATGGCTTTAAGTTCTTCTGTTGAAAGTTGGATGAGAAGATTGGTGCAGCTGTCATATTGGTTCAGTAAATATGAAGCATCCTTCTGCAACTGACTGGCTTAGCTTAGCATAAAAGTGGAAACAGCTTGGCTCTGTCTAAAGGCAACAAAATCAACCAACTATAACCCCTAGAGCCCAACGCATTTTATCTCCTTTTTTAAGCGAGGTTGACTGATCCCCCAGTTTGCACCATGTTAAAGGGATAGTTCAGCATTTTTAAAGTGGGGTTGTATGAAGTACTTACGCATTGCCAGTCAATTACCTTCTGCAGATGGTGATCAGTGGTGTCATTTTAAGAGGAGAGAAATCATTGCAGCAGAAGTCGGTGTTGTTCTGTTGCAGATGGGGCCAGCAGAAAAACTTTGTATAGCCTCATATATACAGTAAATGTTTACCTAAAAAAATCAATATCCATTGAGTTGTACTCGGAATTTAGGATTTTTTTCATGGTTACAGTTTGCCATTAGACAGCCGTTTATTTTGGCGCTACATTTATTCAACCGTAGTCCCTCCGTATATTAGTACGCCCACTCGCGCTGGCTTCTGCCGCATACCGTATCAATCTGCCAATCAGCTGTTAAATGAAAGATAAACAGCTTTCTGGCAGCAAACTAAAGCTTTAAAAAATGCTAGATTTATTGTGCAATTGAACGGATATAGATTTTTTAGGTAAGCATTTATAAATGGGGCTAAAAAACGATTTTCCGCTGACCCTGTCTGCAACAGTACAATGCTGACTTTCGCTGCAGCGATTTCTCCACCCCTTATCTTAAAAGTGACACCACTGATCGCTATCTGCAGACGGTAATAGACTGACGATGCATAAGTCCCTCATACAACAACACTTTAAAAATACTGAACTACCCTTTTAAGTTAAGTTTGGTAGCTTCATGTTTTAAAGAGGTGTGACTTTCTCTAATTTGGCAAGAAAGCAAGTGTGTATCTCCCAAAATGTCTAATTTCTCTTTAAAAGGGATAAAGTTTTCATATCACTGCCCTCTGCTATCAAGGAATGGGAAGGTGACCTAAAAAAGTAAAGATACATGTTACAAACTAGTTTAGTGTTAGCTAATTGATGATGAGAGACTAGAGCATTGACTTGACACCATGCTTTGAGACAAAGCAAGGTTTTGGTCAACTTCCTTCAATAAAACAGGGCTGGCTTGATTTCTATGTACAAATAAGCGTTCAAGCTTTTCAGATTGTTCATCATTTTAAGTCACTAGTAAAAGAAGCATAAAAATAGCAAAATATGCTGCTGTACATTATCCAAGGCCACTTCTTTAGGTCACTGAGGCTCTTTCTGACAGGCTAATGGTTAGCTGTTATGAGGACTGCCTTTTCTAATGAGCTCCAGGGGGCTTACTTCTCCATCATAAAGTACCTGGAAACAAAAACACTGCGTTCAGATTGAAAGGTTCCCTCAGTAGGTGTTCTAAGTGCCAAAATAATTGTCCACAATCCTGACTAAAATGCCTGTGGTGCGTACAAATATGTGTGAATCTGTTGTATACTTACGGGTCCTTTGAATGTTTCCCACACACACACTTACAGAAAGTAATGTGGATCATTTCAAATAATCAAAAACCCATAGCATTTTATTTTTCTTCTAACTTGTAACTTAAACTACCACAAGGTACAGTACATCTGTTCCACACCAGCACTCTTACACACACTCTCATTATTGTTTCTATTTCCCTCCGCTCTCCCACTCACTCTCCTGGAGTGAGTTCCATCTTCATCTCAGTGAGGGAGATGCGTGGTTGTGTTTTATCCTCTGGGCATTCAGTTCCTGTGTTTCATTTTTCTATTGCCTTTTTTTCATCAACGGAAGACTTCCCGGTCAAGTGGCTCCTCCCATCGATGGGGAGTCTTCATGAATGACTTGAGTTTTTTAGTGGGAACAAAAATAAGCTGTTAAATTAAATTTGCCATTTATTGTGGGACGTTGTGATTGATAGTGATTGTAAGCCACATGATTTGTTGACCGCACAAGACAACAACCCGATCAAACCATTCAATGGAAATGCTGTATCTGCATTAACTGACTTATTTAGACAGTTTGAGGCAGGGGGCCCAAGCTGTAAACAACACTGGCATACATCATTATCGAGTTGGTGGTGAGCAAACACAGAGCAAAATTATCAGTCACTTGGAGTTCTTCCTTCACTCTCCTTGTAACTCTATCTTTTATATCTGCCAATTTCTGAGCAAACTATTTGGTACTTCAATCACCAAATGCTCCACTAAGCAAAATACTACAGTTGGAGGCCCTCAAACCAGAACTGAAAGATCCTGAAATGCTTTTAGAGCAGAGAGAAACTGAGGACTGTATGTGGGTTCATCAAGACAGGTCATTTGATCCATTGCTAGTACAAAAATCATTGATTATTGACCCCCTATGTCTCTCATGATCTTAATCAAATCAATCCAACAATGTTATGCATGAATCTGGTCATTAAAGGAGTTCATAATACTGAGCATATCCGTTTGCAGCAAGTGAATGTGAATGCGAGCGTTGTTAAATTGTGAGAATTAACAACGCTCACACACGTGTCCAGATGTGAGAGCAAACTGAACAAACATTGTGAAACACGGTGCCGTTAAAAAGTTGTATTATTCTTTATCTTTGACTGATTTAATGCACCACCAGGTGAGCATGCTTAGTGACACAAATCAAGCACATTCAATCTCTTGTGTGAACAAAAGGCACATGCTGGTCTAGCTAAATCCTAAATGATGACATGCCTGCGGTGGATCCTTCACCAGCGATTTCTACAGTTGCCACAATGTGGACTTGGCCTGAGCCCTTTTCAGGTCAAACTGTTTGAATACAGTGAGGTTTGGGGACTGGTTATAATATGTACTGAGAAGAGTCCAGCAAGAAGTTGAACCAGCTGGGCAGATTGTTGAGGGCTTTGTGGCGCACAAGGTGCACAGAATGACGTTCGTACAGGTGAGTGCATGTGCAACTACATGGCGTGTTAAAGCGGCATCTGTCTTTGAGTTAATGTGTGTTTGTTGCTGCAGTAAATGTGGAGTTTATATTGTTTATACATCTCTCTGTTGTCTGCTTTGGTGGAGTTTTATTGTG
>JAPXVT010000030.1:4799511-4810993 GCA_029823135.1 Acanthurus reversus | reverse complement strand
GGCGTGTCTCTACCTTTTTAGTAGATCACCATTTTCCCCATCAGCTTTGTAAATCTTTGCGTTCTTCTGAAAAAACAGTGCAGAGGTATGGAGGGTGAATCACACCGAGGCGTTGTTGCTGCTGCTGCTGTGAACGACGACAACTGTCTGCTCTAATCAAACAGACAGTGCTGTATGCTGAGTGCGCTGTTAAATACACCATAGACAACAGTTTTTCTTTTTATTTCGACTTGATTTTGTCCTAGTTCTTCGCTGCCTTGGGCAATATTGGTGATTATGTGTGTTTTTCCAGCTGTCTGCCTGTGTGTGTGTGCGTAGATTGGAAGGGAGTGTGTGTTGTGTGGTGCCAGTGATGCATAGTGCTCCTCCTCCTCTCCCACCTCCTCCTTGGCTGTGCCCTCTGGCCCTGGGTGCTCATTTTGTTGCTCATCTTGGTGCTGTAAACAAGTTTACGGTGTAGAGAGGTAATTATATGCAGACGTTCTACATTAGACCCGACTGCTTTGGGCCGTGACTAATTCACCGGGTCGCAGAGGGGTTTACATTGCTCCGCCGTCACACAGGCTTTAAGTGCTCCAGTGCCACTGTGGATGGTTTTACTGGTGTTACTTTTAGTGGGATCCAAATTAGCTTCAAAACCCAACTTCAAAGGCCCCATTTTCTCAGTGTGTTAAAGGAAAAGTTTAACATTTTGGAACATATGCTTGAGGAATCACGGCTTCTTGATGAGAAAACGGTGCTAGGTGAGAATTTCTTTAACCTAGCATATAAACTGAAAACAGCTAGCCTGCCCACATCCAAAGTTCAAAAACACCTGCAGTCACCTCACTGAAAGTTCACCAGTTAACACCATGCATCCTGTTTGTTAAATCTATTCACAAGCTGAAATATAATGTTTGTTTTAAGAGATGAGGATGGATTGATCCATTTTACTTTCAATCAACATCTTAATAACCCAGCTCCTTAAAAGCAAACTGAAAGTGACTCAGGACTTACACACATTGGCAGTCACTGTTTGTGTTTGTTTGGGGTTGTTTCTGAAGTACAGTTTCTTATTTGGGTTTGCTCCTTAGCCTCTATGTCTCCCTTTTTCTCTCCTGGGGGTGACATTTCTAACCACAAAGGCATGATTTATGGACTCTTCTTGACACTCAGCGAGCAATACTAGGGAAAAATGGATGAAATATTGGGGAAAAAATAACAGAGTAAGACAAGAGACAGCACTGAAGGATTGGATTTGACATCAAGTCGACGACTTTAAGTCATTCATTTATTCTTTCTTCATTTTTGTCAGCCAGTTGGTTTCGTTTCAGTTTGTTAGGGTTGAAATGTAAATTCTAAAAGTTTGTATGAAAATTTTAAGAGTGAGATTGGTCTGTATTATTCATGTAATAGCAAAATTTGTAATGTAAAATTTACATTTTGACAATACAATTGACATGTGAGCATCAGAGTTTGGTTGTGTTGGATTCTACTTGATAAAAGAGGCTGTAAAGAGCTTAATGGAGAGTTGCCTTTGTCATTTTGTGGTTTTGAAAATAATTCACTTTAGGACATGGCTTGATTCAACTAAAACTGAGTAAAAAGCCATCTTTGCTTTTTATATTTTTTTCAGTTCCCCACTTTTTTATTTATTGGACATGTGGGTGTTGTACGAGTCCATAGTTCCTGTCAGTTTCACCAAAAGCCTCACAGAGTTACTGATTAGCTGCCTTGCTGTTCTGTAATGAGCTGGCATGTTTTACAACGTCAGAACTCTGATTAATTCCAGTATCACAATCACACGTCTTAACTAATTAATCTGCATTTTCAAACAGTTCTGGTTGTTTAGAAAAAAGTGCAATAAATTGGTATTTGAAGCCATCAGAGACTTTAAGGGGCCGAAAAATCGACATTTGATTAAACTGGTAATACCTGAACAAACTGTTCCTGTTTGTTTGTGGTTTGGTTCTGTGTCATTATTAGATTATTTGTACTCTAAAATATCAATGAGAGTACAAGCCTCAACACTATTAATCAGGCTCTTACTATTATATTGGAAACCCAACATGCTATAGGCACATTTAAAAAGCAGATAGTTGACACTTTACAGAGCCATTAATAGGGCAGTGCTGTGAAACTAATCCACTATCTGTCAGCATCTCTCTACAGCCCAATTAATGGCTCTATAAAGTGTGTGTTTTGCATCTCTTTGCAATTCTCTGGGTTTTACTAGGCCTTTTATCACCATATCCTACATTCCATTACAATAAACTACAATTAACTTTAGTCACAAGCAATATTCGCTGTTTTTTGCAAATACAATTATCAGCTCTCGGGGGTTCAATTTTTAAAAATACACAGCTGCGAATTGCAACGTTTATTGAGTTTGGGGCAAATAAAAATAGTAAATTTCCCAGTAGAACAAGTGTAGATTATGACATTACATCAACAGAATTTGAATAATCAAAATTAAAAATCTTTTGTGTGCAGCAGCATCGTTGTTATCTGTGTATTTTTCTGCCTGCTTCCTGATGATATTCAACTTAAAGATACTGCTTAGTGCTTTGCCTTATTGGGGATGATTTAATGCTCCATCAGGTTTTTAAGTGAGCTTATAAAACACACACCCCCCCCAAAAAAACAATCCCTTTAAAGGAGAATAATTGGAGGAAAACAGCTGCTCAATACAAATACACCTGCGAGGTGTTTTCTAATTCTCTTTACAGTGTGATGAAAGGGCTTTCTGCTCGATCTCCATCCCTCTGTCGTTGCTCTCACATGTCACAGCTCAGCGTTGAGTCTCGCTGTGAAACTGGATCCAATCCAGAGCCACTTTGGACCACAGCCAAAGTCACAACCCTGTCAGCGATCATGGAGTCACCAATTCAGTTGTAGTCAATAAGTAAAACATATCCCCCCCCACACACACACCCACACACACTCTAAACACACCTGGCCTTCACTGCCCTCCCATCTCCTTTTTGCTGACAGGAGAGTCCCAAAAACTTCCTCCTCAGACATTTCTAATCAGGATCTGGCTGTGCAATTAGCGTATGGAAGTGCATTAGCATAGCTGCCGCCACTACCCAGACATTCTGTAAAGCTGTTTTGATAATTGAAGTCTGTGTGAAGTGTGTGTGATGCCGCTGTGCTCTGTGTGTTTGTGTGTGCGTGTGACAGATGGTTTGGAGAGGACACGAGTCTCTGCTGAGCAATACTGGAAGCTACAGAGCCGAGGAAAGCAGAGATAAGGCTGGGGACTAGTTACATTTGTGTTGTTTTTACTGCCTTTTAAAAGGACTCTTTTACTGCAGCAGTTGTGGACACTTTAGTTTTATTACACCATTTTAGCACCTGAAGATGCAAAGTCAAGTTTTTCCCAGCAAAGTTTTTCAAAACTGCTTGAATTTAAATGATATGTGTTATCAGTGAAAATAGCTTTTTAGCTATATTATTAAGCATTAAATTTGCAAATTATAATGCTTTTGGCAAAAAGCTGTTTTTGCTGATGTACCTCCATTCCCGTGGACCATTTAGTTGTAAACTGTTGTTATTCTCTCTCTTTTTTTTTTTTTTTTGGATATCTGTGCCAAAGCAAACAGTGGGGCATCATGTTGAGGTGTGAAACATGAAACTACTATCTGTAACTGTTTATTTTGCTAAAAGTTTGTAATCTCATATGTGTTGTCTACTGTCATTTATTTTGCAATTCCCAAAATAACACAATATTTTGCTTATGTACATTAATCAATCAAATAGGCTACTAAAGCGTGATTTGCATATGAACGCCACCTTCAAAGGGAAAAAGTGTAAACCTGGTTGAAATAAAAGTTGTGTTAAAGTTAATGTTTGAAATAAAACAGTTTCAACAGTTGGAGAAATATGAGACAGAATGTTATTGGGCGATATTGCATGACTTTCCTTTAAAACCTGCAGGTGGTGTATATAATGAGAGGGGGTAAAAAGTAGTTTTGGTCAGGGGCCTCATGCAAACCAAAATCCTCAGTTAGAGCGGGGAACATGGGAACATGGGAGTCCTTCAGAAAAAGTGAGAAAACTATGATGCAATTTTCTGTAATTTCACTTATAAAGAATTTGTTAACTTTATCAAAACTTCACTGAATTTGTTTCTGCAGGTTAGTAATCTTCCACATGTAGTATAAATACTATATGTTTATTGTTTTGCATTTATTATTTGCATTTGTGGTTATTAAAAATTAAATTAACTTATTCCCTCAATTGGCACATTATTGAATATACAAACTGAAACTGTGTATACAGGTTCCCTCCAATGAAAGATGTTTTTCTTAGGTTTGTGTCCCCTAAAATGTCAGATCTACTGTGTACTGGCTTGTTTCTATGCAAAGTTTGTCACCAGATTGTGGTTTTCACATTCTTCTCCGGAGGGGGGTGATGTCTGTGCACTTCCGAAAATCTGAGGTTCAGACACAACCTGGGAAAGCTACATTTGATACGTCAATTACAGGCAAGAAAACCTGAAACCTCTAGCACAAAGCAAACTTGTCAGTACAGAGAGCAAGAGTTGGCATTAGCACAACCGCTAACACTGTGTTAGCCAATGCTGGTTTAAACCTAACAAGCAGACCAAAAACATTTAGGCTAAATAAAAGATGCTGCACTGCCATTCTGATACCTCTGCTAGTTGTCGGTTTTGGTGTGGAACAGAATTTTCATCGAGTCTGGGTCTGTGTAAGGCTCAAACATATAAGGCTATTTTTTTTTCTCTATGTTTCTTTTAGTGCTAGCTGTCAGCTATCTTGATAAGTGCTGCTCTTTCACCTATAATAGCGCAAGCAGTGGTGGTGGGCAGGGCATGAGGCCTGTGAATTTCTCAGTAAGGATGAAAAGGTATCTGTCTGTACAGCCTCTTTTCAAAAGTATTTTTACTCAGGTTAAAACATGTCTTGGAAAGAACTTTAAGTATTTTAGGGTGGAATCTTCCTTCAGCTGTATACTAGGGCTGCGTTCAAGACACCTCGGAACTTGGAAGTTTCAACTTGGAGACTCCAGCTTTCGACATCAATGCATTCACGCCGTAAATCAACTTGGCATGAACGCCCGAATCATCTCTAGCTAGCTACTGAACAGGCTAATTAATTTACTCAGCAGAGCAGTGTTGAATACTGTAATTTCCCATCCTGGGATTAATAAAGTATATCTATCTATCTATCTATCTGTCTATCTATATTGCTATAATTAGAGCAAAATATAAATGATACAAACGCATATTGCTTCAAATTATGTTTTAAAACGTCAACAAACACCTTTATAATAACTTCATTCTTACTGTTAACGATGAAGGCCACCGTGTTTTGACGTCAGGTCGGACAAACCGTAGCTCTGAAATGATGCCCAAATTTCCATCCTGGACAAACGTTCAGATCATTCTTAACAACTCAGAGCTCGTTTTTTCCGAGTTCTGAGGTGCCCTGAACCCAACATAATCTTACTACAACCTGTGAGTACTACTGGTGTTGGGCGACTGACGTCAGAGCTGCACACACCGACGGTTCTGTGTGACTTTCTTCCACTCAGTCACCATACATCTGCAGTCGTGACCTTATTTAATCTCCGAGTTGTACACATCCTCTCCAGCCGAGCTTGCCTCACAGCCATCAGGATCAAAGAGAGATTGGTAGTAGTGAGTCAGTCATCCTTTATTCAGCTCTGGAAATAAATGGAGCACAGAGAGAGAAAAAAAACATGAGTGGTGGGAGTCTTGCTTTAACTCATCTCTCTGCTTTGGTGCTTTCATACCTTTCATCTCGTGCCTCTTTTTACCTCTCTTTTTACTCTCCACCGCTTCCTCAGCTGTTCGGCCCCCAGTTTCCACTCCTCCCTACACTTCCACCTTTTCATTTGGCTTTCTGGCCTCCTGACTTGATCACTCTGCTCTCTTTACATTTTATCTTTCCATCCTCTCTCCTGACTTCCCTGCCAAAAACTGTCCCTGCATCTTTGAGGTCTGTTGGACATTCATCTTCAGTTAGCTGATTCGCTGCCTGTCCGCCTCCACCATGTGTCAAGCCTTCATTACTGTAACTGAGGTCAGGGATAACTGCTCGTCAGTGTCAAACAACTCTATCTCCTCTCTTTCTGAACTGCACTGTTTACCTGTGTCCACACCTCTTTGAGGTTGTGTTTGCCAAGTCTTATTACATTTGTTCTTTTTCCAAATTTGTATGCAACCATAAAAGATTACATTACAGCCAGCATGTAGACAGGTGTTGACAGGGCACTGAATTTAGGTCCTTAGTAACATTTCTGAAAACTTAACTATTTGTAAGGTTAACTTGACATTAAACATTAATGCTCAGAAAATTGTGTCTCTTAAACAGAAGATCATTTTGCCTTTTCTCTGCTGTCCAGTAAATATGTGCATGGAGCGCACTGACAAAAAGAGAATAATACATTGGTATCAATGTAAATTGAAGATGCCATCTTTTCTGTTTGCTAACTTGATTTATGCTAACCACCTGTGGCACACATTTACTAAAGTCTCTCCGAAATCTGCCTCAAAAGTTTAAATTTTTTTGGCCTTCTCAATGCAAATTCTGGACCAAATAAAAGGAAGGAGCTTTGCAAGCACATCAGGGATGCAGGGTTCCTTTAAGAATGAATGAACTTCGGTCTGGCGTACAGTGTGTATACAGAGCTCTGTGGAAACAAGGTGCAGGTCAAAACAATAGTGTTTCACTACATACCTGGCACCAGAGCATAATGCAGGCAGCGCAAATTTAAAGAAAATACTGTTTATATAAAGAGTTAATCAATTTTTAAAAAATGTACAAAAGTTGGTTTTTGGGGGGGTCAAGCTTTTCCCAGGTGTGTTTGTTTCTGCAGGGGAACTTTGGGCTTTCATATCTCTAAAATCTCATCTACAAACCCTGAATTTTACTCTAAGCCACTGCCGAAATTTCGATTCTGTCCCCTGTTGCTCCCCATCAAGACTGTGTGGTACGACAACCAAACTTAAGTGTTAGTTGTTCTCATTTGCATATATGTTTGGTTTCTGATTTAGATAACTGAATGATTATAAACTGGTGACAGCTCACTAATGTTACCTGAACTCATCGCATTACCATCTTATGGCTTTGAATGTGAAGTAAATACAAAAATGACTTAACATGAATGCCTGTTTAGTGCGAGTGACCTTGCTGACATTTTAAATAAGTAACGAGTGATCATAGATTAAGTGAGAAACAAAAGAAAGGTGGCTTTGGACTGCAATGCCTGACTGGGCTTAAGTCATTGTAATCAAAAATCTTTTTTTTTTTTTCAAACTGCTCACTTTTAACAGTCAAAAAAACCCACTACTAGCCTCAGTTTTGTGCTGTCAGGTCCAATAAGGTTAGGGTGACCATGATCATGACAGTACTGTAGTTCTTTTGGGAGGTGAGAGTCCATTCTGGGTTTAAATCAGGTGTGATGTGGTTTTTCCATCAGTAAGAAAGCATTTGGAACACTTTTAGTCTGACACTCACATGCAAATTAGTTGCAGACAGAGAAGAATGGGGTGTAGTGTTGAAGTAAATGGAAAGCAGCTTCTGGTCCATTGAACGTTTTGACACCAAAAATCCAATTCCACCAAAGTGACTGCCAGTGAGAAAGCACAGAGTCTGAATTAGAAATGGAGCAGAAGGAAGAAGAATGGGAAGTAAATGAACCTGGAGCAGGAAAAAAAAAAAAAGTCATGAATGAGATTCAAACAGAGAGAAAGATGGATTTTCATACAGCATGTGCAGACACATTTACATGTAGCGGGTGAGAACTTTTAGGCACTTTACACATGTGTCGATGTGCATTCGTGTGTGTGTGTGTGTGTGTGTGTGTGTGTGTGTGTGTGGGCGACTGCTGGCTGTTTGGAGAACTAGTTGAAGCAGCAGCTCTGATGCTCTGACTCTTAAGATTCCTGTTTGAAATAAACTGCCAGTTGCTACAACACACACACACACGCAGAGACTCACACACCCACAGCTTCTTACTAAGTGGATCATCACAGAATCAAAGGCAGTGGATGTTTGAATTAGCCTTCTGTTCTTTACTCAGCCTGTGCCTCCTTTGTAGCGCTCCTGATAATAGATAGTCTCACAGACTAAATCGAAGAGAGCTGCTGTGACAACTTACGAACATATAATTCATTCTGTGTTGCAGCTTTTTTCTTTTCTTTCTTTTTTTTTTTTTTTTGAGGGGAGAGGGGTTCTACTGTTAAAAAGAGAGAGTAGAGAAGGGAGAGACAGAGGGAGCTGTGGAAAGCGAAAGGAAGATTAAAAGAGCGACAGCAAAGAAAAGGATGAAAGAGAGACTGAGAGGAGGAGAAGGTGGAGGGAAATCGGGAGTAAGGGAAGGAAAATGTGCAGTAAAAATAAGTGTTTGTGTGTGTGCGTGTGTGTGTGTGTGTGTTTTTGTGTGTGTGTGTGTGTGTGTGTCTACATGTGTGTGTGTGTGTGTTGACACATCTAACATGAAGGTGTGCTGTGTCATAATGTAGCAGCGCATAAAGCCACTGAAATGAAAAGTACACAGTCCTGAGCTCCACTGCACTAATACAGCACACACACAAATACACACATACACACAAACACACACACACACACACACACATCTCAGGAAGACATGATTGAGGAGAAAGAGCGTTGTGTCTGTCTCTGACTCAGTAGATCATGCGTATTAACCCTGCTCCTGTTTTTATCCCCTTGCTTTTTCTGTCCCATCTTCCACTCCTGTTTCCTTCTCTCTGTTAATCCTTTGCCTTTATATAATTTTTTTCATCCTTTCCTTTTCCTGTTTCCTAATTTCCCATTCTGCTTCCTCTCCTTGCCTCTGTTACTCCTTCTTTACAATTTCCCACTCATCTTTATCCCCTCTTTCTTCCCTCTGCTTCCTGGGACCCAGAGAAAGGTAATTTCTCTTTGTGGTGTGCTCGAGTGTGATCTGCTTCTCCATTGTCTTCAGTAATCATTGTGTCAAGACCACCGCCCACCCCTCGTGCAATCACGTATGTTACTTTAGGCATCAAATCAGTGGCTTTGCTTCGCTCAGAATCACTGTTGCTCTTTACAGGAACGCAGCAGCAACTGCTGAAGGTCTAAATCACGTGTGTTAAATCATCACCGAGTCACAGGCCACAGGCTATTTCCCATTAAGAGTTGCATGGTGTTTTATATTGTTTTGATCCCCCAGAGAGGGTGCAGAAATCATAAAAGAGCCATTTGTAGTATGCGAGGCAAGGCCACTCATGCTGCTTGGGTGACACACTGCTCAAATGTCCCTGAACAAAGTACGCTGGACGCACACACTCACCACACACACACCCCATTTCACTTTCCTTTCTGGCCACAGGCAGGGGTAGCATTATCGACCCGAAGTGTCTGAGCACACAATTAAGCAGAGGAGACGGGCTGGATAATGGACTCATAAACACAAAGAGCCTGCTGTGATAAATGCCAGCTGTGTTTGCCATATTTCTGTTTGTGTGTATGGTTATTTGGACGTGTGTGTGTGTGCGCGTGTGTGTGTGCATGGAGCTGCATCTGGTGACACTGCCATCCAGTTGACTTCTCTGCATGTCCTCACTCCCTTCTTTCACTCTACTTTGTATGTTTACTCAGTCATTTCAGTCTGGGCTGGAAATGCCTCCTCTTACCTTTTTTTTACTGCAGATCGTATCACCTGTTAATGAGGAAGAAATTGTCTATCTGTCATCTTGTGTGTGTGTTTGTGTGTGTGTGTGTGTGTGTATGTGTGTATGAGTAGTAACTGTGTCTCATCTCCCACTCAATCCCTGCACAAAGTTTGTTTCTCAGCAGAGCTTCCTCTCTGAGTCTCACCCTTATACTTGTCATTTTTCCCTGCTACATGGCACCACTGTGGAACTGCGTGTGTGTGTGTGTGTGTTTCATAGTAGTCAAAACTGGCAGCCACTATTTCCAGTGAAGGAATGACTGCAGACAGTGAAGCCTGTTGTTATGGCTCAACAGCCCACACTATGTCACGTGTTAAAGGGGCTTTAAGTAATCTATTCATTAAATAAACCTTAACTGGTGTACAAAATAGCAGCAGAGCCAGCAGAGCTAATGGCAGCATTTAAGTCACATATACATTACAGCAACATTATTACAACAATGAGCAAATTTCAGCAAGACTTTAACAAGAAATATGAAGAGAAGCGACAAATATATCACGATGCAAAATGGCGTAATGATAACTTTGAGCTGTCGTTTGCTTTTTAACTTTTCTAGCTTTGAATTTCTTCACCAAACAGTTAACAAAGCAAACAGGTGCAGCGAGGGGATTGGAGAGTTTTGTTTCAGAAAGACAGGGCAGATTTTGTTGTTTTCTGCAAACAGTCACCTCCTGACAACTTATACAAAGATGACAAAATGATGTAAAACCCACGCTAGCAGAACCGTTCTTGAAATGGGAAAAGACGAATAAATGAAAATAAAATCCCGGGGAGGGATTACAAATGTAAGATAATGCTGATGATGCCAAAATTGAACCCAGCAAAGTCAAGAAAATACATGAAATGCAGAACAATTTGGCAGTCATATCCACACATCGGCTCTAAGCTTGGTGCCCTTTGGGAGGAGATGTTTGAGGCCTTTACAGAAATGTTTAATCTTGATATGCAACGATGTCCAAAAGTGTCTCTCCAAGGAGTAACACCAGGAGGCTTCCAGAGGCAAATTGTGATCTGTTTGCTCAACAGCTAGTAGCAGATTTTCAGGGTATTAAAAAAAAAAAGGTAGATAAAACCTGTCTCTGAGACATACAGTATTTGGAATGAAAAAGTGTTTTGAGATGGAACAAATGGCAAAATGGCAAAAACCACAAATTATCAAAGAAATTGAATTTTATAAAGGCCTTATTCATGAAAAGAGGTCTTCATATCAATAGTATTTTTCTCTATCACTTAACTTTTCTCATGCACTTACCTCATGCCGAAATAATTCCCTTCTTATGGAGGAAACACCTGCCTTCTTTTCTTTCTTCTAAATTATTATTTATCTTTCCCTCAATTTAAAGACTGTGTTTGGTTCCTTTAATTTTCTTCCGCTTAAAGTCATTAAAGTAAAGGGCAGCTGTGGAAAGCATAAAGAAACTTGAATAAGTCACTAAATTTTAAATGTCCATTTTGGGTGATCTGTTGGCAGAAAAGCACTATAATATTTATAATTATGCTTACATTATCATTACTTACTGCCTCTTTAATATAGCAAGTACATCTGCTGTGGAGGTGAATCCATGTATGTCATGTCAGTGTCTTTCCTTCATTAGAAACTCATGTGTGATAATTCCCATGTGTCTTCTTGCCGTGTTTCAGGGACTTTGCCTATGTGGCGAGAGACAAAAACACGCGGGTGCTGAAGTGCCACGTGTTCCGATGTGATACTCCTGCTGCAGCCATCGCCACAAGTCTACACGAAATCTGCTCCAAGGTGGGTGTCATTATCGTTCGCCGCTCCGCATGAATGAG
>JAPXVT010000030.1:4693516-4721499 GCA_029823135.1 Acanthurus reversus | reverse complement strand
AGTATTTTAGATAGGTTAGACTAACTATTTTGTCCTTTACTATTTGTTTTAATTATTTTGTACATCCCATTTTTGTGCATTTTTGTCGGTGGGGGTAGGCTAAATAGGAAACAGCTCAGATTAATGCAATACAGTTCAGCAGAAGCACGAACTATAACCTTGAAGATGAATTGTTAGTAGTAGTTTTTACAAGTTTTTTGACCTTGTTGAACAGAGGATTCACTCATATTGCAGGACTGTTGCATTAAACTGCATTCTCTTTATCTTGGTATAACTAGTAGGGTGGCTGAGTATAGGTTCAAATAATAACATGGATGTTTATTTCTTACTTTTATCCAGACAAATAATGAGGTCTGTGAGTGCCGCCCTCTGGGTGGCAGCCATGTTGGTGGGACTCCAGCTAAGTGCTTCATCTCCTGTCATTATCAACCTCTCATCCAAAAACCTCTCCGCTGTCCCGAGAGACCTTCCCCAGACAGTGGAGCTTTTAGACCTTTCATGCAACCACATACAGCAGCTTCAACGAGAAGACTTCCAAAACACCCCTCTCCTAAAGTTCCTTAACATGTCATGGAACAGTCTGGAGGAGATCGACCCAGAGACGTTCCTCAACACGTCACTCCTAGAGGAACTAGACCTGTCACACAACAGGCTGAAGAACCTGTCAGGACAGCAGTACCTGCTTCACACAGAGAACCTTCAGGTCCTGAATTTAACCGGCAACAAGTTTCTTACAATGACACTCGGGAGAGAGTTCAGCTCTCTGGTAAAACTGGAGAGATTAGCACTTGGAGCCAAAAACATCTGTATGGGCGATTTCAAGAATATTGCCCAGGTGAAACTTCACACACTGACCCTTTCACTGGAAGGTGAACTTGGTTATGAAGCAGGCAGTTTGAAGGATGTTAATGCTCAAAGACTTCAAATAGTCTTCACCCAGGGACAAAAAATTGATCAAAGCCTGTTTCCCAATGCTCTGTCACTCTTTGTGGAAGTGGAGTTGATAGATTTGACAACAGGCTACCGTGACCTTAGTAGGCAGTTGAGCCAAACAGCACAAATCCTCACATCTCATCTAAATCTCACCTATATATCAATTGATTGGCTGGACTTAACTAATTTAGTAAATGTGATTCTGAGTACATCTATCACCCATCTGAGTGCCTCTGATGTGGCCATATACAATCCACCTTATTTTAACACTCCTGTGGCTGCAACATCTAAAATGAAGTCCTTCACAGCCAGAAGGGCAGTGGTAAAGTCCTTCTTCTTTTCACAGGAGGCTTTATACGACTTTTTCATAAACATGCCAGTGGAGAGTTTAACAATCACTGAGACTGCAATCATACACATGACGTGCCCACAGTCACAGAGTCCTCTTCTCTGCTTAGACTTCTCCTTTTGTGCTCTATCGGACTCCATCTTCTCCAGGGTGGAGGGTCAACGAACCCTTGAATGTGAGACTTTGGGTAATGTGAGGAATTTGACTCTGATGGGCAACAATCTTAAAAGCCTTCAGCTGCTGAGCAAACGCATGCAACACATGACATCCCTGACACATCTAGACCTCAGCATCAACTCTTTGGTTTATGATGGTTCAGAAGAATGCATCTGGCCACCAAACATCACCGTTATGATTCTGTCTACTAATGGTTTGACGGACTCAGTTTTTACATGTCTTCCAAAGAGAACAGAGAAATTGGACCTCCAGAACAACCAAGTTTCTGCGGTACCATCGTCTATTTTGAATCTGGAAAACCTTTTGTCTCTGAATCTTAATGCGAACAGGCTGCGGGACCTGCCAGTGTGTAACGGTTTTCCCTTACTGAATGAGCTTCTGCTCGAGTCAAATTCCCTCCATGCTCCATCTGTGAGAAAGCTTGAGAGCTGCCCCAAACTGAAAACCCTGGATGTCAGTTCCAACCCCTTCACCTGCACCTGTGCTCTGAGGGATTTCATAAGTCTTGGTATCAAATCTGAAAAGGAGAAAAGTCAGACAGGAATTGAATTGTTGAGTTGGCCATTGGGCTACTTCTGCACCTACCCAGAAGTCATGAGAAACTCCCCTCTGAAAATCATACAGATCCCAGAGGTCTCCTGTAATGTAAGTCTTCTAGCTGCATCCATCTTGTGCCCTGCAGTGGCAGTTATTATTGGTGTTCTGACCCTGTGCCATCACTTGGATGTTCCCTGGTACATAAGCATGATTTGGCAGTGGACCAGAGCCAAACATCGTGCCAGAACACGACAAGTTCCACCAGAAGATCTGGTTGGTGTCGAGTTTCATGCTTTTGTGTCTTACAGCCAGCATGATGCAGACTGGGTGCATAACTTCCTCCTCCCCAACCTTGAAGGACCTGCAGGAGGGCTCCGAATCTGCCATCATGAGAAAAACTTTGTACCAGGAAAGACAATTATCGACAACATCATCACCTGTGTAGAGAAAAGCCGTCGCTCTGTGTTTGTACTCTCTGCTCATTTTGTCAAAAGCGAGTGGTGCCATTATGAGCTGTACTTTGCCAGCCACCAACGCCTGGCACACGGCTCAGACAGCATTGTTCTGGTGCTGCTCGAGCCTTTGCCTCAATATCTGATTCCGTCCAAGTACTACCAGCTGAAGTCCATGATGGGCCGACATACATACTTGGAGTGGCCTCAGGACAGGGCCAAGCACAGGCTGTTCTGGGCTAACCTCAGGGCTGCATTACAGGCAGACCTGCCAAATGCACCAAGCACACAAGAAGAAGAGTGAGAGTGAACGCGGGTGTAAAGCCAGACTCACCAAGGGAAAGGAAGTGAAACAAGGAAGTGTGAAGGGACAGAGGGGAGAGTTTGCAATGGGGAACAAACAAGGAGTAAAACATCTGGAGAGACCAAACAAAAATTGAGTGTAATTTTCTACTGTTCTTTCTTTAACACGTAAGCATTTTTTTTTTTTAGCTAAACTGTTTAATTTTTGATCTTGCACTATGAGCTAATGATGAACTGATAGTTCTTGTCATAAATCATATATAGACAAGTTGCACTTCTTTAAAACACATTTAATGGAAACATTTATATAAACTAACAATTTGATCAAGTTTGTAACAAAAACAATAAACCTAACTAGAGAATATCAAAAACGTACTGAATTCTTTTGTTCATATTGAGTCCCAACATAATATGATTAAACCACTTCAAATGTGGTTAAGCACGTGGTTAACGTCAGTATGAAGAAAACTACACACATATACGAAAATTGCTTGAGTGCTGCGTATTCAGAAAACCAGTATTCTTTTTAATTTTCTGGAAAGAAAGATCTTCTTAAAGTCACACATATTCTTTTCATAAAGGTTCAGTGATGGATGCTAAAAAAGAAAGATGCGTCCTGTGTTGGGAAACAGCTGTTGTGGTCATTTAAACAGTCTGGCTGCATTAAAGCTGTGTCCGAAACTATGAAAAGGTCCAAAGGCCACAGGCCAGGTGTCAAGGAAGAGACTGGATGATGATGATTTTCTCGTTAATGCAGAAACGGTGAAGCACACTGAACAAGTTCTCTCCACAGCGTGACACCTGCCTCTCCATTGCCAGACGGAAATCCTCCTTCACTCCCTTTGTGATTCCACGAGTCACTGTGTGGTGTCTGAAAGGATAAAAGGATCAAAACATGAACACAAACACACAAAAGGTCCTGCATGTATTATTATGAGATGATTTGTCATAAACACAGGGACTGAGGTCTATGCAGTGAAGACAAACTCATGCGACAGCACGTTACGTTTTCCTCACATACATCAAACAGCCGGTCAAGATTACACAATACATGTTTCATCATCATAAATAAAAACCACATAAAACGTGTCCACAAATGAAATGAGATCAAGTGCTATGAAAAGGCAAAAAAACTAAACTGACTGCACGACAAGAACATCATCTTCAAATAACAACAACACCAGTGATGACCACAGAAAGACGAGCAATGGCTCAAAGAAACAAACGCCAACAGGTAGGGCTGGGCGATTACTTGAAATTTATTTTTACCGTTTAGTCTTTCAATGACGATAACTGAGAAAAAGTGCTTATTGTTTAACATTCTCTTGGCAATGATGGTCTTGTTTTGTCTTGTGCTATCAGTCCTGTAAACCCTTTAAAGAGGTGTGTTATCACCCCCGTCCTACACGCTCAAAAACTCACTATCCCCCCGAGTAAACCAGCAAAAACTCTGATTTTAATGCATGTGTATGCATACTGTTACGGTGAAGGTGCTCTTAGTGACCAAAAAGGACGATTGAGTCGCATCTTAGCAATCCTTACTCACCCTTATAGCAAACCCCCCGCCCCCTCAAAAAAAGGTACATGTCATACATTATTCAAGCCATTCTTTTATGTAATAATAATAACAACAATATTTATAATAATTTTAGTTAAATTATATTTTTGATTTATAAAAACATGTTTCTTAAGTCAGTAATAAATGTGTTCATTCTTTCTGCCATAATCGAGCAGCCCTACCGACAGGAAATCAAAGAACGACTCTTGATGTAAAATGACAGGCCCAAATCAAAACTGGGGGGATGACAAGCTTTGAAGTTGGGAATGAAGGAAGGGTGACTGGTGTGGGGGAGGGATGGGACTGTGGGAGGACGGGCCTGGGGTACCTGTCCATCGTCTGCACCCCTTGTAGCAGAAGGGTATTTAACTCCACCCCCAGGGCGGGACTAGGGTTCCTGAGGGACAGCAACATTCAACAACTCTCAGTCAGTGAGGGTGCATTCAAGAGTCTTTACTCCTACAGCAATGAATGAAGGAGTTTGACAGAAACTTTATTTTAAACATAAACCCCTTCTCTTTATAATGACTGCTCTGTTAACAGTAAGTTCATTTCATAGTACTATTTTCCCCACAGGCCATGGCTACCTGGATCATCAATCTGTTCTCTTCGAACACAGCAACAGAACGGGAGTGTGCAGAGTCACGATGCCAACTAAAAAGTTTTTGAATGCGGGATGCTTACTTGATCAGCATTCCCTGATTGGGCAACAGCTCCAGTTGAATCCTCCCCCCTTCTGGAGTACGAAGGTATGCAAACTCCTCCAGCATGTCGATATCTGACAAAAATCATGAGCTTACGGAAACTAACCTCCAGGACAAGAGAACACAGACAAAGTAAGCGTAAAGTGACTGGTCTGAGTATTGTCAGGCTCTATTGTGATTGAGTGTGCAGTAACAGAAAAGGATACTGGTGACATAGTTGAAGAAATTCTCATACTGAAAGCTGCCTTGCTGACAGATTTTATCCACAGCCTTTAGAAAAAGCATTTCACCCTGTGGCCAGTCCTGCTGCAGGAGCACCACCACATGACCGAGGGACAGATCGTCACGGGTGTCTGTGAAGGCACGGAGCTGATTGAACAAAATGAGAAAGAGAGACAATGAGTTATGCACAGTTTAATATCTGTATTTCATGCATTTGCAGAGATTTAACTAGCTTAGCACCTTGAAGCAGGCCAACATCAGCTGAAGACAGAAGGGTAACACAGCTTTGCTGGTGCAGGGAAGCAACCTCAGGTCATTTCCTAGATATGGCACAAAGAATCGCTGTATAATATTCTAATAATCACAGTTTGTTGTATTTTCCTGTCAAATGACAGATTATATTCATGATGACTTCTGTATCAAGGGACAACAGCAGTTTCAACGTCTTTTTTTCCCCTCTTGAATATGTCAAAAACAGCAAAGGAAACTTGTCGTTACTGGGGTAAACGATCAGTCAACATACAGACATCGTGTGTCTCCATTTCTGGGACATTTTTTTCAAAACTCTTTTGCACTCAACACAATAAGTATAATGGATGTCAACCTAACATAACAAGTTAAAAGCTGTTTACAGATCAGAATCAGTGACTAAATGTTGATTTTTTTTTTAAACAAGAGATGATGTTACCTTTCCTTGTTCTGCTTTTTGCTCGACTCTGATCCTCTGGAGTCTTTGTTGGTTCTTGGTTTGGGGGCACGAGCCCACTGACGACATCGAGCAACTTCTCACAAGCCATCTGATGAACAAATACAGTAAACACATGACATCATCACGTGAGTAAACAAGGCAGGCTTTAAAATGTCATTTTTAAATACCACTCATTTGCAGCGATTATCTTTATTTTGTCATTACATCAATCTAAATCATGTTGTCCATGATGTTCTTTGAGTCAAGACAAAAAATTTTCTACATATTAATGGTGACCCTACGCACATTTATAGATAATTTGGGAGCATGTGTCAAATGATGCAATAAAATAAAGATTAGCATGTATAAAATCTGATGTGAATGTTTGATACATGTAAACACTTTTAGGGCAAATTAGTGGGTCAGAATGGTTGAACTGATGAGTGCAATTCGCAAAGTCAGTATTATATTGCTCCAAACATGTGAAACCTAATCGCTGAAATCTGAACTTCGCTCAGGTTTGTGACTCTAAAACTGACCTCACAGCACCACCTGCAGGCCAGTGAGTGTTACACATCCGTTTTGGGTCATGGTAAACACAAGACAACCTTTCTTGACAACCAAATCAAACAAGACAGTCATTACTCCTCCTTTATATATGACAGTGCAGTGTAGACAGCAATGGGAAAAGGTTAAGACTGTAAACCACAAATGTCGATGTGATAAAAAAGCAATCTATCATACAGACTCAGTACAACAGTATACCTTTATATATTTTGAGCTACGTTTGCATTTAGAATGTGGAATAGGGGAAAAAGTGACGGACGAATGCAGCCTGTGTCAGTATATGCATGTCTCCTGACACCTGCCGCCTTATATACTGTATATATGAGTGTTGTTGTGTTTGTTTGGGCATGTGTGTGCGTGTGTGTGTGTGTGTGTAAGTACCCTGTATTCTCCCAGTGCGTAGTGGCAGGAGGCTTGCTGTATGAGGGCCCTGTGGTGCTCCAGACTGGCCTGGCCTGAAGGGCTCTGCTGCCCAGGCTGAGGCTGCTGCACTGCAGCCATCTGATGCAGGCTGGAGAGGGCCTTACGGTACTGCCCCTAGAGACACACAAACACATTTACCCACATGTAAACAGCATACAGTCACAGACTTTTCGTGGGGTACATGGAAATATATTTGAAATGGAAATATGTATGTTTCATAACCTCTATTTGCCAATTCTTAAAAAAAAATAGATAGATTAAGATATACGTTTTGCAGTATCTTGATCTTTGCTGCTCATGTGATAAATAAAGTTTGATTAAAACCATTATATAATGACACATCACAGACGACAGATAAAATAAAGGTGGGTGTCTTGCCACAAACAGAAAGAGAAAACATGTTTCTTGCCTGGTATATGATCATGTCAGTGAGGAATATTCTGAACCACAGCCAGCTGTCCGTCTTCCATGACGCACAGATCATCTTGAACTCTGTCAAAATGCAATGTTACATTCATATGATTAACACGTTTATCCACAAGCCCTCCATGTAGAGCAATAAAGAAAATTGTAGAGAATTTTTTCAGAGCCATAAGAATACATCTGTAGCTAGGGTTGCCAGTTGAACGACATTGTGTTACAGTGACTGGACCCTGTCTGGATGGGAACATAGAAACTCATATGAACAGAAAGCTCTTCACCAGTTTCCAGGCCGTCGTGAGAGTGAAGAAGGTCCCAGCTTTCTCTCGCTGTGCGAAAACTGTCCAGAGTTTCTGACCAGCTGGGCATATCAGTCTTGTTCACTACAATCTGTCGACCTCGACCTTTTCCCAACCCTTCCTCATCATCTGAGCTCTACAATAATACACAGACATACAACGTGAAAATTAAAAAGAAAAAAACAGAAGAAAAGAAACACAGTACCTCTTTAAAACACAGACAACAACCTTTTTTACCAAAAGTAATGTCAGTTTGTCATAACTTTTACAATAATCAACTACAAAGCCAAGTTTCCACCAAACATTTGCTGTATGGTACCCTTGAAACCTGTACCCAACCCTTAACTACATGTACCTGAACACTAAATCTGTTTTGCACTTCCACTGCAGATAGCTCTCTAAATGTAGGTTGGTTATTTCCAGGGTTTCACTTTTCCTGCAGCTGGCAAACAACAGCCTTTTCTTTGTCTTGAGAAGCTGGAGTCTTTCTTAACTGATACACTGTAACCTACACTCCACAGACAAGCTTTGTTTGAGAAAAGGAGAAAAGACTGCTGGATGTAGCCATTGGCTGAATTTCTCCAGTGTTCCCTCTGGCCAGCCATCTTAATATGAACAGCTCTCCCACCAATCAACCAAACACAAGCAGCAGTGGTGAAGCATGAGGACTACAATTAATAGATCCAGAAGTTTTTCATGAGGAAGAGAAGATGAACTTGCAGCCACTTTTAGAGTGTTTTCTTATTCTTCATGTAGAAAACCATGTTAAACAAAATATTAATATTAAGAGTAATTTCACTTGGCTTAAATGTGCCTGAAGGCAAAATTTAAGTATTGGATAACTGGCTTAGGGCACCTCAACAGAGGATTGGTAAAAAAAGGAATCAGTTGTTCTGTGTTTATATCAACCACTTTTGACCCTGAAACATGATTCTAACACCATGATCAACATAACGAACTTTCCTGGACTGCTTGGTGGAAACATGGCTTAAATGACTTCTGATTTGTCCTCACCATTGTCTTCTCTCTCCCATCTGCTAGTTTGCGTTTCTTATGTGCATGTTTCACTGCTCCTCTTTCCAACTCCAAATCGTTATACACTGAGCTCAAATCCTCTACAAGGATCCACGGCCCCGAACTCAATGCATTCACGCCTGCCAAACACAAACACATGATTTGATCAAAAGAAGAGATGCATATCTGAAGAACTAGAGTGAAATCAACAAACAGGGAATCTCATGTGGCTGGGAAGACAGAGGCTGACCCTGGAACAGTGCAGGCTGTACGGCTGAGACATAGAGGAAGGCACTGCGGAAGAGGACGAGTGAAGCACAGATGACAATTTGACTGTAGCAGCGTGACCTTGTGTCTCCTTCTAGACTAGGCAGGTAACGGCACAGCTCCTTCACTCTCTGCAGCATGTCCACATAACTCCTAGAGCATGAGACACACACAAACAAAAAAACACCCTTTTTTATGAACACTTACACTTACCTTTAAATAGCTAATGCTGCACACAAATGCTGCAAGAAATATAAGCAAACCATCTCCTACCCTATGCCTCTTACTTTTGTGTACAACTCCATCTCAACACATAATGGAGTTGTACACATCTTTATATCATTTTAACACCAAAATTGATCATTTTATTTGACTATTTCTAAAAACAACCTTAAGAGATGACGCTGGCTGATTGACAGGCAGAAAAATAAAACACTACCTCTGTCCTTTGTCTCCCTGCCACTCACAGCGTGCTCCAACCACAGCAAGGATATCTAACAGCCTCTCCCAAGGTTCTGCTACCACTGAGGACTTTTCTGACAGGCCGTCAATCACATAACGCTGGGAGGCACGGGACACACTGGGGGACTTCAGAGACCCTCCTTCTTGAGAGCCTGACATGAAGAACGAGTGCAACAGGAAAAAAAATATCAGGCTGACACAATATGTAGGTTGACCCTACAGGTCACCCTAAAGGATAAGAAATCTTAAGGTTGTAAGTGATTTGAGTTATCACGAAAAGAAAAGGAAAGAACAGGATTAATGTTGGAGCAGCTTTACCCTGTATCTGTACATCAGGGGAGGGTCCACGGGTGACATATCCGATGTAGAATTCAGCTGCTTTCAGCATGTACTTCTGCATCAGGCTGGCTGGCAAACGCATGTCCATGTTGTTTATGACCAAAGGAAGGACATCACACACTGTAAGAACAATAAAGACCAAAAGTCAGAGCGTGTTACAAGTGGGTTTTGCACCTAAATGACAATGAAGTTTTATGGACATATTTTACACTCACCAAAAAGTTTTCTGAAGCAGTTGACAGGAGTCTCCACATTCTCTGAAGCTTCAGCCTCTAACAATGTTTCTCCTAGACTAACCTAAACATACAGATAAATTATACCAATGTTCTAGTGCCATTTACTGTAGAATCAAAAGTCAACAACTAATTGTTAAGCATTCTTACGTACCCCGTGTTGTACCACAGATTCTGGAAAGCGCTTTAGAAGAAGGAGCAGCATCTCTGCCTTTTCCAAAGTGTTGAAACACTGCTCTGTGGCTTTCAGTAGCATCTCACACTGCACACGGCCAGGCAGTGTCTCAAAAATCCCTAGGGGAGAAAATTACATACATGCAGAAAAATAAGGACTATTGCGATGTACGAACACTAACACCACTGACACTGGGGATGTTGTAATGTATACTAATGCATGCATGGCCTCTGTATACTAACAAAGCAGTTCAACTGCTCTCACCTCGTAGAAATTGTGCATGTTTGTCCTGAGAGTCACTCCTCAGGGCAGCTGTGATGACACTGATCTCCCGCCAAACAATGGGCTGATCTGGAAAATTTATAAACCTAAAGGATAACGTTAGACAAACAATGGACAACTTTTAGCTCAGTTTCAGCAAGGAGCATTTAACATTAACACCAGTATCACAGAGAGAGTAAACTGTGACTCACATGTCATACAGCAGTCTCCCTGCCGAAGAAGTCCTCTCTGCATTGCGTTCAATGATGTACATTTCATACTGTTAAAACACGGCAATAAAACTTTGACAAAGGCAACATAACTGGGGATGTACAAAATTCAAACAGGTAATCATGCTTGACGGATAAGTTTACAGAAATGTAAATAAATCCAGTGGCTCGACAAAGCAGTTGATTCATAACGTTACCTGTATGTTGAAATCTGCAGGGTAAAGGGTCCTGGCAGTTATGAGCCAAGCTTTGGCCGCACACGGATCATCAGAGACCAGCTCCCGGGCTCTTTTCACTAAAAATTCGCAGTCCTTTTGCGCTGACATTTTACATTAACTGAGCTTTCAGTGCCAAAGGAGACAAATAAACCCAACTCGCCGTTCGGGCATTAGTTTAATTCATAAGTGTCTTTTGGTTATATGCAACTGAACGTGTAGCCAATGTTAGCATTAAGCTAAAGAGTCTGTGCAAGTATAGCGTAAAGAATGCAGCTAATGTTAGCAAAATATAGCTAATTAGCCTTAGCAATAATGCTTTCAAATAGTATATTTGCTAGAGCTGCGCCCTAGACCATGATTTATTACTCAATCGTATTGCATACATACATGCTTCATACATATCAAGATAAAGAAGATCAACTAAAAGCTTTTCGGGAAATTACGAGCCAAAGCTAGCAAAGCCTTCATTTCTCGACATATTCTCCAACCTTACGATAATAACGTCACATCCTTGTCGTAAAATTGGTTAGCCTTCCTGCTTTACGACCAACATTCAAGCACTGACTGACCGTAGGTTAGTTGTACCGAAACAACACAAAATTTGTTCGTTTTGGTTTTGCACTAGACATCGAACATCCGACGTAATTTAGCAACACAAACTATCCACTGTTTACGTCGTAAAATACAATTAACTCAAACTAGGTTTGCAAATGTGATAGAAACTCTGAAGTCAGTCGCATCCATATGCTTTCAACTCTGTACTTGTGCGCATGCGCGTATTTGCACTTCTGTTACCTGCTGCTGGGGCTACTGGCACGACCTACAGTCGTGTGTCCCATTTACCCTGCGACAAACTGCCCTACCTGTCCAGGGACGGGAAAGCGACTGGTGTACAAGGCAGGTAACGACTAACTTATGAACCTGAAGGTTCTTTGAATAAAACTGTGAAACGGTTTTTTTGCCTCTTGACATTCAGTGGCTGTCAACGAAGTCTCCAACCAGTCATCAATCAGCGCTTGTCCGTGTTGACTCTGGTTATGCTAGCACTTAGCATGCTAAGCAGACACATATTATGCTGTGCTCGCGGACATTATATCTGACATTATTCTTGTGTTAGTCCTCTCGCAGAATATGTCTGAATGTTCCCAATGTTAGCATGTCCGAGGAGGCCCAGTCACTTGCTAAGTGGGCTGATGAGCCATTGGGTGTCTAACGAAGCTCACGAATGCGCTGTAGCCGTTGAGCTAACGTTAAGCATGCTAACCGATTTGGTTATAATACAGACCGTGTCCTTCTAATGTTACTCTTAACTGAGATTAACGTTCGAGCTTTCTGTCGGTATCAGCCTCCTGACTGACGGTATGCCAGGACAGCATGCATGACGCGACATGTTAACGCTGTGGATTCAAGGAAGCCGAGCATGGAGGGCGTGTTCGGCAAAAATTTTGTAATAGAGAAGTATTTTTTACGTTACAGGGGCGTAGTCTTCTACTCAAATATGTTTACTCAGTAAAACTGTCAATATCATTGTGTGATCGTGATTGGAATTCGTTACGTTACACATAAGGTAATTTTTGTTTATTTGTTTGTTTGTTTCCGGTATTTATATGACATAGCAAAACTACGGAACCATTAACACTTAAACTACCACAACTATCTAACAAACAAAGTAAAATAAGAGTGATTACCAACTGCTATGCAGTTAAAAGTATTGTAACTTTAACACTCAATGTAGTCGTGTAACTTAGCTGTGAGACGTTAATAATGATTTCTTTTTTATATTAGCCTACAGTTTAATATATTGTCATATTTACTCCACACTAGGCCGTTGCACGTCAGTAACCATGTGGCATACTGACCTGAAACTGTGTGTAAAGATTTCGGGAGTGATATTTTGGTTGGTTAACTGTGACCTCTAATGACCTCATGGCTTTTTCTAATGACCTCACGGTTTTGTCCCCGCTGTCTCCTCCCTGGTCTATATTTAGGCGACTCCTAGACAACTTGCTTAATGTGCTAAACGTATTTAGCCTCCTATATTTGTTTTGGTGGGATCTTGTTTTCACTTGACCAGATTTGTTTTGCCATTGTTTGCTTTTATTTTGAGTCTACCTCCTTTGTTTAACACATAAAAAATGCGTTAAGCTCTTTATGATGTACTGTAAAATAAATGGTACTTTGTAATGCACATGAAATAAATGGAGCAAGTGCCTTTTGACTTTCACAATTGTGCTCTTCTACCCCAGTATTAGACTGCCAATAATCAGTCTATTAAGTTGTGTAATAATTCTTATCAGTGGCCAGATAGGGCAGCCCCATTGTACAAGGGTTGGTGGATGAAGTGAAACAGTTCTCTCTGTTTCATGTGTAGCATGTACAGGCCACTTAATCTAGACCCCATTATTATATTGCTTACCATAGAGAATATTTACACAAATACATAGTATCAGCATTCTTAACATGTATTTATAGTTAGAAAAAAAGAAATTGGTGTTACACATATTTAAGTTTTCAGAAACAACTAGCTACATTTAATGTATTTTAATTTTTTTAAATAGTAATAATTTCCCAGCAACGTGAGTGTAAAAAATGTTTGTATTTTATGTTTATTCTTGCTTCATTCTTTGATAAAAGTTTATATTTGTGAATATCTTTGTCAAAACGCTTTGATAACCAAATTGGTTTGTCAAGAATGTGTTAAAAAAAAAAACAAAATTAAAAACTTGACAGTCAGAAATCCAAATCAAATTTTTTTTAATTTTTATTTTCATTTTTGGAGCTTAAAAAAAATGTCGTGTGTATGTATTTGCTATGTCAACATGTTCATTGTTGATGGATGTCTTGGAGATGTCAGGTCATCACTGTCCCACTCTCCCATGTTTACTGTCTTGTTTTACTGTCATACTATAAAATGAAGGGAAAAAAACACAAAATAATTTCAAAAAGATATTGAAGTTTAACGAGTATATCTGATATTTTCTTACTCTTCCACAGGATATATATTTCACAGAAGTGCGGTGCTGATGTGATGCTAATGGAACACACCGCAGAGCACTGAGCCTCCCATGGCTGTTAGCACCATGGACTCCGAGTCAGCCCGGACACCTCAGCCTCAGGCGGCCCTGACTAAAGCAAGCCACCCCCTGTGGCCTGCTGGGGTTCTTAGTGCCAGGCTGGGCCATCATGGGAAGCACTATGTCTGCGGCTCGATTGCAGCTTTTACCAACATTGTGGTGACCTTCCCCATCCAGAAGGTGCTTTTCCGCCAGCAGCTTCATGGTGTGTTAGCCACTGAAGCAGTGCAGCAGCTTCAGAGGGATGGGCTTAGGAATCTTTACCGGGGCCTGCTGCCCCCACTGCTCCAGAAGAGCACGACAGTGGCCATAATGTTTGGCCTCTATGAGGACTTCTCCAGAGTCTTACTAGACCAGGCAGGTAGCAGCGGTGTGCCGGAGCTGGTCACCCGCAGCTTTGCTGCAGCGTTGGCAGGAACCGCAGAGGCCATTCTGATGCCATTTGAGCGCGTGCAGACTCTTCTTCAGGACCATCGGCACCATGAGCGCTTCAACAACACAGCTCACACCTTTCGAACACTTGTGTCTGAGTATGGTGTCAGGGAGTGCTACCGTGGTCTTGTGCCTGTACTCCTTCGTAATGGCCCCAGCAATGTGCTCTTCTTCGGACTGCGTGGGCCCATCAAGGAGCAGCTTCCAGAAGCCACTAGCCGGGCAGGTCACCTAGTCAATGATTTTGTGTGCGGAGGGTTATTGGGGGCAGCGCTTGGCATCATGTTTTATCCCTTAAATGTGGTAAAGTCTCGGGCTCAGTCTCAGGTTGGTGGACCCTTCAAGCCTTGCAGGGAGGTGCTGCTTACAGTTTGGAGAGAGAGGGGTGGCAGTTTGGCCATGCTTTTCAGAGGGGCCCACCTAAACTACCACCGTTCACTCCTCTCCTGGGGGATAATCAATGCCACCTATGAGCTGCTGCTGAAGATCATGTGAGAGAGGAATGGGGATAAAACCTAGAGAGGGAGAGAAAGTATGCAAAGGGAAAACATTTATGGAGTGATAGAGCCACTTTGTTGAGAGGAAAAGGAAAATTGTAAAGTAAAGCTGATTCACTTGCTGCCTAGCAGTGTTTAAGGGGACATTGGTGTTTCCATGACTGAAAGACAGCAGTGAAGTTGCACTTCTGATAGGGGCCAATAGTCAGTGTGAGATAAACCACCTGCCATTGTTATTATTTACACTTGTCAAAGTATTAAAAACAAGATGCACACTTAAGCCTATACAGAACTTGTGCCAGGGTCCAATTGAAATGCCCTTGTTTGCTCTGTCTACAAAAATTTAGGGAGGCAAACAGACCTTCAGCGCTTTTCTTGAGTTTGACGCGAAGGTTACCTGACTGGATTACCTGTTTCGTAGGTGAAGCTGTTTCTTCAAATGTGCCGTGTGCTGTGCTGTGTCTTGTTGACAATATCTGTCTGTTTGACCTAGAGCACTTGCTCTTGACTGTTTTCTGCCACTTAAATGAACAACTTTTGTACTTTTGACCAGTGAAATACTGAAAGATTTATTGCCAAGTAGAATGTTGGCTGTTTTAACTCTCTTTATGCTCCATCTCCACCTGCTCAGCCCACGCATAGTGAGATCAGAACACTTAAACTTAAGAAATGATTTAAAGTATCAAAATTCTTGATATACACATTCTTGGAAATACTGTTCAGCAGACACAGGCAGACTATTTTAAACAGTTTCTCCTTTCAGTCATGACTCATCCTTGCGAATTGGACCTGTTTGTCTTGGTTTATTTGAATGAAGTGCTACTGGCTGGGTGTATGTGTTATTTGTGTTTTGAAAAGTGCCCATTGATGTACATGTGAGAAAAATGTACAAATATAGATTTTGTCTGTTTTTATAACTTATTTGAAGGAGAAAAATCATATTGAAGACTAGACTTGAGTTGCAAAAAATAATCCCTCAGAAACTGTGTTGCTCGTTTTCAACAAAACTTTGCAGCTTCAGAAAAAAACCTTTGATGAATCACCTAACAATGCACCATTGCTGCGTTTTTTAATTTTTAGGTCATTGCAAGTTCATTGACTGTAAATCTAAGTGCTCCTCAGTGTTTGTTTCCTTTTTTTTTTTTTTTATAAACTTGAATATTGTTTTATACATGCCTCTCTCTCCCTCTGCTCACACTTATATATCTTTCCCTATCTCACGCTTGCGCTCCTCTGTGTCTGTAACATCTGTTGACATAATGGGCTCAGATTTCAAGCTTGAGTAGATTCAGTCACCGCGCAGCAGTTCTTGCTGGGTACGACAGCCCAAAGAGGAAAGGCATGCTGCTGGACACAGACAGAGACTGAACAGTAATGTTGAGAGAAGACAGGGGCAGAGGGTAATGTTCAGTGGCACAAAAAGCTCAAAGCTGCCATGTAAATGGATCAGTTGGCCTATTTCTTCAATTGTTTTATCTCGACTGTCTACAGTGTACTATTTCACCAGATCTTAACGGGATTTTCTGGGTTTTTCCTCTTCGAAAACAAGACTTTATATTGGAAGTGGGACACCTTCTTCCAACACCTTAAAAATGCTGTTTATATTTGCCACTTTCCTGAAGCACAACTCACCAAATCACTATGAAAATGTCAGAATACTACATAATTGCAACCAAATGAAATGTTTATGATCTATCCATTAAAAGTGTTGACAGTGAGTAAGTCTGCTATTTTGTTTTTTGGGGGGACTAAATTTGTTTGAGCTTAATTGACTGAAGCTATGAAACTCGTTTTACTTGTGTAATAGTGGCACCTGTACATGATGAAAATGAATGAAACTTTGTTTAACTTTGGATCTTTGTAAAAGTCCTCCTTGTGACTAATACTTTTTATTTTATCTACCTGACCTGCCCTTACACAAATATGCACTATAATCCCTACTTTGTACACAATCACACAAACAGATTCATCATAAGAATAATGTTATTATAGTCAAGTTTAACAAACTTAACACCTGATGACAGAGGATGAAGCAAACACAGACTTTGTTTGAAAGGGTGACAGTGAACAGTGTGACTTTCTAGATTACTGTGTTGAGAAGTCAGACCAAAGATGATGACCAGATTAAGGGCAATCTGACATGTGGACTTTGGATCAGGCAGGGTTGAGCAGCTGTAGTTACAAAGCCTTTCATCTCTCATGTTGATTCTTTTCACTCACAAATGTCCTTCTGACTGTCATCTTAAAAGAAATCTTCATTTTTTTTCATTTAAATACATTATTTAAGAGTGTATTCTAATAATAGTGTTGGAAATGTTGCTCTAACTCAGCTGACTATCCGTAAATAATTTAGAGACATTCCCAGTACTAAGTGAAATAAAGCGAAAAGAGAGAAAGGACGCCTCAATGCTACATGAATAGATAAACACTGCCTTTGTGGAAGTCACCAACTCAGTGCTGGGAAAGTAATCCCACAGCAGTCCTCACTACCCGTATTAGTAGTGCAGTGACAGTACAGTTAGAGATTTGTTTAGACTTTCGAGGCATATGTGCATTCTCTGCTGTTTAAATTTCCACGCTGGGTATATCAAGCTCAGATGCAGAGGTGGCAGAAGTACACACATTCTTTACTTACATAGAAGTACAAATACAAATTCCAACTAAAGTAACAAGCCTGTTTTTTTTGTTGTTGTTGTTTTTAAATCATGTAAGGAATAGAAAGTACAGATACTTGTCTTAAAATGTAGGGAGTAAGGGTAAAAAGTTGTCAGGAAAAAAAAAACTCAGCAAAGTACTGAAATCGGAAAAATCTACTCAAGTACAGAAACAAAGTATTTGTACTGTGTTACTTCTCACCTATGCTCAAATGGCAAATTTAATGTCTTCTGATGTGACTCCTAGACACAATTTTGTTTAGTTATTCATCTTATATGACGGTTCATGAAATTGGTAATAATTGGTAATAACTGTTCAACAGACAAAGCCAGAACTCCAAAATATACAACACTGTCAATGTGTATTTTTTTATTCCCAAACAATACATTTCTTGGTACATCGACTTCATCGTATGTGGGTACGGAAAAGTGACTGCTCATGTAGAAACACAGTTATGTCCTCTTTGAAAGTGAAATGCTGTTGGTAGAATTTTAAAGTACAGAAACAAACCAAATAGGTGACACAGGCACTCTTCCCTTTTTGGGCCTGTTTTATAAACAACCAGAGATGCTCCTGAAACAAACAGAATGTCTTAATGTTAATGCTGTGATGGACATCACTATCGAACATGACCTTCATGGCACCTGAAAGCTCTGAATGACCTGCTTTCTTTCTTCTTCTTCTTTTTTTTTTTTTTTTAAGCAAAGCATGGCCATCATAACAAAGTTTCCCTCAATCATCTATTTGGAAGATTTAATATACTACCTTTCTCCTCACCAGCTGTCCCTGAACGCTTAAGCAGTCACATCTTTCGGTTAATCACCTTATCATTTTAGTGTAAGCAACTGTTGACCAATTTAACTTCATTACCTTTTTTGTTGTCTTAGGTGGCTCAAGTAAATAATCCAAATCGGATGGCTCATTAAATGAGGTGGCATCATGTGATATGGACAAACTGACTAGTGAACACTGTACATCAGCAAACTGATTGAGCAATGTAATCCTTTTACTGACAATTCACAGACATCAGTATAGACAGGAGTCTTTATATTGACATAAATGCTAATGCCATGCAACTTTGCAGAATGTTGCAGTTCATAATGCAGTAAGTTTTACCAAAACAAGACAAAGGCCAACATTCCGGACAAAGAGAGCACCCATTATATTCAGACAAACATAATGCAGCTATTGTTGTTTTTAATGTTAGCACAAAAAACTAGAATACAGTTTGTGGGGGACCAGTAGGGGTTATGTTTGCATAGCCATAAAACTAAGGTAGAGACAGAATAGGACACAAAGGTACAAATGTATATCTACACTTTTGACCCCAGCATACAGCAGTCAGTCTGTCTTTCAGTCAGTATGTTATTAATAAGGAGGTGTGCCCAAAGAGGAAACCTTAGTGGGGAACAGTTGTGGCTCAGTGTTTTAAGACTTTGGATCTTTGCTACATCTGGACATAGTTTAACAGTCACCCTTGTGCCGAGTCAAAAATGTATGTAATTTTTTTTTTTTTTTTAAACTACACAAATAAGGTCCCCTGTTTTGCTTCCTGGGCCTCATCCACACATTCCCAGAAAATATATATGTAATGTCCTTTGGATGAAAACTAGATTAATGTTAGAATACTGCATACATTTGGGTAATGGGAGGATTTCCAAGAGGCATTCACTCCAAGTCAGTCAGGACCAGGTACAGGGTAGAAAAAACACTTTACACAAGGGTGTGTCTCATAAAAAGGTGCAATCTGTAACAGTCAAAAGTGCTTTCCCTGCTTTGTAATTGTATAGTTTTGTATCCCATTAATATGTGACTGTAATGTTGAAAAACTAAATCCTTAAAAAGGTGCGATGCCCGCACATATAAAACAAATCTGTTAATAACTGTACTTTTATTTTGCAAGTGTGATAAAGTATGTTTTCTGTATTTGTCAGTAAAACGCACTGTAATACTAAAATGACAATTTACAGATTACACCTTGTGGAGTGGAGAAATCTTTAAAGCAGCGAAAGATAACAATACTGTCTCAAAGACAAGGAAAAATAAAAATTCCAGTGACATCCATATTTTTTTTTCTCTACCATAGACCTGCACATCACAGACCATGGTGCAAATATTGTAAAAATAAATACATAAATACATAAATGGGTAATTCCATCCTTACATACATACACATATTGTATCATAAAATAAGAGAATTATAAGATAATTATAAAATTCCTATGTACAAATGCATAGTCCATATGCGTTCCAAGAAGAGGCCCAGCATTGAAGTGTCCTCTCTTTTATTTCGGGCTTTGTTCGTTGTATCTGTTTTTCATGTGGGTATGTGTTATGTGGGTTAAAGTTTGTGTGCTGTGGTGTGCATGGCACTTACTGTACAAGAACACAGGGGTTACACACCAGATCGCTCTGTGCTGTTTTCGCATCTCAACTCAAGAGTCAGTGAGTTATCAGTGGGTAAAAGTTCACAGGTCAGAAGTTGAGAGGTACATGTCCAGGCGTGTCCGAGGTGTCTAGTGTGCGTGTCCGGAAGAGCTGTGTGAGCGCGAATACAGAGGAGATGAGCACAGTGCAGCGTTTGGCTAGTAGCCTCACCCCATCACCCTCCCCCTGTCCAGACCCAGTGATGCCAACACTCTTACTCCCAACCCCAGCACCGGTTCCAGCTGTCTCAACAGCCCCAACAAACTCCCGGTACAGGCCCACTATCTCCTTTAGCTTGTCCATGGGTTCGTAATTGTCATCGTCCTCATCCCTGTGGACCAGATTCACATTATGGCAGATGTCACAACCAGGGCAGGGGTTTGTTCGCAGGCAGGCTGCTGACAACTGAACCAGGGCACTGAAGCTGTTAGACAAAGAGCGCAGAGCCTCATCAGGAGCCCAGCCTACACGTGTCGCCCGCTGGCACCCAGATGCCAATCGTCGAGCCTCTGCCTGAAGAAGACTCCTTTCAGCCTCTGTCATGGCAGCAGTACTTGTCCCAGTACAAATTGAGCTGGGTCCTTGGGTAGTACTACCTTCAGTTCCATTGTGGTTTAGGTCAGGCTCTACTTTAATGCCTGTAATATCCTGCTTTGAGTCTTGGCATGATGTTTGTTGGGATTGTTCAAGTACTCCCCTCTCTAAGACCAACAGAAGTTGGTCTATATCTTGACGTAAGGAGGCAAAACCACCCTTCAGTCCACCATAATTCTTGTTGGTAAGAGAACGAAGAGGGCAACCGAGTGAGGTTGTGGGGGAAACTGGACGTGAAACAAGAGGACTTAGCTCAGAGGAGGCAGTGGAGAAAGTAGAGAGTGGACGGGGGCTGTCCCTAAGCAGAGACAGAATATTAGGATTTGGAGGGGGTGTTGTTGGAGAAGAGGCAGGTGCTGGTCTAGCAGGCTTGGGCCGTGTGCGGCGAGAGAACTCATAAACGGTTAGCTCCTCATCAAAGCTTACACCATCCTCTGTGTCTCCACTGAAACAGTTAGCGTAAACTGTGCGGCAGCCACAAGCTTCGCGGTGCTGCTGTGGAGGCGTAGTATCCGCAAATGAGGAGGTTGGTGAGTCACCTCCTATTTGCATACTGGTTACACCTCCCAACCCCACTCCTGAATGGGGCCGTGACTGAGGCTGTTCTGATGAAACACTACCACGGTGTACACTATTCTCCTTAAAACTTAGATCAGAGTGGGAGCCGTTTGACCCATTGGCCTTTTTCATGTGTGAGGTCACTTCCTGGGCTTCCTTGATGGTGGCTATGACAACCTCAGCTCCATCCTCTAAAATGTTCCCCTTCCCTCCCGATTTAGAGGTTACAGCCTCATTTTCCTTGACAGGGGTCTTGTTTAAGTCTGACAAACCACTAGCCACAGACAAACCTGAGCCAAATCCAGATGTGTCTCCATTGATGGAACTAGTAGAGGGATAGTCCAGAGTTCCCAAGATCTCCTGGGAACGGGTCATGTACCAAGGCAGAGCCTGGATCTTTCCTCTCAGAGCAGAAGCTGGTAGTCTGCTTCCCAGGCTGGAAGAGCTGGTCCTCAGGTCTGATCCTGATCCAGATCTTCCAGGCTCTCGGCTCTCTAGGCCCCCAACCCCTTTGGAGTTGGTTGAGGTAAGGGAGGTGGTAAGGGTGAGAGGTGCATCTGTATTTTTCGGTGACAGGCTTTCATGGCTCAGAGAGACCCTCCTTGGTCCTGACTGGACGCTGCCATTGCGGCTGCTCCAAGGGTGGATTCCATTTTGTGGACTAACACTATCCTTAAAGATTCCTTTGCTTGGATCAGTTGGAGAAACAGGAGAGCTGGCAGGGAGTGATAAGGGATGAAAAGTGGTGGGAGAAGTGGGTTTGGGGGGCACTGGAGGGGGAATGGCTAGTTTTGTACCTGAATTAGAGCGAGGGATAGGGGGTAGGTTTGGTGGGGTTTTTGTAGATAGCACAGTCCCATTGCTGTTCCCTTCAACTTGAGGAGTTTTCTTTTCATCAGGAATGTATACTTTGTCACTGGAAACAACATGCACTCCATTGTCAGTTGTTTGATCTCTGCTCTGTTTTGGGTTGTTTTCTTGCCTCTTCATCTTATCTCCAGCTTGTGATGTTGAACTGGGTAGTGGCTGCTTGCTGCATCGCACTGCTGTGATCAGGGGTGATGAAAGAGGGAGTCCGCCTGCCCCAGATGTGACAGACTTGAACTCCATGGTGTCTGGTTCCATTTCCAGGAGCTCAGAAGACAGACGTCCTGAGGCATCCCCATTGCAGTGGGCATAAGACCTCCCATGCTGAGGGGATTTTGGAGGAATAATCTGAGGTTTGGGAGGCAGCTGGGGCTTAGGTGCCAGTGGTGGTTTGACCTTAACGTCAGGTTTCTGACATGGCTTTGTTGGACTGAGCTGCTGGTTGGTAAGTTGATTTTTGGGACCTTTAAGTTTATCCACTTCCTTCTTTATTTTAGAAAGTTGGGATTTATTGGCAAGGTGGGAGGATGGCTCTTTACCTTGGAGACCCGGAAGACCATTCCAGGTTCCACTCAGACGATTAGCATTCTGCCGGTCAGCCAGCTCAGCATCTGTGAGACACAAAGACAAATCAAAAGAAAAGGAAACAGAGAGAAGGGTATCAGTGTAGCTACACAAATCTCCCCCCAACACCTTAAATGACATTAATGCGTTAATGACATCACATGTTGCCATCACATAAATAACCAAACATGTCACCATAGAAAAGATCTTTTACAAAAGCGTACAAGGGAAAAATTGTCTCATTCCTCTACAAGGTCATGACAAACATGCTGTAAACAAACCTGATAGATCAGGAACTGGGGGAGTAAATCTTTCCTGTGCATCAAAAAACTCATCCTCAGACTCTGAGACTGTATCTTTGACAAAGAGAGCTGCCTTGGGGTTAGGTGAAGGTGTCAGGAATAGACTCTCTTCGTCTTTGGAGAGGCGCTGCTCAGCCTGTCCTGCTTTGTGCCCAGGGATTGAACTTGTCCTTAATGGGACTTTGGGAGGGGTCTTTTTCTTTCTTTTAATGGGCAATCTTTCAAAGGGCATGCTGTCAATCATTCTCAAATCTCTTGAACTAGGGATCTTGGAAATGCGTCTAAGTTCCTCCATGCCATGCTCTTCCTCCTCTTCATCATCATCATTGTCATCATCACTAGTAGCCTCAGGTGGACTAGGAAGAAAATCAGCTTTAGAGAGCTCAGCAAAGCATAGGCAAGAGTTGTCATTGCCACGGTAATTGAGGTTAGAGGGTCGCTGGGGCCCTTGGTGGCGTTTTGGCTCCAGGAGGTAGGGGTGGTGAACATCCAAGCTTGGTAGGTCCTCGCTTGTGCCTGGTCCACGCCGTGAATCCTGACGAGATGGGGCTTTGGCTGCCGCACTGCTCTCCTCTAGAGCAGCACTCAAGGAGCCACTAGACAAGCTGGAGAAACTGCTTGTGACCCGTGGGTCAGTGTGGTACCAAGTGGTCTCCAGGTTCATTTCTTCATCCATAATACTGAATTTACGCAGACCACTGCCTGTTGCTCCACGTTCCTCTTCACCTTCATTTTCCTTACCTTCTGTTGTCACTATTATCTTCACTTCCTGTTTGCCTTTATGCTCCTCTCTCTCTTTTCTTTCTTCCTCTCTCCTCTTCTCTTCCTCCTCTCTCCTCCTTTCCTCCCAGTCCTGACTTGCTGGGTCTGGGCATTTATAATTTTGAGAATCCATTGGGTCATCCTCATCTGTTGAGTCATCTGAGTCACTACAGCAGCGAGACACATAACCTAAAAATACCAGGAAAATATACAAACACCAGACAGACATCGCAAAACAAATTGTTAGTTCATTTTTGGAATTCAGTGGGATTTAAATTATGCTGATAAAACATGACTGGCTTTTTTATCAGTACCCATACTGAACGGTGACAGACATCACCATGTGATGTGAAAATTGACTATCAAAAGGCCACAGCCAGAAAGTGATTATTTTAAGTGAAACAATTTTTGCTCACTTGATAGGGATTCATAGCACACGCCCTCTATTACGGCGAACCTCCCACACACACCTTCTTCAGCAGGAATCCGGTGCACCCTCACTTTTGGGCGCCCCAGACGGAAGACACTGACACTGGGATCCACCAGGAGTTTGTAGTAGCCTCCCAGCAGACACCCTAAGTCTTTGGCTGCCAAAGAGTCCATCAGTAAGGCAAATGGCTGAGAGGGGGAGGGCATAGCAGAAGAGAAGGTAAAGTGGTAGTGATAAAAGCCAAAGGGTAAGGAAGAAAAGGCGATGGAGTGGGAGAAAGAAGGAGAGAGTGTCACCTTTAAGCACAGTGAATTAGCTTTATATAGCTAACACGCAGCCCCTTGGGCTGTATACTGTTTGTGTATTGGAGGAGAAATGCATGACCTATATTTATTCTAGCATGAGCTTTGGCACAAATGTGGTGGGTGAGTGACTATCCATTTTTCAAATCTGTGTCAGTATATAAGCCCATACACATTTATGAATAATGAAGCAAAGTCTTTCGAAGACCAAATATAAAATTTAGTGTCTTTCATACCTTCATGTCATGCAGTGAGATGCGCAGTAGGCTGACTTTATCCGATTCCGACAGCAACTCGACGCGGCTGATGCTGCTGAACTCCACCAGTGTAGAAATCACGTTTAGCTTGTGGTTGATGACCTGACTCATCCCGTATTTTGCTCCTACCAGCAGGCTGACTAACACCTCCCTGTCCTGAAGCTGAGTGTGGGTGAGAGGAAGCATACATTAGAATAGAAAAATACAAAAATGCAAATGAATGTGCTTCACAAAGAAATGTGCCCCAAGAGCAAACTTTAATCTACTGATTGGTTATACTGTATGGCATAGGACTTAGTGAATGGACCCATCAGGCCACATGCTTCACTCCTAAGCCTTACCATCATTGTAGCTGTATATGATCGTCCACCATATGAGATGAGCTCTCCCAGCTGAGTGAGGTAGGCCAACCGAGCCTGAGTAGCAGATATAACCTACAACACCACAATGGACGAGGGAGAAGAGAAAAGAGTAAGAATGAGAGCAGGATGGGCAGACAAGGACACAGAATGAAAGAAAAACAGCAGGAATGTCCTGGTAGACTCAGTGACCAAGACAGTGCTTTCCAAAGAGAAATATGCTTCACTAACTTTCCCAGAGACAAATGAACTAAGGCCCAGACTTAGTATTTAATATTTAATTATCTTTCTACCCACTATCTATCTGTCTCCCAACCGGCTTTTAACTTAAATACCACTTTAAACTGCAGGGAGATTAGCAGTCACTGTAAGTGTCGGCTAAAAAGTACCCTAAGGCCACTACTAAACTTTATCTCTTTACGCCTCTCCATGTTTTCTTCCACTCATCCATCAGGCTGTATCTACCTTCTGGCGTGGCTCTAGCAGAGACTGAATCTTTTTGAGGTGATAACTGATGGCTTTCCTCAGGTCCTTCTCCCTCATGTTGCCCAGCAGCGTGGGAGAGATGAAGCTGTCGAGGCCAAACTCCTTCCTGTCATCACCAAACAAAGAGAGGAATGAAAAGTCTATATGAACTCCGTTCAATTCCTGCTAAAATTGAAAGTAAATGAAGTACAGTACCCCACACACCAGCAACACACTTGATGTAGTTTCTCCAAAACCAAGAAAATAACTCAGAAAAGTCTAAACCAATGTGGAATTATAGGTAAGAAACAGGAAGGTGTAGCCAATGCGGGCTTCATTCACTAGCTAGCTTCTACGTTTTTGTTGCATCATAGCAAACGCTGGCACACAAGTGCAGCGTCAATTTCACTAACACTGAAGTGTGCCTTAAATGCACTTTATTTTGCTGGTCATTCGTGAGGTTACTACAGAAATTAAATACACAAATGAACCTTAAAAGGTGACTAACATTAGCATTTCTATGCAGCTAGCTCAAGTGTTGTATCACCAACTTGGTTTGTACTTGTTAGAGATGTTGCGAGTGTTCAATTTACTTGTGGTGCTGACTCTTATGTTATTGTAAATATCAAGTATCAGGTTTCATCTCTGAGTAATCCTAACTTACATCAAATTAATTAATTAAATACATTTAATTAATCGTGACAGCATCATCAGTATTTATGATTGCAACAATGCATACAGCCATATTTATAAATTACTGGTTGATCAGTCAGGATGCCCTTTGCAAAACAGATCTGTGCGTATGTGTTTGTTTTCGGGTGTGTACAAGAAAGAAAGAAAGAATTAAACAAAACACAGCAACAGACTTTGATCCACACACAGTAAAAATGACAAACACACCTTTGTGCACACAAAAAACCCCTTTTCCAATCACATTAATAGATTAGACAACAATGGTGCACCCTTATCCCACACAAATTATAATGATTGCAGCAGTGCAACAAGCTCAAACCTCTAAATGTGGTTACACAAAATCTGTAATGAGGAGTGCAGGATTCAGGGCCGTGGTGTCCTGCCAGTGTGACTCCAAGGAGACATATACAAACACAAACACACTACACATATGACTCACGTAATACTCTTGATAGAGGTCCTTGTCTGTCCGCAGCTGTCTAGTCTCTCATGCATGTGCAGGGCAGCCAGGCGGAGTGCAGTGTTACACTTCATCTCTACTGCAAAACGCTCCTGCAGCACGTCGCCAACACTCTGAAAACACAAACACGGCATAATGTATACACACATTACAAGTACACAAGCGCAGCAGAGCAAACATGCAACAACTGAAGAGCTTGACAATTTCATATTTGCTTGTGCAATACACCAACAGACCTTCTGTCAGACATTTCAAAATATACAGCTGGTGAGCAACACTGGGACACCCAAAGTGTCATTTATACAGCAAAAACAAACACAGTGGGAGGGGAAGACTCCTCGTAGAACAATAAATCAACGTGACACAAGTGGCGCTCCCAGTGGCTCTGTTTTTGTAATGTTTTGTAGAGCCAGTTTGAGCACAGCAAGTTGCCAGATAAACATCTATTAAACATCAGATATACTATAAATACATTTGGTATAAGAGGGAATTTTTTTCATTGTATGAATTAGATTCGTTTACACATGTAGGTAAAGAGACAAGGGTCAAATTTTGATTGAGGTTGAACCACACAGAATCTCTTAGATGGACAAAGAGGGGGACAGATGGCCTTGTAGATGACTGAATTAGCTTTTCTGACCTGTAAAAAGAGGTACTCAAAAGCGGAGGGGTCATCCTGAAGCAGGTCTGTGGGGTCTCTGGGGATGAAACACACCCTGAACAGACATCTGTAGTCATGGGAGTCTTTTTTCTGCACCACCTGGTGAAGACAAAAAGCATGAAAATGTATGCAAGCTTGAAATGAACGAAAACACATGTAGAGTCTCAGCTTGGTTTTACCATTTTTTCTTTAGGCCTATTGTAACTACTATGCTTGAAAGTTAAAGTAAACTACATCTAATATAACCAACAATACACAAATACTGTATGTTTGCAGGTGGGGTTGTTCATCTATTTTTTCCTTCACCTTCTGTATGAGCTCGTCTTCATGCAGCAGCAGCAGTTTGGTGATGCTGTACTGTTGCTCTAGCACCAGTGCAAAGTACTCGATGGCCCGGATGGACAGTTTATCCTTCAGAGTCAGAACAATGTCCTGGAATGGTGAAAAACCAACAGTTCAGACCCCCTTAGACAAACATGTTTCATTCAAGTCTGCTACTGGCAGATGGTCAAGTATGATTCCCCTGTCAGTTTCACTCAGCTTGGGAACACAATAATAATGTGCTCATGAAGACAACAGCAGACTGAGTTACTGACTCAGAGATCTACCTTCTGTCTTGTTATGTTAATTCTACGCGGTGCATCTTTCAGTCTGCACATGCCCAGTTGGATTTGGAGATGATATCTGATGATAAAGTGAAAATCCAGCTCTGCTCACAAATAAGTGATTCCCAATGTTACACAACTCTAGTCAACAACTCTGAGTCACTGCAGCCTCTCCTCCTCACTTAAAT
>JAPXVT010000030.1:4669764-4681464 GCA_029823135.1 Acanthurus reversus | reverse complement strand
CCTACCTCGTCTTCATTCTCCACGCAAGTAGGTAACGTTAACGTTAACATGAATAATTCTTGAGAATGCCTGAGCCACTTCCTCCCCCATTTGTACTGCTTCGCAAGCTGAACAGCCAGTCAGAGCGCTTTCTGTCACTACTGACGCCTTCTGATGGCCGACACCGATTCAGCATTCTCAATTGGCTTCAACAAGGTCTGACAAGGCCAACTAGTATTGACGGTGCAGGACACATCAGTCCAACTGGGACCAACTGGGACCACCGACTGGAGCTGACCTGTGTTTGACAGGACCGTCGGGCCGGTGTGTCCTTACCCTAAGAGGTGGACTGACCACTGGATGGACCAACACTGCTTTCCGTACTTCCAGTAACACGCCTAAAAACATCCAACACTCGGGCAAGGGTGCTCTAATGTAACAGAGGTTTCTATTAGCTTGGCAGCTAACACTGATTAACAGTTCATGTTGCCATTACTGCAGGCTATACATCTTCAAAAATGACCGACTTAAGAGCCAAAGATCATGAACAGCTATACATCATTAGCTCAAAAGCGTTTTTTGTAAATATAGTATATGTATACAGTCTGCTGTGTCTAAATTAAGCAGGGGTATCCTCTCACTGAGGACTGCTGTCCCGGTCAACTGCACGTGACATTATGAGACTTTTCCCAGGAATGACTAACGGGGAGTTTACTGGCCTTCCTCCCAGCACTGCCTCCTCTACTGAGAATGAGAAACCACTCGACAAGGGAATGAAGGGCTCTTGAAAGCATATTTGTGGTCCACTATGGGGTGTGTTTGTGTGTGAGAGAGGGACAGTCAGGTCTTGAATATGTACTCAGCTATGTGTTATGCGTCTGAATGTGCGGGTTTGGGGAAAGGAGCCCTGGTGTGTGTACAGTTAAATCAGGTCAAGAAATCAACTTTCTTTCTCAATTTCCCCTTTTCAGAGCCATTTCTTTTTAACAGTAAAACAGCACCCTGTTTTTTTAAGATAAAACACAGCATCCGTGCAGCAGCATTTTTTATTTTAAATGATATTTACCACACGTCCCACACTCCTTCCCCGCCACAGAACCTGGCAGAGGGCCTAGAAGTTAGATAATGCTTTCTGTCCCAAATTTGATGGCTTAGTTTTTTTACTACACAAGTTGTTTTGTTCGTTATCGATGCAGTAGTTTGTGGGATCTGCACTTTCTGCCACATCTGGCTGTGTGGTGCCAACATTTTCTACTGCAGTTGTTTTCCTACCGACATTTTTATCATTTTCTCACTCAGAAAACACAGATTATAAGATACCTTGAACAAAAACGTGAAATCTCAATGTACAAGTGTGAATACTAGACAAGATACTGAATGTGAATGACCTGGGATGCAAGAACTGGAGCAACCTAAGAGGGAGAATTTTTCATTCCAACCCTGCAGAGGATTTTTTCCCTGAGCTCTGACCCTCTTTCATTCTGTACCTGCTAAGCGACTCTCGGGTGCGACGTATTATTGTTCCCACCACCTGTTGCACCCGACTGGCCCTCCGAGCAGGAGACCTGCTCCTACATCGCTCCTTCTCCTCCATTTATCTAAAGCGACAAAGAGAGAGAAGGATATGAGTTACAGACATAATCCTCACAAACAAAACACAGATGTGGAAAGCTGATGAAAGGATTTGGGGGGAAAAAAAAAAGTTAGAAGCTGTTTTAAGTTTAGCTCAGCCTTGTCAGACTGTGCACTCGACAGCACAGTTGTGCTCCGGCTAAATTAACATCTCGTCTGCTCTGTTTTTATATTCAGAGCGAGTAGCCTGTCTTGAATGCATTGACTAATCAGATATGTGAACAGAGTGCAAGGAAGGCCGAGAGAAAAAGAGAGAGGGGTGGAGTGTGGTCGACATAAACAACACATGTTGGACACATTTGCCTTAATGACCTGATTATCAACAACAAGAAGAGCATAATCAAACAATGACAGGATCTAAAAAGAGTTCAACATAAATATGCTACAATCTGCATGTTGGCTCAAACTCTGCAGCTGTGCACTTTCTGCTTACCTCGCCCTTTAAACAGGGGACTGTTTGGGACATGATGAAGAATGGAGGGCTCATTAGAACCCCAGGGAGGCAAAGCTGGTCAGCAGTGAATCCTGAGCAAATCCTGAAGACTTACAACTCCCCTGAACTGTGTTTTGTTTCTGTCGGCCAATCAATACGCTGGCGTTGAGCTTGTAGAGCCTCTGATTATTCCTTGACAGGGTTTATTATCTCTTGCTGAAAGTATGTTATACACAGGATGCTCTTATATACATATTTAGGCTCTTGAAGATTTTAGAGGCAGGACTGCTGCAGATTTCAGTGCTGATTGTATCATTTCTTTGCTAAGCTGTCTTTGTTGTATTGTTTTACTGCTGACTTGTGATGCAATTTATCTGCTGTTTATGGCTATATCACGCTGTTTGACCCCATGATGCAGAGCAAAGGGAGGGAAACTTTGGCAGGGACAGGAAGAATAGCAACTCAGACCTGATCAATATGGCTAACGATGATGAATGTGCTCCTGAAACCTAATGATCTATACCTCGGCCTCGGCAGCCAGCTGCTGAGTTTGATTAGCCCTCTGAAACATGATGGAAACTTCTGCCAGCCAAGACTGTTGAGACAATCTTGAATAAAGCACAGTCTTATGGCTGCCTGCCAAAATGAACTAAGCATTCTGAAACATGTTTTTTTGCCAACAGAAAACAGCACAACTACCTCACTGTACTGTAACCTCTGAATTATGGAGAAACAATGTATGCTTCATTAAGATCAATAGAAGATGTTAAGCAGTGATGCTGTGAATAAAGTCAAATACAAAGTAAATTTGTTTTTGTTTGTTTTTTTCAGCAGCCAAAGCAGCAGGATTTCAACTCAGTCACAGTTGTAGGCCAGTAGTAGTTCTGCCTTCTGTACTAGTAGTAAAGCATGTAGTGTAGGTCTGTCCTTTAAGAGGATTAGAGGCCTTCGTTCTGTACGGGCCCACAGTGGTCAGGGTGTCACTTTAGCACCTCCCGCTGATCCGGATTGAGGCAGATTGACGTGGATAAGGAGGGATGAGTGAGGCTAGGTAGCTGACATCTGCACATGAGGAAGCGTTCGATCATTCAGAGGAATGTGGTGCATCAATAAGTATCATACAGATTTTGAAACATGTTTGGTCTGTTTATAGACACTTTGCAGTGTGTTCAATTTGTAGCTTGCTTTGCAGGTATAAAGGTGTGCATGCCAGGTTTGGAAGTGCTTTGGTGCTGCAATCAGTGCTGAGTCAGGAGGTGTTTCACTTTATTTTTCTCTTCTGTCTTTTATTTTCCTCTCTCTCTCTCTCTCTCTCTCTCTCAGCCCAACTGTCCTTGCTGAGTCTGGTACTCGTCTCAGATGACAGTCTCTCTGGACAGCAGCAGCCTGCCATTTTTCAGATGTATGCACATACTAAGCACTCGATCATGAGGTTCACTATTTTCAGTCTTCACACTTTTAGAACTGTACTGAAGCATAAAGTTGAGCACGTGTTAGTGTACATGGTTGACGCTTGAAATTCCACATTTTTTCCAAATATTCCGCTTACAGAATAAGACATATGACTTATGTGTGGTAAGCTTTTGGAAAAGGCAGCAAAAGATTCAATTCATTCTGTCCTTGAAATAGCAACGCTCTCAGCAGCTCCAGTCTTGTTCACACAAGAGAAAGCAGCACAATGTTCCCAATTTTAACCAAAGACTGTGAGAGTGTGACTCACCGTGATGTGGCTTGTCTCTTCAGGACACCAGTGCACAAATACCCTCTCGCCCTCTGAGACATCAGCTCTGCAGCCCCTCCAGGATTGGCTGAAAAGAGGTGGAGGGGGGTCTTTGTGATCATCAGGGCCAATCCCAGTCTGGTGCGGCCACCTGTGCAGAGCAAAGCAACGCTATCAGGGAGATCTGTCAAATCCCATAAACGAGATGCATAACCACATGACGAGTATAATTAGAGCGACGCTTGAAAGACTGATTAAGTTGTATCAGCTGTATCTGCGTTGGACTTCTGAGCCATTCATAAGTAACAGAGCCATATTCCAGTTTTTGACGCTTTCAGAGTGAACACGCAAGTGTGTCAAGCAAAGCAGATGTGAATCTAAACCAGCTATGTGGTTGTGGTTTTACAAGAGGCCCCTCCCCTGGTCCCCAAGGCTCTCCCTCTCCCTCTCTCTCTCTCCCTCTCCCTCTCTCCCTCTCCCTCTCTCTCTTTTTCTCTTGCAGCCTCAAAAGCACGTGGCGATGTGGAGACGAGGCACTCCATCTCAGTCTGGTTGTCTAAATTAAAATTTCATACCACCCAGTTCAGTTAACGGTTCGTACTGGGCATGCTCTAAGAGCAAAGAGGACAGCCGGTGAATCTTGAAGAGGTGGAGAGGCAACGTCTGACAGGCAGACAGAGATCTTGGCCAATAAGAAAATAGGACAAGTCTTTTATATCAACATGAGGGCAAGCACGGCTGAAACCTTAGCCATCCTTCAGTTTGTGGAAGGGAAACACACTTGGGGAACGCTTTGTCGTGAAAAGCACGGCTGCTGAATTTGAAGAAACATTAAATAAACATTCTTGATCGTGTCTAAGGAAACCTCCTCATTTTGTGCTTGAATGTTGATCTGTGAAGTAAACTCTCCCTCCCAAGGGCTTTCATCTACAAGAGGTAGCAGAAATTGAGGAATTGATAGTCCCATCTGTGCAGCTCTTCCATGAGGCTCCGTGTCCCGCACACAGAGCTCTTTCACGAGGCCCATGTGTCCCAGTGAAAAGCCAGCAGAAGACCTAGACCCACACAGACTGCAGGGCACATGAATAATGCATGGGGCTAATGCAGCTAGCTAGGCCTCCGACTGCCTCCTTCTGCCACTTTGCCAACACAGGCAACAGGAAGAGCGAAGCTCAGAAGAAGAGAGAGAAGCAAAAAAAGATGTATGGGGGTTGCAGGGGTGAGAAAAGGGTGGGAGAGGGAAGGGGGCTCTGAGGGGCTGAGAAAAGGGGAAGGGATACAGAGAAGAGAATTGGTCAAGGCAAAGAAAAGAGAGAAAGGACAGGATATTGTTGGGGGGAAGAAAGGGGGAGAATTTTAAAGAGGGTGAAGAGGGCAGCGGCAAAGAAACCAGAGCATAAAGCTGCAGGAGAGGAAAAGAAAACACAAAAGTAGCTACAGTGAGATGTAAAGGAGTCTGAGCGGAGAAAAAAGCTGATCAATGCAGCTTTGAGGGCAAACAGAGCCAAGCAGCAGACATTGATGTATGGTCGGTCGCTCAATAACCAAATAAAACAGCAGACCTGTAGCATCTGTTTTTATTTTTCCTCTTTCCCACTGCAGTATGGTGTCCTAAATGAAGAGATTGTTGCCTCTGTCTAATTATGTGACAGCATTTTCATTTGATCCGAGGCAGTAAAGCCTGTGTGTCTGCGAGCTGATGATGAGCCAGCTCCTAATCTGGTTCTGAATCAATAGTAATCGCGAATCCTGTCCTCACTGTCGTGTCCTTTAAGTCCCCAAGCTGCCCTCGCACACACACAGCTCATCAACAAGCCTTGTAGCCTGTCTGGCCTTTCACTCATTCACCCCTTCTCCCTTCTTTTATCCCCTCACTCCTCCACCAATCTTTGCCATGCATGGAGAATATTTTTACTTAGCGCAGTTAGGTAACAAAGAATGCATCAATCCCGCTGCTTCAATGTGTGTCGGTGTGTCTCATTACTCTGAGACAATGCTCCTCCTCCTCCTGTCCTGCTCATTTTCCCACACAATGTCTCTCTGTCTCTGATAAAACAGTCAGTTATTCAGCCCAGTCGCCTGGTATGAGCACACATGCAGTTCATAAAAGTGCTGCTCTCTCTCCTCAGGGGCTGAGAGGTGGCTCTGAACTGGCAGCTTCTGCAGCCAGTTGGAGAGAAAACAGCCCAATTAGCACTGCTGGTTCAGACCAGGCCACGGCAGGTCACACCAGCCTAGAGAGCTCCCAGTAAAGTTGCATTAGGACGAGAAGTGGAAGATAAAAATGCCCACAAGCATCTGCTGTTCTGCTACATAACATAATCCAAGCTAGAAGGTATGAGGTCCGACTGACAGGGAGAGTTTGTCAGCAACATACTCGTCAATCAGCTGTTCCCACGAATAAATGAAGACTCGAATCAGGAGTGATGCACTCTGCTAATGCAGTTACACACACACACACACACACACACACAAAACTCACAGGCCTTAATATGATAAGCAAGTGGAGCGTTATACAATTGGTAAGCAGATGCTAGCAGAGTCCTTGCTCACTCACTGAACAACAGCTTTATTTTGGAAAGGACCAGTTGGCTGCTATTGACATCTTGTTCCCAGACTGCCCCCCACTCCCATACCGACACACAAGCACACACACACACACACACTCACACCCCTTCAGCCGAATACAACAAACCAGACACAGCTGCATCACATGAGGCGCAGAGTAGCAGCAGCAGGGGTTTGTTCAGCAGCTCGACAATTCATATTGGCACGCAGTCGGCGCCAACAAAGTTGGGACATCGAGCTCAGCAAACATTCAGTCCAACAGCAGCACACTTGGCAGAAAATACCGAGTGTGTTTGTCTGTGTGTGCGTGTGTGCGTGTGTGTTTGTCTGTGTGCGTGTTTTTATGAGAATATCTGGATCACTCCAGTTGAGAGAGATTTATGTTTATTTTAGGAAGCTGGATCACTTCAGCGTGCACAAATGAGAAGTTGTAAACAGGAGAAACAACAAGTAAAGCAGATATTACTCAAAAGATTCACTCTGATCACTCTGATCATAGGACAACACTCTGTTCCATTGATACAGGGGCATACCTTGTAAGACATTATGTGAATGTGTTGAACAAGCTTCACAAGAAAAATACCTAGATTACGATTTCCATCTAAGCATATAGAAACCCCCCAAAATAAGGAATGTTACAAAAATCGACTTAAATACATTCACACTCATGAGAGACTTGTACTATGTTCAGCATTTAAGTTTTTGGGCAACTTCAATGTTGCTTCTTAAGTAAACAGTCAGAATCTTGGACAGGAATCTGTAAAAATTTGTTGTTTCATGTTATTTTTAGCAGCAGTGGCTCCACGGCTGTACGAATGACATAGTCTGTACCTTGCTTGGTCAGACTGAAATATCTCAACTGCTGGATTTCCATGAAATTAGTTAGTTTCATTTATTATCCTCCCTGAAATTATTTTTTGTGTGTTTGTGGCTTACAACGTAACTCAACAGTTTAAGACAGACATCAGACAGCTGTGTGCTCCAGAGTCAGACAGCATAGTGCCCCATTTGAACAATCCAAGACATCAAGTACATAGAAATGCAAGTGACACATTGCAAAAGGATTTGTTTAGCAGAGCACAGAGCATTACCTCCATCCTAATGGTAACTTGTATACATCAGAAAGGGCTGCCTGCATTAAACTCACCATTTGGTGCACACATTCATGGTCCCCAGATGAAGTTTCATAACCAGAAGGTCCAATTTTTACTTATCCAGTCAAATATCTCAACATCTACTTGATGGATAGTCACAGAAGTTTGGTAGCTTAGAGACATTCATGGTTCCCAGAGGATAAATCTTAAAGACTCTGGTGATCCTCTGACTCAGCCTCTAGCGCCACCAGCAGGTTGAAATTTGTGTTTTGTATCGGCAGCGTAACATAACTTTGTGAGGCCTCTGTGTGAATTTTTTTTCTTGGGCCTCTTGCCTCAAAAACAAGCACCCTGTGTTTTGTGTGTCCATGCACGGACACACAAAACACAGGGTGGGAGAGTGCAGTCATCACATTCATGTTCAGGTAGTCTTTAACGTCGCCATTGTACAGCTGATTTGAAGACTGGGCAACACAGTTGGTGTGACCTATAATGAATGAGAGGCAATAACCACCATTTTTCAAGGCCCCCTGAAAGGTTGTGGGCCCAGTGCACTCCAAGTTGTACCAGTGATACTTGCACCAATGACTCCTGCTAAAATGTCTTAACAGCAATCCGATGGATTGCCGCGAAGTTTGACACACATGTTCACGTCTCCCAAAGGATAAATTGTAATCACTTTGGTGAGTGTCATCATAAAAGCAAAACTTAAGTTTATCCATCAGTTTGGTTTGTTACTAAATATCTAGTGAACTAGTTCTATTAGTAGTTCTTTATGATTATTTCTAACTAGGAAATGTTTCCAGGCCAAACTAAGATCATGAAACAGCATTGTCATTGTGAGCGTGTCAGAATGCTGATGTTAGCATTTAGCTCGAGTACAGCTTCACAGAGCTGCTAGCACAGCTGCAGACTCTTTGTCTTGTTATTGTATAAATGTTTGTTTTGTATCGTTCTTGTAGGGACATCGAGCACGGACTTTGTTCCGTATACTGTGGTAGATGGGCTATGTGAATCTGGTCCATGCTATATAATTGTTCCTGTTTAACATGAAACATCAAAATGACTGAATCTTGCCTTTAAGTCCATCACAGTAATAATAGAAGAACAAACTACAGTTAACCGTCAAACTGCAGCTTTGTGGCTTGTTTGATTCTGTTCACTGCAACGGTTACTTGTTGTGTTTACTGGTTATTTCTCTGTTACCTGTCTTCCAGACTTAATCACATCTCCTGTTTTTCATTCAACCTGTCAGCTCATTCCATTAGCATTATGAAGACAGGGCTCACCGTGCGCCACTCATTTTCATTTCCCCTTTCATCAGCGACCTGGCAAGGCTTGAGTTCCCCGGTGCACTATTAAATAATGGGTCTTTTGAAGATTAATAGTGCGCTGCATTGTGTTACAGATCTCTATCGATGATGGTTTTGATGATTCTGGAGAGAGGCAGACAGCGAAACAGCGGGAGAGAGAAAGGGAGATGTTGATGTCTGAGGAAGGTCTTTGGATGGTGGATGATAGATGGGATGGAAAGATGTTACACGTCTGGAAGACTGTCTTCCTCACTTCGTCTGTTGTTGTCTGAGCCAATTTTCTTCAACTCACTTATCCTTCAAAAATTGCACAATGGAGGGCCTCTTTTTTAAGTAAAATTAATCTGAGGGCAGCCAGTAAGTCAGCAGCTACAACAGGCCTCTGCGTTATGGAGAAATACTTGCATATAACTATAGCACGACTTAAATATTTTATATCACAGCAGAGAATTGAAGAGGATAAACTTGGTTACTAAGAGCTACTCATTCTGTGAATGTTCTCATTCGTCCAGGTCATAATTATCTGGGCAACTGAATCGAAAGCAACTTGACTTAGTAGTATATGTCTGAGTCCGCTTGTTTTTGATTCAATTGCCCAGATAAGAGCTAATCATTTAATATGGCTTTATGACTTTCATATTCTTAATGTTTTAATATTGCTATGTTCATAAATAGAGTTGGCCTACATTATGGTACCACTGCCAGTCAATTGTGCCGTCACCATGGAGCTGTCATATCAATGAGGTCACGTCTCCTTTCTCCTCTGCAGGAGGAGTAACACGGGCACAGATGACTGTTCAGTATTGACACACATTTTCAGCCCCACCTTTGTTCCAATATCCATCTGGATTGTCCATCCATCCATCCATCCATCCTTCGTCTATCCATTCATCACTATTGTCATGCACCAATAAATCCCTGACCCACAAATTAATAGAGCCTTTTCTGAAAAAGACCAGTATTGATTGATAAACACCTTCTAGTGGCTCCTGAACACCTTCAAATATTGATGAATCTAATGATCAGCAGGTCAATGCATTAATACTGGAGCAGAATACTCCACCCCAGCAACACAGCACACCCTGGAGACATGGAGCTAAGACTAAAGGGAAGAGGAGAGGAAGAGGATGGCTGGCTGGTTGGCTGGCTGCAGTAAAGTGGGACAGAGGAGCAGTCAGTGGGGCAGATCTTAGAGGCTAATGCAGCCAGGCATCAAGTCGTTCCTGATGTGCAAGCTCTGCCCGTCGTGTTTCTCCTCTGGCAGACTGACCTCGGAGCAGGCAACTCCCATCACATGTTGTAGCATACACCCCTGAGTTACAGCACAAAGCCTGCAGCAGTGGCAAAGCACAGCCACTGTCAGTGCACACAAGAGTGAACGCAAAACACTGAGCATCCACAGTTATTTCACGTAGGCTGCACACCACGGGACCAAGATGGCATGCATTCATTCATTCAGTGGGTTTCTCTGTGTGTGTGTGTGTGTGTGTGTGTGTGTGTACAGCTGTAGACCACAAGCAGCTGCGTCTGATGCTGCTAAAAAATACTCAATGATTGCCTTAAGTGATGTCTCTGTGCGCAGCGCAGACTGTGAGAGTACACGTGTCTAAATGGAACCGCAATCAGCGGTCATATTAAATCATGTCATGCATTAAATGAAGGCCCCAGAACAGCAAAACGCATTGTTCCGGTCTAGTTGTGTTGCGCTTGTCATGCCTGGCACGGCACGGAAGGGCTCAGGGAAGAGGCTGCTGCTGGCCGAAGGATATGAGCAAAGAAAAAAGGGGAGAGGCGACTGTCCCAGACTGGCTGTGCATCGCCTACGCCCATTCACAATGTGCGTGTTTTACTACCCAGACTCCTGGCATCCCCCTGATCCGTCAGGATTTATCCTTTCATTTCCCATCTGTAGCCGGTGACGGTGATTTCGCTGCGCAGACGGCAGCATGGATCTCCACCGTCAGTGCATATGAGACGTGTTTGCAAATAAGTAGAAAGGAGGACGGCATTTATTTGTGAAAAAATGGCCAGAATTTTTAATTATGAAACGTAGATTACCAATTTATGCTCCCCGGTAATCTCAGTTTTTAGGTTTTAAGAATTAACTAACCATGAATCGCCCGAGCTTATCGCCCGTAAATGCTTTATAAATACCCATAAAATAATCAATATTTAGGCTATTATTGCACTGGCCCACCACTTTGGTCAGTGGTCGCAGCCACGCCAGTCAATCCAGAAGGCTTAACAAAGAGGAAAAAAAGGTCAGTCTTTTGTTGCTTCCTTTATAATTTTAATCGGATTTAAATCTCTACGCCGCCTCCGTCAAACAGGGACACAGTCTACCCTGCATGCGTGTCAGAAACGACACTCTGCGAGATTCTGCATTTTGATGTGATAAAAATCAGCCTAAATGGCAGGAATGGATGCAAGGTGCAGGCGTCTCCGTACGCAGACGAGCGCGTCTTTATCAGACAATAACACCGAGAAAACTCACCTCGTGGTCTGAAGCGGAGACAAACGGACCGGGAGTCTGGGAGGGATGTCCCCCAAAAAGATCAGTGATGCGAGGAAATGGAGGGAAAACGATATTTGTGTCAGAAAAATATACGCGGCGTCCTCCCGGCCGGATGATGATGGTGATGTGGTGTGTGGGGGGTTTGGCTATATGCTGGATGCTGTCATCGTTCCGGGACTGCTCTCTGCCTAATCCTCGGCCCTGAGCTCAGAAATAACCCACCCCCTCCCTCTGATCGTCTCTCTCTCTTCCCTCTCTGCCTCCTTCGCTATCCGCCCGAGAACCCCCACCCCTCCTCCGCAAGGTCAGTTCTATCCGGTGACTTACACATAATAATAATAATAATAATAATAATAATAATAATAATAATAATAATAATTTATATGCCTGCATCAATCTTGATTGAGATTGTTATGACTGCACTCTAACCCATTGTCATTATTTAT
>JAPXVT010000030.1:4537048-4548881 GCA_029823135.1 Acanthurus reversus | reverse complement strand
GTTAAAATGTTGTTAAAATTTTACAAATACTCCATGTGGACTATCCAAAATAAAGTGTTTCATTATTATTATTATTATTATTATTATTATTATTATTATTACAGCTTTGCTCTAGTGTTTTCTTTTCTATTCAAACCAAACCAAACCAATCAAACTTTTGTCAAAGATTTTTGGCATTTACATCAGTTTTATAGAAGATAGTCCCCATATGAAACATCATACAGTTAGATTCCACTAAACCAAAATAAGAAACATGAGTCTTTGCCTAAAATGACACTTGATTTGATTAACTGATGCTGAAAAAATGATAACAGAAGGGGAAAAAAAAAGGAGGTTGTAGCGCATACTCTAGAAACAAAGGTACTTTTGTACGAGGTAGGGGAGTGAAAACTTAATAAAGTCCTATTGAAGAAAAGGTTTTGACTCAGAGGTTGGGGCACAGGAAGAAAGAAAACCTCCATCCAGTCTCACTCAGATTAGAAAATTGGTATATGAGGGGAAGTAATGTGCAGGCAAGGTTTACTGGCAAGGCTGCGTTGATTAGAAAGGGGGTAGTGTTCATGGTGAAGGGGAACAGCTGTATTCAGTAACAGCACCTCTTCCTTTAGCCAAAGCCAACATCTGGTGCCGACTGAAACAGAGCAGCGGCAGCAGCAGAAACAGCAGCAGAAGCAGCAGCACCTCAAATCTCTTCTTCCCTTTCAAATCATTAATGCATTGCAGGGAAAGGCTTGAACTTGGTTTTGAAGTGACGTAAAAATGAAAAGTTTTTCTTTTTTCTTTTTAAAATTTAAATCAAGTGTGTCCTGTTATTGTACAGACTGGACATTAAGCACATACATTACCCACAGTACAGTAAGAAAATGCAATCAAGTTAAATAGGTGAGGGTTCAGTACAAGGTTTCGAAAAGCTACAAGTATCTCATTTTTACTTCACTGACTAACATCTCTAACTGGAAGTAATCAGCTCCTCCTGAATGAAACCACACACTTTAATCAAGTTTTACATATCCTCTTTAAATTAAGAAATAGAGAAAAGAGAATGCTGTCAAATTTACGATGCCCCACACTTTCTTCTCATTCCCTGGAAGAAATTGCTTATATTAAGAAGGTAAAGCACAATCAACAAACACACCACAGACCTTTACAGTGTGATTAAATGCAACTCAGAGACTTTCTGAAGTGGCCAGATTTCAAGGTTGCTGACACATGTTTAAATCTCCATTTGGTAAAGATAAATGTTCCTCTCAAATCCTTACTTTGAAGCTATCCAGATGATATGTAGTCATTAAGCGGTATGCAGAAGGTAAACATTTACATTTAGGACGGCAGGAGAGAGAAATCAAAGAGATGAAATGAGTGAATAAGAGTCTGAGAATGTGATCTGCAGACTTAAATTTCTCCTGTGTCACACACGACCTGACCAGAACTTTCTGACAGAAGAGGTATTGTATCTCAGCGGACCCTTTTTGGCTAAATAAAGGGTAAATAAAATGAAAATATGGGTCCACTGCAACTCTGTATGACTGTTTCATTGAACTAAACTGACCTTTTTACATACCTGTTGTGACCACCTACTGTGTTCAAAACCAAAATATTACCGGAATAAGAGCTGTGGTTTACTAGAATGCGAATAAATTAACATATTTTATTCTTAGCTCATTGTGACATTGAGCAGCAGCCTAAAATAAGTTATGACCGACAAATAACTGAAAATAACCTCCAGAAACCCAGTATGGTGTTTGTTCAACATTTAGGAGTCAATCAAACGCCCTCTTGTGGTGAATTATAAGGTAACTGTTTCATCATCAAACTTTTCTCGGATAATGCTTGAATTCTTTATTTTGTTCAAAAATGGATGAGTAAATGTGTGATGCAAGCTGTAATATCTGTGGTATCAACCAATCCACATCTTCTCAGACTTCAGCCAAGCATGTGGGCACGTTTATTTTAAAATTTGTGTGTGTGTTTGTGTGTGTGTGTGGGTTGGTTTGTCAGTGTACGTGTGTTGTTTGTATTTGTGTAGCAGTGCTGGCTGTAAGTTATGTTGTTGTTGACCCGCTGAGCTGGCACAGTTACACCTCTGACCAACAGAAAACAGATGAGTCACAACATGTAAGTGTGCCTGCCCAAAGGCCTGCAGACTCGCACTTTCCTGGCAACACACAAACACTCACACACACGCACACACACACACTGATCACACAGGTAAGTTCCCTGCGATGGTAATTTCATGTTATTTCACTGCCACTCAAGGACGTCACCGACTCTCTCTGCCTTCTTTGTTGCCTCTAAGGTGACTTTTCTGAGCTACTGTTCACACATTTTAAACTAACCGAAATCGTAAATATCTGGTCCCTCAGTGTGATTGCACAGCATCTCTTTGATTTTTGGTAAGATTTTTGCAACAGCTTTCAGCTGTCCAAGCCGCTCCCTCTAGGAAAACTACATAAATAAACACGAGGGTGTAGAGCTTCAGGTGCACCTCAATCATTTTTTTCTTCACTCTTTCCTTGACCTGCTTTAACTCTGCCCCGAAGATGCCTTCGCTGCTGCTGGTGGGCAAATACACCAGGCTGCAGCTTCATGCCCTTCATACTTCCTCGTGATGTCCATGTCCATGAAGTCTGTCTGTAACTAATATTGACGAGGTATGACGTTTAACCTCCCAGTGTGTTGACTGACTTCTAACTATGACACATCTCATTTTTTTATGCACAAGCCATTGCATCTAAACTACTCTGAGCTTCTTAAGAGTTTGGGGTCTTAAACTGAACGTTAGGCTCTGACATATAAAACAGTAAGTGGGCAGAAGAGGAAAGTATCAGGGCTCTACAATATCAGCCCAATAATGACCCAGTCCTATATGTGGAGCACCAGGAATTAAACCTGAATAAAATGCTCCATGACACCGCAGTCACTATAATTCCAGTTCTGTGAGTCTGTTTTGCATTTATAGCTGTATTTTTTCTGCCTGACCGTCATGTTACATTATACACATTGTAAAATTAGGCAAGTGCCATGGTGGAAGTGCCCTCTTTTTTCTTGGTGCTATCACAAATATCTCACGTGCTAGGTTGTGGCAGCACTCATGTGACAGGCACTCGCTTCAGTGTCAACATACATGCAAATCTAGATGTTTTTGTCATGGTGTCATGTGTGCGAAAACATGAGAAAAACATGATCACTTAATCTGACACAGTGACCATCTTGAAAAACATGAATGTCACATAGTCTCACCTTCTATTTCTACAGTATTAACTGTGCTGCTTAGAAATCTTTCTCTAGCGCAGCCTCGTCTCTTGATCAACATCCTCATAGATTTAAGGAACAAATAAATAAGTGTGCTTAATATTTTGCTGTCCACAGACCCTCCTTGCAGTGATGTGAATCTGCAGTATGATGAAGGCGTACAGACCACTGCGTGAACACGTGAGCTGTGGCTGAAGTTGTGCAGTCCTGCTGCTTTCTGTCGACCTGCTGGATGATTTGTAAAGTGGTTCTTTGACGCCTGGTTGGAGATGTTATCAGAGTCTGGGAAGTCTGCTCTGTCTCTCTCCTCACGTCTGCTGCACTCATAAAACAGCAGGAATAATAAGAGAGTGTTTGTAAGGGCAGGGGAGCAGAGTGGACGAACAGTGTCTGTGATTGTGTCTACAGGACCGCTGAGGGCCTCACAGCCGCCCCACAACTCAATCTCCCCCACACCGTGTTTTCTGAGTGAGGGTCTTTCTGTAGAGTCTCTGTCATCCACTGCTAAACCAGGCCAGATGGGAAGGATTTTTTTCTTGCTTTCTAGTAATTTGTAAAGTTGGCAGTGTGGTTCAATGAAATCAAATTACCATGAAATGGCATGAGCGGAGGAGGATGTATACAGTGAGGGGGTCTTGTTGCTCTTATATTAAAAGCTGCTTTTCCAGGGGCAAAATCAAATTCCTTGGATTTTTCGGAAAGACAAAAAGCCCTCACTGACCGCATGTATTAAGGTTACACCAGGAGAGATCTAATGTGAGATGTAAAATAACTATTTACACCTTGATGACGTACAAACATGTCAGAGTGTGTTTTTGCTTGGTAGGAGCTGATGTTTTTTCAGTGAGGCAGCAGGCACCTGGGCGGGGTTAGTGGGACCACTAGGGAGAGTGAAATGTTTTCAAAGGAGGCAGAAACACTTTGGAGTCAGTGAGGATGGAAGTGTAGCTCTTCTCTGAGTTGTACGGAGCACACATTACGCATGAGTTTTTAACGACTTCATCTTTAATACACAATGATGTGGTGACAATATCGGATAATCGGAGCGCTTGGCTGACATTAAGCGTCACAGGAACCATGGCAACGACAGCTCTGACCGGGTTCTCAGTGATGAGTCTGCTCAGCCTCGGGTACCTGTCCTGGGACCTGATGAGTCCAAACCAGGTGGAAAACGAGCCCCATCAAACTTTTGCTGGCAGATATCCTGTCCCGCAGCCTCCTCACATTATTTTCATCATGACTGACGATCAGGGATTCAACGACATCGGCTACCACAGCTCTGACATCCGGACACCGGCGCTGGACAAGCTGGCGGCGGACGGAGTGAAGCTGGAGAACTATTACATCCAGCCCATCTGCACCCCGTCCCGCAGTCAGCTCATCACCGGCAGGTAAGGTGTTTCACCTCAGACTTTAGACTTTACTGTTAATAGGATTATATTGATGTAAATTAGGCTTAGGCCTACAAAAAGTGTCTGACGTTTGTTGTTCAAAAACGCAGTCATGAAATGCTATTACTAAAGCCTAGGCTATCAAATGTCTTAAGGTTTTTTTTTTTAAACAATAGGCCACCTTAAGACAATTAGGCTTATGCATTTATTATTTCATAGGCTACAAATAAATGAAAAGGGATTTGCAGAGCCAAAACTACGGTTGTATTATAGCCTGTGTTTGTGATATTGTTCTTAATGTTTTAAAGAATAAAAGTAAATAGCCCTAATAGATATCAAACATTAAACAGATAAGCTTTTGCAGTGTGCTCTGGCATGATTTTGGGAAAATAAACTCCAGTGTAAATGCACTCTAACAGAATTTTTCTGATATAACCAAGTACAGTGATCAGTAATCTTGGCTTTAAAGAACAAAAAACTATCATTGTCATACTGGTGAACAAAGCTGCCGTATTTGTCACTGTCAGTTATCATTGTAGGTCATAATGTTGAGAAATTTGAACAAAAAGAGACGAAAAAAAAGAAGCTTGGATCAAGATGACTTTTTTCACAGCTCTTTATGTGGTTTGATTCAAGCTTGCTTAATCACGCATAAAATCGAGGCAGGAAACAAACAAACTCGCTCTCCTCTCTTCTGACACTTCCTGTCACATCATCTGTTAGATTTAAATATTGGTGAAACACGTGTTCCTCTGACAGTTTCCTTTGTCATTAACCCTGTAGGTACCAAATTCACACCGGCCTGCAGCACTCCATCATTCGGCCCCGCCAGCCCAACTGCCTTCCCTTTGACCAGGTCACCCTCCCCCAGAGACTGCAGGAGCTTGGCTACTCCACCCACATGGTCGGCAAGTGGCACCTGGGCTTCTACAAAAAAGAGTGTCTGCCCACACGTCGTGGTTTCGACACTTACTTTGGCTCTTTAACAGGCAGTGTGAACTACTACACCTACGACTCCTGTGACGGCCCCGGGCTGTGTGGCTTTGACCTCCATGAGGGGGAGTCAGTCGCTTGGGGTCAGAGGGGCAAATACTCCACCCATCTCTATACACAGAGAGTACGCAAGATCCTGGCAACCCATGATCCTCAGTCACAGCCGCTGTTCATCTTCCTCTCCTTCCAAGCTGTTCATACACCTCTCCAGTCTCCACGGGAGTACATCTACCCGTACCGTGGACTGGAAAACGTGGCGCGCAGGAAATATGCTGCTATGGTCTCAGCTGTAGACGAGGCAGTGCGGAATATAACTTATGCCCTCCGTAAGTATGGTTACTACCAGAACAGTATCATCGTCTTCTCTACTGACAATGGTGGCCAGCCCTTGTCTGGTGGCAGTAACTGGCCACTCAGAGGACGTAAAGGCACTTACTGGGAAGGTGGTGTCCGCGGTCTGGGTTTCGTCCACAGCCCTCTGTTGAGGAAGAAGAGGAGGGTGAGTAAAGCCCTGGTGCACATTACTGACTGGTATCCCACACTGGTTCGATTAGCAGGGGGCAATGAGTCCTTGACCGAAGGGGTGGATGGGTATGATGTTTGGGAGGCAATCAGTGAGGGGAAGGAGTCCCCCCGGTTGGAGATCCTCCACAACATTGACCCTCTGTATAACCATGCACGCAGTGGCTCCCTGCAGAAAGGATATGGGATTTGGAATACAGCTGTTCAGGCCTCCATACGAGCTGGAGACTGGAAACTTCTAACAGGAGACCCCGGCTATGGAGACTGGACACCGCCACAGATGCTTCCAGGTTTCCCTGGCAGCTGGTGGAACCTAGAGCGCCACACCCAACCGCAGAAGTCTGTGTGGCTTTTCAACATCTCCGCAGACCCCTATGAACGTTTTGACCTTTCGGAGCAAAGACCGGATGTTGTCAAAGAGCTGCTGGCTAGATTGGTGTACTACAATCGCACTGCGGTGCCGGTAAGGTACCCATCAGAGGACCTACGGGCTGACCCACAGCTAAACGGAGGTGCCTGGGTGCCCTGGGTAGGAGATGAGGAGGAGGACAGCTGGGACTATGTCTACCCGAAAAAGAACAAGGATTGGAAGAAGAAGCTTAAACTTTCCAAAAGCAGGTCGTTTTTTAGAAGACTCAACACTAGGATCATGTCCAACAGGATATAGACAGGACATACATTTAGAACGGTCCAAAGGAGACTGAAAAACCAAAGTTATACAAACGAAAGTTCTGTTTTTGACAAAACTTTTTGAAGGGGGTTTTTGTTTTGTTGAACAAGAAAGCAAGATTCTGCAAGATCCAGCTGTAGCTACTAGCTGCAGATGCATGTTCAGTATCTATAGAGGAACTGATAATAGTACGAGTACAGATTGTTTGTATCCATTGTTAATAAAAATGTATGTGTCCCTAAACTGAGTATGGTGTTTTGAAGGACATTTGCAAGATGATAAAGGCACAAAAATCTTTTATTAGCATACAAAAAGAGAGATAATAGGGTTTATTGTAAACCCCCACCCCAAACTTAAAAATCATCTACAACCATTTACAAATAAATGAATATAACTGAAGACTACCTCTATTGGATGACATTAGTTACAAGCTTCATTTTCTTTCATTCAAACTCCAGTGTTAGACTTGTTCTGTGTTTTGATCTATTTCATTTTGAATTAAAAAAAAAAAAATTGGAAAAGCATCTTAAGTAATTTCCAGATTAATTTACAGCTTTGACTCTATCAATTACTGAATCATTAAAAATAATTTCTATTTATCATTATTCACTTTGCTAATTCCCCAGAATATTAGAAGAGGATTTATTCTTCTTTTATTCCAAGTGCGAGTAAGTAAAAGTCATGTTGGGTGGAAAGAATGCTTGTTTGAAAAAGCTTGTGCCTTGGGTTTAGGCTGATTCTATTTAAAAAAAAAAACAAACAAACACATTTAACATGCATTATTTGGTAATAACCCTGTAGTACTTAGCAGTATGTTATAGCGTCTTTCAGCACATTGTTTTGATTTAGCATGGTTTACTCTAACCAGTCTCATCAAGCTTGTTTCTAGCTGCAGTTGGCAGCTACCTTTAGCACAAAACCTGATTTAATCCACAGTACACTACCTACCCAGCACTAAACAACAGACAGACAAGGTTTTTGACAGACTGGTGAAAGAATTAAAGCTTTAAGCAGCTAAAGGACTGAATTTTTCCCCTTGGAGGACCACAGAGGAGCGAAAGACGACTTAATGTTGGTCTTACGTACACTGAATGATAATGTTGCTACGTTTGTATGATGTGTTCATAGCCAGTTATTTGCTTATAATTTTAGTATTCACAATTGTGTAGCTACAGAATTAAGTCATTATTCTTGTGGAAAGTCCAGTTTGGATCATTAACTCTTCAAACAGAGATAAGTGTTAGATGTCGATCATAAAGTGAGGTTAGACAGTACATGTTTCAGTATGCCGAAAGTTTGTGTTCTAAACATTTGCTGCAGCATCATGGCAGCTTTGGTAACAATGATGTCGCCAGATTCTGGTTGTGCGCATTTAAAGATGCACAAATTAAATTAATTAATGTATTTCTCTTGTTGCAAAGCTTACAGTAATGTTTAGAGTTGACATCAACTCCAGTAACTTCAACCGTCTCCTCTGCTCAGCTGTATGTGTGTGTGTGTGTGTGTGTGTGTGTGGGTGGGTGGGTGTGTGTGTGTGGAAAGGGGAAAGCAACGCCTACAGTGAGGAAACACAGAGAGAGGAAAAAACACAAAGTAGCACCACCCTAATTGAAAGCACACCCAGTGCAGGCTGTCATGTTGAGCTGCAATGAGACAAGTAAACTAGGTAAAAAGCATTCATGTTAAATATAGTTTGTTTCATTTTGCCCCTTCAAGGCAAAGGTGGAGGAAAAGACTTTAGAAAGTCTTTGGTTATAGCTCTATTATTGCTGTTAGCTGCCTGACTGAGGTTGTTTGCTAGCTACTTCAGAAATTATCAGCTAATTTTAGCTCTCTGTCTGTCTGCATGGCATATTTACCGGTCAATAAGCTAACTAATACACTTTATTACTTTAGTTAAGTCTCATTGTTTCTTATTCTTGTAGATATCAGCCTTATGGCATATGTACAGTGTGTTTAATGAAGAGGACTTGAGGCTGAACTTAAAACCCTACACATCTTTCTCCGTTTAGTTCTGCTGATGCAGCATTAATTTGCAAAGGCAGTAAAGACAATGGCTATAACAAAAGCCCTTTTTTAACGCCTTAATGACCCTAAAGAAATGTCTGGATTTACACAGATGGAAATATGGAGCATTCTCAGGGCAAAACCAAAAGTGATGTCCAATTGATGTTACTTAACTGTGTTGCCCCAAGCAACAAAATATCCAGTCATTTCACAGATTTGCACAGTTGTACTGTATTATAAATACTGTCTGGTTGTTATGTTTGCCTTTAGTTTGAGAGCACAAAGAGGGAGAGAGAAGGATAGAGATGAAGAGAGTAGGAGAGAGGGATTAAGTCACGACAGAGAAAGAAAGCACTAACCGAGTGAGAAAGTAAAAAGGTTGTCAAGAGCACACTGTCATAATGCCAAGTCAGCAGCTGTTTACCCACATTCTTTGCAGTGGACTCTACATTGATTTCACATTGCTAGGCAGTAGTGTAATATTGTTATTACTACTGTTACAATACCTTCATGTTACTTTATAATACTGTTATTAAATGTCTTTGATTGTTATTTATTAGCAGTTTTGCTCCTTGACCAGGTGCACAGATTGGAGGAGTGGCCTAATTTGACACTATCTGCATTGTATGATGATGCTTATTTCATTGATTAATGATGAGGTCCCCGTGTGGTTCAGAGCCTGAAACGATGTTGTGTGCATTCCTTATCGTGTCACTTTTCCTACAGCTTGAGCGCTCTGATTTCCTCTGGTCACTGTTGTTGAGTCTTTTCCTCAGGTGACATTGACTGAAACTGGGTCCTCTTTAAAATAGGTTTATTGTATTGAACCTTGTAATTGTTTATTCTGAAAAATTATTGTCATACCTAATGGCTACCCATCAAGTTAGGTCACTTCTGAGGGTTATTTTGTGTACACTGATTGAACTGAGGTTTGCCAAAGTGAAAGAATCTGATATTTGCAAAGAGCTTATTTTACATTTCCTTTAAAAAACAAAAACAAAAAACATAACCTGGTGTAAAACCCATGTTATTTTCAAATGATGAATTAAGAGTGTTGTTCATTAAAATGTGTAGTAAAATATTAATGTATTAATTGCCCGGCATGCAAGTCACTTTCTCTTAAGGCCTTGAGCCCCTTTTTAAAGGTCGGTTCTTAGAAAGCACCCCAGATCTTTAGCATAAAAACAAAAAGTTTCCATTCTGCGTGTAGTGGTTAGGGTTGAGGTTACCCCAAGTGGCAGTGACTTTGTAAGCTTGCTCCCTGTTGGGTGTTGTCTATTTTTGAGAAGTTTGAACAGTTTCTTTTTGAATCATTTTTGTCTCCTGCAGTTACCCACGTGTATGCACATTCCTAATTTTTACTTCTGTTTTCTTTGTCAGATCAAATTCTTTCAAGACAAAACATAAATCAAAGTTGCCTTACAAAAAACAGTGCAAACCTGAGATTTTTTACAGATTTCAACAGAGTTCTGCAAGAGGATTTTTCTCACATTCTGTTGCTGTCTCCTAACATCACTCTATACATGCCGCAGAGGGTTTGTGTTTGCAGGGAGAAGTGAGAATACTTCATTTCCTGCCCCCTGAACGCGATACGCAACTGCCACCTATTAAGTGTTTCCTGTTGCAGTTTGGCACATCAACTGTTGAGGTTTATCACCTTTGCTACATTTCAGTTGTCTTAACATTGCTTAGTTCTTTTTTTTTCAGGAATTGTTCTGGATGACGGAGAAGCATGAAGCAAATTCTGATCCTTCTTGTGATGTTAGCTGGAGTCACACATGGTAAAATCCTCATTGCTAAAGGAACAAAAATCAACACTTTTCAGAACTGATTTAATAATATGTAAAATGTGAAATATTAATGTTGAATATGCTCTTTTTTCAGCCTTCCTTCCAGCTGCTGAGACAAGGTGCAACGCCACCCATAACACATCTCTGTGCTCTGTTACTGTGGGAGGATCTGTGTTCATCCAAGTGATGATCAACGCTAGCGGCCATCAGCTGCGGTGTAGGAAAAAGCTTCTCACTGGATCCATGAAAGTCTTCTCACTGAAGAGGGAAAAGGTGAAGATAGAGGAGGCCTTTGAGAACAGGGCAGAGTTTTTCATCAACAGTGGGACACTGAAGATCACCAACGTGGAGAAAAATGACTCAGGCCAATACAACGTGGATGTCTTTGATTCAGAAGCGTCTTTCTTGAAGAACATTTACATAAACCTGGATGTTAAAGGCAAGTGTTTAAAATGTAACCTCATCCTTCAGTTTATCAATGCCTTATTACCTCCCTTAATGTCAGAAAATCTTTGAAAAATTTGATCATCATGGGGGAGTGAAACAAACAAAACACAGTGCACAAACTTGTGCAGGAGGATCTTAATTCAGACGTCATAGTGTTCTGCAACTCTATGTGAGTATATGCTCATATGAAGACAGTGTAATGTTTCTTCCAAAAACAAGTACTTCAGTTTGGGAACATTTTCTGTTTCTGTTTATTAAAGGCATACTGACATCTTACATTTAGTCACTGATTAGTTTTGCATTTGCTGTATTTTTACATGCTGTGGTAGACCTTTGCTTTGCACTGATCTACGGTGTTGTGAAAAAGCGTTGCAAGGTACAGAACATTCACAGGAACTTTCAGTATTGCTCAACTTGGGTGTAAATCTCCTTTTTGTTGTCCATTTTGTACTGAAGCGCATTGCTGTCATGCCTTAAAAAAAGGATCAGTATCACATTTTACCATGACAGGGTTATTGCTATTACAATAAACTTAACATGTTGTAACATGAAAGTTTTATTGTTATAACAAAATACTATTTATATTGTTAAAAAATGAAACTTATCCCATTATAACATATAATCTTGTTGTTAAAACATGAAATCTATCGAGTTATAACATTATAATTATATTGTTCTAACAATATATTATCATGGTATAATGTGATTCTTTTCACATTTTTTCAGTATAAATACTATTTTGTTATAACTAGAAAAGTTTC